>JANAVB010029815.1:19645778-19868887 GCA_029216955.1 Iris pallida | reverse complement strand
ACCAAAACAAAAGGCTAAAAACCCAACACAAATACTGTCTTGAAGAAAGTTGAGAGCACCGAACAATAATTATTCATACCATGTTATCAAAACCACACCTGACCCTCGGACATCATGTTCACCCTAGCACAACTTGTCTACCGTAACAGGCTTTGTCAACATGTATACTGGGTTTTTTTGGTATCTATCTTCTTGAGAACAACTGCACGTTCGTCAACAATCTTCCGGATGAAGTGATAACATACATCAATGTGCTTCGTCCCTACATGATAAACTTGATGCTTAGCCAAGTAGATCGTACTTTGGCTATCACAATGAACAAGAGTAACCTCTTGAATAACTCCCAAATCTCCAAGCAAACCCTTCAGTCAAAGCGCTTCCTTCACCTCTTTAATGGCTGCCATGAACTTTGTCTCAGTAGTCGATAATGTAATAGTTGAATGTAGTGACGATTTCCAACTAGAACCTTCAGTTAATGTACAGATAACCTGTTGTTGATATTTGCTTGTACAAATCTCCAGCAAAATTAGAATCAACATAATCTGTAATAGAGCTCTCTTGCCACTCTCTCCTCTGAGTACCAAACTAAGAAATGAAGTGCCCTCCAAGTACCTAAGAATCCACTTCATCGCTTGTCAGTGGTCCTTTCCTGGATTCGTCATGTACTTGCTGACAATACTGACTGCATGTGAGAGACTTGGTCAAGTGCAAATCATGACATACATAATGCTTTCGACCGCACTCGCATAAGGTACTCGAGACATGTAGTCGCTCTCTGCATCTGTACTTGGTGATAATAATGTTGAAAGCCTGAAGTGTGTTGCAAGAGAAGTAGCCACTGGCTTGGTGTTCTCCATACCGAAACGGGTGAGAGCCTTCTCAATATCTCTCTTTTGCGACACCCATAACTTCTACTTTCTAACTCTGTCCATGCCAAGAATCTTCTTTGCTGCTCCCAAGTCTTTCATCTCAAACTCCTTGCTAAGCTCAACTTTCAATTTGTTGACCGCTGACATGTCCTCAATATATCTTTTTGACGTGGGACTGAGCATGAAATTCTTAGAACGTTGATTTACCAGAAAGGATACTCGCTTAAATATGAGAAGAAAAAACAACAACAATATTCACTGTGCTTGATTTTGCTGCCAGTTTCTAGGTATGTAAATCTGATTTAAAGTCGAACGTGTTTTACATTGTTTATCTTGGACTTCTACAAATTAGTGAAGGTTAACAGAATCATACTAGTGGCTTTTACTTGATTCATAGAGTGTAATGGATGGATAATATACTATAACTCTTTGATTTCATTAACATATATAATAAGTTTGGTATGAGATAAGGTGGTTTGTAACCATAGTTTGCAGTATCGGCCGATACCGGTTCGATCGAACCGGTACGATTATGCATGTACCGATTCGATACCGACATTGGGGGTATCTTTTCCGGTCAAATTCAGCAAAGAAAATTGAACAAAAAAACCAATCGACAAGGGTGTAAAAACATAGTAAGGTTGTAAAAACCTGTAAAAGAAGAAAACTTGTCTATCACATGTAAACCAATCTGCAAGGGTGACTACTATTTCATTCAACACTGGAAATACATAAAATTACGCCTAAATGTATAAAATATATTTTCTAAAATATTAATAATTTATTAATAATTATTTGCTTTCCGATACCAAAAAACCGTTACTCCGATCGAAACCGCCGATCCCGATACTCATGAAAGAAGATATATAGTAACATTAGTTGAATGGAAAGTTGGAAAAAAAATTCATGACATTGGATAATGCATCGGTCTATGATGTTTGTGTTGAGTTGCTTAAAAATCAACTTAATTAAAGGGATGAGTTTAAATTCTGCCTGGTGTTACATGTTCAAGATGTCTTTTCTCATCTATTATTTTTGAAGCTAGTATTAAGAATGCTTTAGTGTACATCTGGTCTTAAAGCTGCCAATTTATGTTTTGACTCTGTAAGAGAAATAAATGCACTCTCTGACATGCAAGGTATCAGTCTTTGATGAGCAGGTACAGTGTACAAGGATTTCCTACTATTTTGGTGTTTGGTGCTGACAAAGACAGTCCATTTTCATATGAGGGGGCACGGGCTGCTTCAGCAATTGAGTCCTTTGCGCTTGAGCAGCTTGAATCCAATGTTGCTCCACCGGAAGTATCTGAGTTGACTGGACCAGTAAGCAACCTTGTCAAACCTCTCTACTTCACACAATGCAGAACCACTATTTGATGGTAACAAGATCCTTTTCTTCTGTTGTAGGATGTGATGGAAGAGAAGTGTGCTCCAGCTGCCATATGTTTTGTAGCTTTTCTCCCTGACATATTGGATTCTAAGGCAGAGGGAAGAAATAAGTATATTGAGCTTCTATTATCAGTTGCTGAAAAGTTCAAAAGAAGTCCTTACAGGTAAGAGCATATGGTACCTTTCATATTTTTGGTCCATCATTCTATTGACTAGCACACTGAATTTAATATGCAACAGTTAGTGATTCCAGGTATAAAAATCTACTTGTGAGTGTAGTGAAGTTGTCTTCACGTAGAATTGACCATTAGGGTGAGTGGCTGTTTCTTCAGTATGTTGTTCTGAAAGTTTATACGCATTGGAAAGAAACGAGTCCCCAAAAATTGCGCCCGCAACGAAACCACTACAATCTTGTGGCCGGCTAATGCAGAGAAATAAAATCACACCAAGCATAGTACACATGGATAAACTGGAAACCTACACCAGGGTAATACCACTGGGAGAGTGAGATCACTGCTAAGCAAGGGTTTAAAAGGATTACAAGACCTATTACAACTTTACACAACCCCAACCCTAGAGAATGCACAAGAGAATTCCCAAGAAATTCCTAGAGATTACATCCGAAAAGTCCCAAGAATACCTGAGACATTCAATCTCTCTTTTCTCTATTGGTGGCTATAAACACGCAATGAGCATCAAATTATCTTCTAGAATAAGCCCAAGGGTTTATACTTTTACCCAAATAGATATCTGTTCGTAGACAACTAATGATTCTAAATACAAGCTTAATTAGATTTTAGGATACCTCCTATAGTATATCTATTTACGGTCACATAGAATTCCTAATTGTAAACAACTGACTAAACTTGCGGAATCAACTTAATTATTTATGATAAATCCCTAGAATATCTTTTTGTGGCCAAATAGAAATCCTAATCCTAAATTACCATCTAATTCTCAACAAAATCAAATTAAATTAGTTTTGATTGTATTTAGTCGCCGATTGTAATTTTGACACACTGGCAGCCTAGCGTATTTTGGAAACTACAGTCATCCTCATCATAGTCCAACCCTTTTTCAATTAGAATGGGAGCATGATTCAGAGTCAAGAAACCTCCACCAAATACAATTGTTCAAGTTCTTATTACTGATAGATAGACAATACATTTATATGTACGGCCCACAGATTCAAACTCTTTCTGGTGACACATTGACATTATTAAATATCAAGTTTTGTCCACAATGATAATTTGCAATGTGCTCAATAAAGCAGAACCCATCTTATGTTATCTTTGTTAGTGGGGCTAATAGAACAGTTTATTAGAATTATGATATACGACAATCCATTGTAGGTGGTGGTTCTAAATATAGAGTGAAGGAACAGTGTGCTCTGTAATCAATTATCTTGATATCCAGTTCAGCAATTTCCATAAATGTAGGAATTATGTTAATAACATTCTTTAGATTGGTGATCCATATGGCAATGGATTATGGATGGAGGTTTTGTATGAAGATTGGCAGCATTATGTGGTCTGTTAATAAATACACTGAGGTTCCGTGTGCTAGCTTCTAGTTATAAATCATAACTTGGTTAGAATTTGCTTCGATGCATTGTATGGGTAAGGTTATGGAGTAGGTTACTTTCCTTGGTATGCAATATGTGTCTGGTGGTGGTGGTGGGTGGGTGGGTGGGTTGGGGGGGGGGTATAACTTGTATTGGTTTGTGGTTCAAAATGCTAGATGAATATAGGAATGCTTCTTCTTTTAGTCAGATATTTAGATTTTGAAGTGTATCAGTAAAGTGAGAAAGCATGGTTTTATTCGATAGCTACATTGGGGGTTTCTTTTCCGGCCAATTCGACAAAGAAAAGTTGAATGATAAAGATAGAAGAATGGAAAATAGTGTCAACATAATGTTTAAGTTGTTTTGAAGATTGACAATGATATAATGTATCGATAAGATTCATTATCGAAAAATTGTAACCATTGCTATTTGTGGGTAGGCTTAACTTGTACGCAATTTTGGTTTGTGGTTCAAAATGCGAGATGAATATAGGAATGCTGATTTTTTTAGTCAGATATTTTGATTTTGAAGTGGATCGATGAAGTGAGAAAGCATGATTTCCGGCCAATTCGACAAAGAAAAGTTGAACGATAAAGATAGAAGAATGGAAAATAGTGTCAACATAATGTTTAAGTTGTTTTGAAGATTGACAATGATATAATGTATCGATAAGATTCATTATCGAAAAATTGTAACCATTGCTATTTGTGGGTAGGCTTAACTTGTACGCAATTTTGGTTTGTGGTTCAAAATGCGAGATGAGTATAGGAATGCTTATTTTTTTAGTCAGATATTTTGATTTTGAAGTGGATCGATGAAGTGAGAAAGCATGATTTTTACCCGAGAGCTATATTGGGGGTCTCTTTTCGGTCAATTCGACAAAGAAAAGTTGAACGATAAAGATAGAATGAAAAAAATGTGTCAACATTATGATTCAGTTGTGCTGAAGATTGACAATGATGTAGTGTGTCGATAATATTCATTATCGAAAAATTGTAACCATTACTATTTGTGGAAGTTGTATTTTTTTAAATTTACAATCCCTATTAATATTATTTGATTCAGAACTATTTATTATGGTTGTACTATGACTAAAGTAAATAAACAATAGCATCTATTGATAGTTGAAGTGGATCGGTGAAGTAAGAAAGCATGGTTTTTACTCGATAGCTACGTGAGGAGTCTTTTTTGGTTAATTTGACAAAGAAAAATTGAACGATAAAGATAGATTGAAAAATAATTATAGTATCAACATAATGATTCAGTTGTGCTAAAGATTGAAGATTGACAATGATATAGTGTGTCCATAAGATACATTATCGAAATACTGTAACCATTAACCTTATCAAAAAATTGTAACCATTACTATTTGTGGAAGTTGTATATCTATAAATTCACAAAATTCATCCCTATTAATATTATTTTATTCAGAACTATTTATTGTGGTTTTACTACATCTAAAGACAAGTAAATAAACAATAGTATCTATTGCATGTGGAATATTATTCCATTTAAAACTAACGAGAAACAACACATAATTTTTGTCTAACTGTATCAAATACTACTACATCTAAAGACAAGTACATAAACAATAGCATCTATTGCAAGTTTACTATTATTACATTTAAAACTAACGAAAAACAACATATGATTTCTATGTCTAACAGTATCAAATATTTTTTTAATCAATTTTGGTTTTTTGAAAGGAAGAACCTGATATTCCGATCCGAAATGAGAAACAATACATACTTTTTATGTCTAACTGCATCAAATACTTTTTTTAAAATCATTTTTGTCTTTCTGAAACGAAGATCCCGATACTCTAATCCGAAATTGTCGATATTGATACGTATAGAAAAGGTCGTAAACGTTGCCGATTTTCGGCCTTGTTTTATAACCTGTACACAAATTTGGTTTGTGGTTCACTTAAAAGCTGGTCATTTGTGTGTTTGTATCATAGTTCGCATTATCGGCCGATGCGGATACGCTACAACCGATATGTATCAGTTTTGGCATATCTCGATCTGCTACTAGCTGATAACGATGTGTGCGTGTGTGTGTGGGGGGGGGGGGGGGGGGGGGTAGGGGTGAGCATTATTCGGTTTTGAACCGAAAACCGAACCGAATAAGAGATTCGGTTCGGTTTCGGTTTTGAAAATACTAAATTTTCTTATTCGGTTTCGGTTTTGGGTTTCGGTTTCGGTCCAAAACCGAAAACCGAATAAGAAATTTTAGTTATATATATATATATATATATATATATATATATATATATAGGTATATACTATATGTATATAATAAATATATCTAGGTATATTTAGTTATTATATATATTAAAAAAAAAAACACAAATAAACCAAAAAAGCCGAATAAACCGAAAATCGAACCGATTTAATTCGGTTCGGTTTGGTTATTGACCAGTTCGGTTCGGTTTCGGTTTTGCTTATTCGGTTTCGGTCGAATTCGGTTTTCGGTTCGGTTGGAATCGAATAAACCGAATACTCACCCCTAGGGGGGGGGGGGGGGGGCACTAGTTGGGGTGGGGAACACAGAATTTAGAACATATCACGTTCTATTTGGAAATGCAATTTTGTTGATGCTTTCATGTTGAGAATGAAGAGGAACAAATAAATTGTCTTTCGCAGGAAAATTTGATGACCTAAATCTTCTGTTTTTTAGTTTGAGTCATTGTATGCACAAAATTCTGATTTTCATTATGCGAATTTGTCTTACTAATTGCTTAAGATTCAAAATGCTAGATGAATATAGGAATGCTGCTTCTTTTTTAGTTAGATATTTTGTTTTTCCTGGGAGGACCTAGTTGAATTTGATCGGATAAGTGAGAAAGCATGGATTTTACCCGATAGCTATGTTGGGGGTCTCTTTTCCGGTTAATTCGACAAAGAACAGTTGAACGATAAAGATGGAAGAATGGAAAAATAGTGTCAAAATAACGATTCACTTGTGCTGAAGATTGACAATGGTATAGTGTGTCGATAAGAGTCATTATCGAAAAATTGTAACCATTAATCTTATCGCAATTGTAATCATTACTATTTGTGGAAGTTGTATATCTATTTATTCACAAAATTCATCCCTATTAATATTATTTCATTTAGAACTATTTATTGTGGTTGAACTATATCTAAAGACAAGTAAATAAACAATAATATCTATTGCAAGTGGAATATTATTCCATTTAAAACCAATGAGAAACTACACATAATTTTTATGTCAGACTGTATGAAATATGTTTTTTTTTATATCAATTTTGGCTTTCTTAAATGAAGAACCTTTTCTGCTCTGAAACTGCCGATACCGATACTCATAGGGTCTTAAACCGATACCGATATTTCGTACATTGGTTTATATATAACTCCCACCAGAATTGGAAGGAATAATCCCCTTCCCCGGGATCGAACCCACCATTATATATATATTGGAAAAGGGTAAATTTTATTCCAAAATCAGCTCCAACAATCATACAATCAGGGATGGTCGCCCACCCTTTTTGTTGCCATAGCAGTTACATCGAATTCTATATTATGTAGAATTCCTATAGGAGGGGTGGTTAGCCCCTCGAAAATGCGTCTATTCCTTTCCCTCGAGACATGTCAGACAGAAGCTGCAAGCCGTACTCTAGCGGTCTTGAACCAAACCTGTCCTCTCCTTCTGTGAGCTCGGATCCCAGTGATGATATCTCCGATCCCCCTGCCAGTATCACATCCTCCTAGCGCTCTGCGGCATTGCTCAATCCAGATAGACCATGACACCTCGCACTCAAAGAACAAGTGTCGCATAGACTCATTGTCCTCATCACTGAGCACATACTTCGGGTTGGACACTTGGACCCCAAAGGAGATGAGTCTGTCCCTCGTCAGCAGCCGACCAAGGAGCAATCGGTAGATACACAGCTGCAGCTTACGAGCCAGACCCTTGCACCGGATGAATTCTTAGTCTGTACTAGGGGGACAAGTACGACGCACAAGGTTGTAGCAGCTATGGAACTGAAACTTCCCAGTGCCCCCAATAACCCTCGGCGGATCCCAGATCCAACAATCTGCTGGCTGAGTCGGATCTATATCCACCTTGTGAATGGCCTCTCCAAGCTCCACGGTATTACGGTATACCTCCGGTCTCCACTCTCCATTTCTGATAATATGCTAGCAGGTCAACTCCCTACCAGCCTCCCTATGGGTCCGGTCGCCCAGAATCTCAATCAGAGATTGACGCTCTAACGATGGATCCCGCCAGAGGTAAGTACCAGCTCCATCCCACATAGTCCTCCGGATTGATGATTTAAGTACAGCTCTGTGACGAAGAATAAGCTTGAATGTGACAGAGTGGTTGTTGTTGGGGAGCAGGTCCAGAAGTTGTCCCGCTTCACATACCGACTGTACATCCAGTCAGCCCATAATGACCCACCTTTGATGAACCTCCAAGCCAGCTTTACAACAGAGGCCTCCCTAACTGACAGCATGGGGCGAAGCCCTACTCCACCCTCCTCCCGAGGTCGACAGAGCTGCTCCCAAGAGATCGTATGCATGCTCCCCTCCAGATGAAGTTGGCACAAATGTTCTCCACCTTCCGGATGGTGGCGACATGGAGCAGAATAGACTGGAGCCAAAAAAGTGCCTGTGCTGAGATGACCGATCTAACAAGCTTAATGCGTCCACCAAACGAGAGGCCAGCAACCTGCCACCCTTCAACCCTCCTCTGAGCATACTCCACCAGACTGTGACAATCTAGGTTCCGAACATAATTGACTGTCAGAGGTACTCCTAGATATTTTACCGGGAGATTGCTTCTATCAACTCCCAAAGCTTCCGCTCGTTCCTCCTTCAGAGAGCATAAGGAGCTGAAGTAGACACGACTCTTCTCTCGGTTCATTTGGAGCCCAGTGAGAGTCTCCATTTGTCCCATGATCTCAGAGATCGTGGTCATTCCCCCCATAGAGGGGTGGAGGAAGACCAGGAGGTCGTCAGCATAGATGAGATGAGTAACAGGGGGCACAATCCTCCTGAACAACGGGACCAGCCTCCCACTGTAAACCGTCTTATCCATCATGCCGGTGAAGTACTCCATGACAAGTGTGAACAAGGAGACAGGAGGTCACCTTGGCGGAGCCCACGGTTGCTGCGGAAGAACCTATACGGAATACCCTGGATGAGAACAAAGAAGGTAGGGGTCGAGATGCACTCCCTAATCCTGCCAACCCATCGCTCGTCGAATCCCATAGCTAGCATAAGGTGGTACAGGAGGTTCCTATTGACCATGTCATAGGCCTTCCTCATGTCCAGCTTCACACGCGCCTTCTCCCCTCCTGGTTTATTGAACCCTCTTACCATCTCATGCGCCAGAAGTCTATGCTCAGCAATCGATCTCCCCTTTATGAAAGCCGCCTGGTTTGGGGAGACCAAGTCCTGTATAATTCCCTCCATGCGTCGGCACATAAGGTGCGTAATTATTTTGTAGAGATAATTACAGCACGCTATAGGCCGAAAGTCCGCCAGCGAGGTCGCTCCTTTCTTCGGCACGAGGGTCAGGAAGGTATGGTTAAGCTCCTTCAGCAACTTTTTCTCAGAGGAGAACTCCTGGACCGCCTCGAGCACCGGCTCCTTCAGGGCATCCCAGTGGCGTTTGTAGAACCCATTGCTGAAGCTAGGGCTGCAAATGAGCCAAGCCGTTCGCGAGCCACTCGAAGTTCGGCTTGATAAAAGCTCGTTTGAGCTCGGTTCGTTTAGTAAACAAGCTGAGCTCAAGCTTCATTTTCGAGCTTGTTTAATAAATGAGCCAAGCTCAAGCTTAGAAGTGCTCGACTCGTTTGAGCTCGTGAACTGGCTCGTTTATGAGCTTGCGAGCTGGCTCGTTTAGGAGCTCGTTTAGAAGCTCGTTTGTTCTTTTTTGAATTATAATTTTATATATGTTTGTATAACAATATGGTTGTGTGCATTATATATTTATAAGTCATTAATAATTTATTAAGAAACTTTTTTAATTAAATTTTTATAAATAAATTGTTAATATTACAAGTACTTGAATTCAAACCTGACGCTTGAAATTGAGCTCGTTAAGCTTCAAATCAAGCTTAATGAGCTTGTAAAGTTAAGCAAGCTTGAAATCAAGCTTAATGAGCTTCATTTTGAACTTATCGAGCTTGTTTATCAAGCTTGAATCAAGCTTGCTTATCAAGCCAAGCTCGAACTCAAACCAAGCCAAGCTCAAGCTTAATATAAACAAGCTCGAGCCAAGCTCAAGCTCTAAAATAAAAAAACTTATCAAGCTCGAGCTTGAGCTCGATTAATTCTAGTCAAGCCAAGCTCAAGCTTACAAAAGCTTGGCTCGGCTTGGCTCGTTTGCAGCCCTAGCTGAAGCCATCCGGCCCTGGAGCCTTGTTGGGATCCGCCTTCTTTATGATAGCCTCCACCACCTCCATAGTGACCGGCGCGAGTAACTGGCTATTCCCATAGGACGTCACCAGCTTCTTTGTAATAATATCCGGAAACACAAAAAGATAGTCTGAAAGTATAGCTCTGAGTAGTACCTGACAGCCTCCCCTTGGATCTTCAACGGCTCTCCAACCAGTTTGCCCTCACCATCAAGAAGATGGGAGAGACTATTTGTATGTTGTCTGGTCCGGATCACATCATAGAAGAACTTGGAGCAGCGGTCTCCTTCCTTGTGCCAGGAGCATTTAGCGCGCTGGGCCGTATTAATCTCCTTCTGTAGTCGGAGAATGTTGACTTCCCCAATCAGTTTCTTCTCCCGTGCCGCTAAGGACTCATCGAGTATATCAGCTTGCATGGAGTTTTGGATGGTCCTGAGTTCCGCCTCCTTGTCATCCAGGGAGGGCTTGGGCATTCTCTTCATCCAACTCCGGATAGCCTTCTTTGTACGCTTGAGGATGTGAACCATGCGGAACTGTGCTGTGCCCCCTTGCTGGTTAAGAAGACCCTCTCCTACTGCCTCGTCGTAGCCTCCAGAGAGAAACCAGCTGCTGTTGTACCGAAAAGGCCGTGACTTCCAGGTAGGCCGCTCTGTGAAGCCGATCCTGACAGAAGAATGATCGCTCGTCCCAGCAGCCAAACCTTCTGCCACAGAATTATGGACCACTTCCAATTTTCCAGAGCTCTGTCCAGCTGACAAGCAACTCTGTTGGTAACAGCCTTGTTATGCCAAGTCCATATGTACCCCGTTCGTTCCAAGCCCTGAAGGTCCGACTGAAGGAGACACATATGAAAATCGTACATGATCGGATCTGGTACAGGTCTACCTCCACCCTTCTCTCTTCGGTGGAGGAGAGCGTTGAAGTCACCCATCAGGAGCAGCGGAAGGTGCAGTGAGTCAGCAGTAGCGGCCACTTTAGCGATATCCTGCCAAACGCCCTCCCGACGTCTCCTGTCATTGTGGCCATAGACCGCCCCTAGCAAGAACCTGAAGCCACCTTTATTGGAAAGGGAGACGGCTATCAGCTGCTCCGACATCAAGACCATGTCCCCGTCCCAGCTATTGCTATTCCATCTGACCCAAATCCTAGCCATGTCACACAGCACCATATTGTGAAGTTGGGCCCAATGGGGGGGAGTCTGTCGGGATAGTGTCTTCTCTCCTTTAATCTTGGTCTCCAGTAATACAGAGATGTTGCACTTCTCTCTGCGTAGGACCTCACATATCTCTATCCATCTCCCTAAGGAGCATGCACCCTTTACGTTCCAGGAGATAACCGTCATTAATTATTAAGATGGTGGTTCCCCTGGACACCTTCTGGACCAGTACTCGGGGATGGTACCACGTCCGTCAACGCCATATCCTCCTCCAACCCAGGAGAGTTGGGATGTTGGTTCTCCGTTTGAGAGATCATCAGGGTCCAAGCCGGGTTGTCCACACATAGCGGCTCACCATGTCCAGATGATCGGCCCTCCTCCCGGGGGTGTCCGTCACGTAGGGGGCCAGCATGTCTCTTCCTGCCATACACTCTCTCCTCGGAAGTGCCTCCATCTCCTCTATGCTCTCGCCCCGATGCCGACATGCCTCTGATAACCATACTCTGAGCGGAGAAAGTGATCATAGCCCCACTGGGATGTACCGGCTGAGGCGGGACAGTCACCATAATCCTACTAGTAGGGACTGTCTGAGGTGAGATAGTCAGACTCAGCCCACTAGCATCCTCCATCAGTCGGTTCCCCTCCCGCAGGGGCCCCTCATCTCTCTCGTCCCCACTAGTAGTCTCCATCACCCTAGATGTTCCAGGTTCCTCAGCTGGCTCTGGTGGAGTCACCGTCTTCTGTCCTTCGGAAGAGCAAGTACTAGCGAGGTGCCCGAAACAGGCACAATGTGGGCAGGTAGGTGGAACCATTCATACTCAACTTTTTGGGTTAGAACCTCTGCAGATGGGACTTCGTACTCCAACAAGCTCGGGAGCTCTCCATCGGTCCTGATCTCCACGAACATCCAAACATACATCAGCCTCGACCGAAAGACTAGCATCATCAGCCTTGATCGATTTGTCCACCAAGCTGGCGAGCCTCATGAGCAAAGGGATAGTCCAATACCTGACTCAGAACTCCGGGAAGCGGATCCAAACAGGGATAGCATTAAGGACTTCCTTCTCACACCGCAGTTCTGGAGTCCACTCTTTCAGAATGATCAGCCTGCCATCAAACGTCCAAGGCCCTCCCTGGATAATCCTGGTGACGTCTTCCGCCAACCTAAACTTCACATAGTAGAAGCCATTTTCTCTGGCAAATATCTCCATGCTTCCTTTAGGTTGCCAAACACGAGCCGCATACGCCCGGATCTGCCATAGAAGGGTTTGTTCTCCAGTACGTACAGGACCAACGTGTTCTCCCATAACGCTGTCACCTTCGCTATCTCCTCTGCAGGAAACAAGGCTCGAAAATCACTCTCTACCTTCTTATGAGGCACGTACTCCATAGAGGCTGGACATTTGGGTCCAACTGGTTTATATATGTCTGCCCAGGACTTCGCCACAGGCCGTGGAGACATCCCCTGAGACCATGGGGCGGCACTAAGTGGGGAGGACCCTATGCCCTGGCCCCCTAAATCGACAACTTTTTCTTTCCCTTTTTCCGCCGCCGCCGCCTTGGGACGCCACCCAACCGTTCTTCCACCAGTACTATTTCCTGTCCGGGAGGGTCCCCCGGGGCCATGGGGCGACTTCCGCACCCCCAAACTATCGCCCGTTCTCCTGTCAGAGGAGTAGCGCGCCTTTGCGTGGGACACCGCACCACCCTTCTTGCCCGCGCTCCTACCTCCGCGACATCTCGTGACCGTCGTCCAGCCGCCGCTCTCCATCTGTCCACCCTGAGATCCAGACACAGGTCCAGGTTGAAAACCCGGGGATCCCGTCAGATCTGGAACCCAGTGATCCACCCTGATGTGGTGCACGTCAGCCGCCCCCGCCGATCCTCCCCTGGTCGCCACGGACGAGCCGCCCCTGACACCGCCAGCGCCAGCAACAGCACAGCCGTCGCCAGCGCCGCCACAGCCCAAGACACCCTCCGGTGCCCGTCCAGGCGCCCACCTGCCGTTGGCAGCGCCGGCGTCTTCTGCTCCGCGCGTGGCTCCCGAGCACGCGCCGCCGTCTCCAGCCCCGGCCGCGCCGAGGCCGCCCTTGGCCGCCCCACCCCCGGCCGACCCTCCCGTGCTGGCTGCTCCGGGGTCCCAAGGAAGGGACCCCCTAGGGTTCGCAGTCACCTTTGCCCGATCGCCCATTTTCTTTAATTATATATATATATATATATATATATATATATATATATATATATAATTAAAGAAAATGGGCGATCGGGCAAAGGTGACTGCGAACCCTACAACCACCTGCTCCTGTATGCTTCATGTACCATTTGAGCGATATCTTTTTTTGAGTTGTGTAAGAGGAATACATGCACTCCTCTCACAAACTTCTTGGAAAAACTGGATTACCAGGGTAGCCACTTTTGGTTAATCCGGGTCGGGTGCCACCACAGTTGGGGTTGCGGGATCAGAAAGTGGTTCCTAAGGGGCAGGAGGGTCTTGGTAAGTTTGCATAAAATACACTTAGATCAGTGTGCTAGCTGCCAGTTATGAAATACATTGAGATTCAGTGTGCTGACTTCTAGAAACACGTTTGGACCCTGTTAAGAGAAATGTTTTGATTGGTTTAATTCATTTTTTCGCCCTGTTAACAAAACATCTTATCGGTGCATGCTTGTTCTACTCATGCTCTTTATATACTTCGCTAGGTATTGACTATTGCACTTGGAGAAGTTTGATGTCGTCTTGAGGTCTGATAATAGAATTTCAATCATTTCTTCTGTATATGATTTAACAGGAAAGGGCTTGAATGATGGTGAGGACCACAATGGAACTTCCATCCAAAGTGGTAGTCGTAAAAGTGATGGGTGTCAAATTTGGTTACATGCAAGCAGGGATACACTGTTTTCTGAAATGGATGTGGGGGCTTGAATGGGGATCTATAGGAGGAGGATATTTTAAGAAAATTTGATACTGCATATTATTGTTGCACAGTATTTCTATTGTTTACAAGTTGATCATTTATAAGGGGGAGGGAGGATAACCTTGCATTTGTATGCAACACAAGCTTGAATGTTAAGGTGTAACACGATTTTCTTTTCACAGGAACTTGGCTTAAGTAGGAGTTGAAAGCTGGCATTGGATATAATCTAACTAGGCCCCTGGGTGGTTTTGTTGACTTCGTAAGCCATGATAAGTTTGTTGCCTTCCTAAGAAAGGAAAGCATTTGTGATGTCCGAAATTTGTAATAAATTCTTTGATAGGTTTTCGGATAAACCTATGTGACTAATTCATAAATTTACTATGGAGGGAATTATGCCTTCCATTTCTATATCTCTACTCCTGAAATTTTAGGGAAACCCAAAATGATTGCCAACTTACATTAAACATATATTTTATAGAGGCCTAACCCTCCCGTGGAAGTTGTAACGCCTAGTGACTTGCAATGACTTTGGTGTAGAAATTCTAGTCACACTTCCTTTTTAACTATTTGAACATTTCAGTTGTAGTGACACCCACAGTCTTGACTGCATATATTCAAATGTATATAGCAGTGATCTTGCACTGATAATTATTCAGTTAGGGCAAGATGAGCTAGAATTCTCAAACTTACGTTATTAACCACAAGTAGTTAAAGTAGATAAGAAGTCTGCTGTCTACACCTTTTACATCTGGACGATCTGCACACAGTTAAATTAGCTTGTACTAAGAGCTTCAGAACTGTTGATGCACTCTTTACATTCTATGGTGCACAAGTAGGGACATGATATGGATACGGGAAAATCATCTCCCCTCTCTGTGCACTAATACTTACACGGTTACGGACACCATTTCTCCCCTTGCTGTGCAACAAAGTTTATATTACTTCCTAACAAATCATGTACTCAATCAAGAAAGGTTTTGTTTTTTTACAACAAACATTCATGTTAAGTATTCTGTGGCATCTCCTGTAGTACATATATTCGTTCGTCACAGTTCAAATGTGGATGTCAATAAGTTGATCTACAACTAGATTACAATGTAACAATATAATCATTATACGAGACGTAATGAAGCCTATTCGGATTCCCAGGGGTTGTCACTATAAAACAATGAGAATGTTAAAAAAGAAGGAAACATAATATAAGTTGAGGTTCAATTTGGGAGAAGTTCTCGATTTGTAGCTAGTGCGGACTAAAACACTGGAATGTTCTATCCTGACTACTAAAGAGTAGGCAAGGTGACACTATTATAGGTTTGTTAATTACAAGGTTGTGAAAAGCGCTAGGCGCTAGTCAGGCGGGCACCTTCCGCCTAGCGCCTAGCCCGCCTAGGCGGCCGCCTAGATCTAGGAGGTTCAAAAAAATAAAAAGAATCCAAAAAATCCACTAAAAATTGCAAAAAAAATCAATAAACCCCAAAACATGCATAGTCGGGCGTCAGGGGGACTAGGCGGGCACCTAAGCGGGCATCGGGCGGGCACCCGGCGCCTAGCGCCTAGGCAACCGCCTTTTAGAACAGTGGTTAATTATGATACTAATTTTTTTTTATTTCTTCAGTCTATTCTGTGAACCATATTTTGATCTACCTTGTGGCTTTCTCTTTCGAATTTTTATTGGGTTCTTGTGCTGCCAGGTAGGAAGTGCATGTGTTAACTTATGCCTAATGGTTATTATGTTGCCCAATTGGATATTTTAGTCAACATTAGAGTTGTGTTTCTGTTAAGGTTTGATATCACTCTAAGTAAAATATGTATTCATTTTCTGCTATTGAGGTCATGTTTCAATAAAACTGAGGGAACGTACTTTATTGCAGTTATGTATGGGCTGCAGCTGGAAAACAAGCTCATCTTGAAAACCAGGTTGGTGTCGGTGGATATGGTTACCCAGCTCTGATAGCCCTAAATGTCAAGAAGGGAGTTTATGCGCCACTTCGTAGTGCATTTGAGCTCGACCAAGTCATGTAATGTCTACCCTCTTGTTTCTATGGCTTTATTCAAACTGTTCTTGCTCTTGTTTACGATAATAATTTAAGGAGCCTCAATTGTGTTTGCAGTGAGTTTGTAAGGGAGGCAGGGCGCGGTGGCAAGGGTAACCTGCCCTTGGGAAATGCGCCCACAATTGTACCAACAGAACCATGGGATGGAAAAGATGGGGAGATCGTTGAAGACGATGAGTTCTCCCTTGAAGATCTCATGGGAGATGAAACTGCAACTGACAAAGACGAGTTGTAAAGCCCCGTCAACAATATTGCAATTGTGTGTGCACTTAATTTGGTTATAGACTGATATTAGGCTTTGTTGGAAGCAAAATTAGCATTGTTAGTGATTTATTCGCATTGGACGGTTTTGCATATGTTCAGAAGAGAGATTGGTCTAATACAAAGCCCACTTTTAACTGAAATGCTTTCGGTATTTCAGAATATAGGCATTGACATCCGAACAATAAAACTTAAGCTGTTAAAGTGTATATTTTGGTTAATCTCCTGTCATTGTGTCTGCTTCAAGAGCCCGGAGTGCATCTTGACCTGCAATGTCAATATATTTTCATAATTTCTTAGGCGTGGCTCAAGATTTTCCTTCACCTGTACAGTTTATGTGCCAGTTTTCATTTGAACCGAAATAGAATGCATTGATTTTGGGATATTGTAGGAAGAGCTATTGCCATTTTACAGAGTCAGGCCTAATCCTTTCCATCTTTGAGAGAGAGAACTCATTCCATATTTGGCATGATTTTTCTCAATCAACAAGTGCAGTTTCCACAAATGTCATTTTCACAACACAAGTTTTTCTTATTTTTCATGGTTTTGATCTCTAAAAACTTGTTCTTTCCAAAAACTAATGGTTCTATGTTGTGAAAAATTTAATTCTACCCAATTTTGGCTTTTGAATCGCGTGATTTCGATTTATTTTGAGGAAATTATGGCCGTTCTCGTGTTCATGGTCTCCGTACATCTTTTGTGTTGCCTGGACGATGAACAGTGCCGCGCGCTGTGCGTCCACGCTACGTGCGCTTCGTGTGCCGCGTGCCTGCACGTTTCGCTTGTCGTACGCTCGCGTGCCGTGCATCAGTGCCCTGTGCGCCGTGGCCAGTTTAGTCCACGTGCGTCGCGCATTTTGCATGCCGTTCCCGCGCGTTTCGCATGCCGTGCGCCCGCGCGTTTTGTTTGCCGCGTGTCGTGCGCATTTTGTTTGCTGCATGCTGTGTATCTGCGCTCACGCGTTTTGCTTGCCGTGCCCGCGCATTTCGTTAGCCGCATGTCGCGTGCCGTGCATCCGCGCCTCTTGCGTCGTAGCCAGTTTTGTCCACCCGTGTCGTGCGTTTCGCGTGCCGCGCACCCACACATTTTGTTTGTCGTGCGTCTGCACATTTTGTTTGTCGTACGCCATGCATCCGCGTCCCGCGCTGTCATTCCTGTTTTCCGTTATACGTATTTTCAGTATACGTGTACGAATTTTTGACAATTTTCAGGTGATCCGTATTTTGACTTGTCTTGCTTGTGTTGATTGTCTTGCTTGTTTTGATTGTCTTGGTTCACCTTGGCTTGGCTTGGTTTGGTTTTGGGTTGGTTTAAGATGAGAGGGTTGGTATATATACCAAAATACTCTCTCTCTCTCCCCTTTTCCATTATTATCATTTACTTCTTCTTCTTCTTCTTCTTCTTCTTCTTCTTCATTTACTCCTCCACCAACCCTAAGGCAAGTACAACTTGCTCCATTGAGAATATGATGGATCTCTATTTTTATTTGTTCTATCTTCTTCTCTACATGATTCTAAGTATCTTTAGAACTTAAATTTTTTGATTTTAATGGATAGATTTTTGTAGATATAAAGTTTTAACTTTTCTTGTTTTTCTTGGTTTTGATCTCTAAAAACTTGGAATTTCCAAAAATAATGGTTCTATTTGTAGAGAATTCAATTTCATGCAGTTTTGGCTTTTATTTCGCTTGATTTCGAGTTCGGATGAGGAAGTTAGGACATGGCCAGTTTTTGGAACTTTCATGGCTGAACTTGCTGTTTGGGGACGGTGACGCCCATGCACCCGGGAGGCCATGCGCCATGAAGTCCTGGCAACGCATCCTTTGACTCCGAACGTGTCACATGTACTGAAGACGCAACGTGAGTTTTTCATGCGCGGATGTGCAGGAATTCCCATGCACAGAAGTGCATGAATTTTCTATGTGTGGAAGTACAGAAATTCTCATGCACGGATGTGCAGGAATTTCCATGCACGGATGCGCAGGAATTTTCATTCACGGATGTGCAGAAATTTTTCATGCGCAGATGTGCTGCGCGGATGTGCAGGAATTCTCATACACGGATGTGCAGAAATTTTCCATGCACGGATGTGCAGAAATTTTCCATGCGCGGATGTACAGGAATTCCGATGCGCAGATGTGCAGGAATTCCTATGGGCAGATGTGCATAATAGCCCATGCACGGGTTTGCACTATTTTTGCTTATTTAAGCTGTTTCATAGCTAGAATCTTATAAAACTCAAAACATGAAAGTTGTAAATCTTTGTCTTGGCTTCGAAAATCTTCTTGTCTTACTTTAACTGGAGTTTGTACGTGATTGATAATTTCAATAACCCATGAATGTACTTGATCTTCTTTGCATGTTTTCTATACTTGGCCTAAATTGCGATGACCCGACTTGATAAGCTTGAACTTGAACTTGAACATGATAATATGATCCCGTCATGATGATCTTGATAGTGGCCCATCGACGCGCACTCCTAACAAGAACTCTTGACATGACAAGTAAACCTGACATGATATGTGTAATCTTAATTGCTGTTGCGAATCTATTCCTGCCTGGCTAGTGTAACTCTTGTCTTGACGCCGTGGTTGATTTTTCTAATTGTTATTGTACAAGCTACCTGTCTCGTCTTGCATCATGTCTAGGACATGGATTCCTGGTTACCACGTCATGGATTCATAATAAATTTGACTATGTTAACGACTAGATTGATTATGTAGTTCATATAGAGAGATTTTTCAGTTACATGAGATCTCGTTATCCTGGCCACACCTGTGGGCTTGTAGCCTGCCGTCGAATATGGCGTATTTCCAGCACACTGTCATGTATTACACTCCAAGTCAGCTAAATTCTCTTAATTCTTGATAAACTCTTGTAACCCTGCCTGGATAACTTCGATAGTCTACATGGCTTGTGACTGCGGGAATATCTCAACTATATCTTGTTGGTAACTAGGCCTGTGATAATCCTAGTTAACTAATGATAGCAAGCCGTAGGACTTGATTGGCCATGCCTGAATTATTGTCTCATGATTAACATGAGAATTATATTCCACCTCTTGTTTTCTTAATGCAAGCTAGTAGGTTCTCTAAAGCATGTCTTTATGTTATTTAATTATGTTCTTTTATCAGTTCTCCTATTCCTAATATATGCTGGTTCTAGTTCATAAGTGGAGCCTCCCTTGTGGTACTTGCTTTTCTGGGTTCTGACCCTGCTGGTTTTGTATGGCCAGATTTTGGATTAGCACCCGAGGATCTACCTGCCTTCTAGCCAGATGGTGAACACTAGAAGTAACCGTGGCAATGAGTGGGTTTCTTATTTTTGCGCTCCCACTCAATTGTAAATTATTCTTTTGAGGCGTTTAGCCGTCGTACAAGTGTTAGCTCGTATTGTAACTTTAATTTCTGTATGCCTAAGGACTGTAACATTATTAGCAAATCCTAGGGTTGATCATGTATAACTTAACTCTTACTAGTCTTTGCATTTTATATGACTAGCTTCATGATCATGTAATGTTTGGGATGCCTTACTTTGTATGTCTGATGATTTAACATCTTGTAACAATTATTTGCTTGCTTGAGATTGAGATACTAGGCTTGCTCTTGACCATAAGAGACTGATGGCTTGTAGATAAACCCTCATGCATCTAGACGCCGTGACCGTATGGCGAGGTGGATTGCACTTTAATATACGTAGCTGGCTGTGTCTGTCCTCCGCTCTCCAGTATTCTGGTTCTGGAGCGTGACACGCGCACCGGGAACAATTTTTTCCACGCGCGCAGTGCGCTTCGCGTGCTCGTACGCGAACCTTTGTCGCACGATATCTAAATGACTGTTTTTGTATGTTTAAGCTGTTTTGTCGCTAAAATCTTGTATAACTCAAAACATGAAAGTTGTAGATCTTTGCCTTGGCTTCAAGAATCTTCCTATCTAACTTTAACTAGAGTTCATATGTGACTATTGTTTCAATCACCTATGGATGTTCTTGATCTTCTTTGCATGTCTTCTGTACTTGGCCTAAATTACGACGACCTGACTTGACAATCTTGAGCTAGTAACTTGAACTTGAACATGATAATATGATTCCGTTTTGATAATCTTGATAGTGGCCCGTCGTGACGCACTCCTGACAAGTATTCTTGATATGACAAGTAAACCTGACATGACATGTATAACTTGATTTGCTGTTGCCACAGCTGCTTCCTATCTTGCTAGTGTAACTCATGTCTTGACTCCATGGTTGATTTTTCGATTGTGGTTGTACAAGCTACCTGTCTTGTCGTGTATCATGTCTAGGATATGGATTCCTGGTTTCCACGGTTAGGGATTCATAATAAATCTGACTAGGTTAAACGACTAGATTGATCAAGTATCTCATATAGAGAGATTTTCCAGTTACAGGTGATTCCGTTATCCCGGCCACACCTGTGGACTTGTAGCATGCCGTCGAGTAGGGCGCATTTTCAGCACACTGTCATGTGTTGCACTTCCTGTATCCTAAGTACTCAAGTACACCAGAAATCTTAATAATTCTTGTAACTTGATAACTGTCATAACTTTCACCTGGATAGCTTAGATGGTCTGTAGGCTTGTGACTACGAGAATATCTCAACTGCATCTTGTTAGTAACTAGGCATGTGATAACCCTAGTTAGCTAATGATAGCAAGCCGTAGGACTTGATTGGCCGTGGCTGAATGATTGTCTCATGATTAACATGGAAATTATATTCCACCTCTTGTTCTTCCTGATGCAAGCAAGTATGTTCATTTAACTCTTGTCAATATGTTATTATACTTATGTTCTCGTATCAGTTCTTTTATATACTGGTTTTAGTTCAAAAGTGGAGCTTCCCTTGTGGTACTTGCTCTTTCTGGGGTCTGACCCAGCTGGTTTTGTAGCCAAATTTAGGAGTGATATCCGAAGATCAAACTGCTTTCCAACCAGATGGTAAACACCATGAGTAACCATGGCAACGAGTGGGTTTCTTATTTTGCTCTCCCACTCTAATGTAACTTATTCTTTTGAGGTATTTAGCCGCCTAGCACGTGTTAGCTCGTATTGAAACTTTATTTGCCTGCCTAAGGGCTGTAACATGATTAGCAAATCCTAAGGTTGATCATGTATGACTTAATTCTTGCTAGTCTTCGCATCTTGTATGGCTAGCTTAATGATCATCTGAATATATAATGTTTGGGACGCCTAACTTTTGTATATCTGATGATCTAACATCTTGTAACATCTATTTGCTTGCTTGAGATTGAGACAATAGGCTTGTTCTTGACCATAAGAGACTGATGGATTGTAGATTAATCCGTATGCATCTAGACAGCTGTGACCGTATTACGAAGTATGTCGCACTCCAATGTACGTAGCTAGCTGTGTCTGTCCCCCGCTATTCAGTATTTTGATTCTGGGGCATGACAGTGTCCACAAATGGATACGAGTAGGTTGCGTCATGATATTCTAGGTCACCGAGTCAATTTGGGAATTTTCTCCTCCGACACTTGTGATACACATGCCATATTCCATATAACATATTATACTAGCTAGACACCACTCTAATTAGCCTCAAATTATCACTTAGACATGCTCATGTGATTTGGATAGGTTCGGACAACGTTTGGTATAGGTATCTTGGGCGTATCATGAGAGTATCAGAGTATCGGTGCGATACTAGCATGGTGCACACCAAGTATTTGTTAGTGTGTCTAGGTGATGTGTGCCATAGGTATATACTCTTGTGTATATCATCACCTATGTGTGTGGGTATATAGATATATATAATTTACATGGGAGTGTGTCTATATGACATGTGTGGGTTGTATGTGGACACACACATGTTGTTATTGTTGTTGTTGTTGTTGTTGTTGTTGTTATTGTTGTTGTTGTTGTTGTTGTTGTTGTTGTTGTTGGTGTGTGTGTGTGTGTGTGTGTGTGTGTGTGTGTGTGTGTGTGTGTGTGTGTGTGTGTGTGTGTGTGTGTGCATATAGCAATGTGTGTATATGTTACGTCCCGATTCCGAAGAATCGATAGTCGTCACCCGAGCGTGACGCCGTGCGAACCTAGGTTGCGATCGCACAAGGCATAGTCATAAGGTTATCCGAAACACAACATCTAAGAGAGTACGCAGAGAAATTAAACAACACATTGAGACAATTTTTTTTTTGTATTTTATTGATAATAAACATCATTTTACAAGACTCTATTACAATCATGCCGTGCGGGCTTACAACATGACTCGATTTACAAATGGAGCGCCAATGAGGTAGTCGTTCCATACATTACATCCCTCAATTTACAACAAAAGTATTCCATCCACTTGGGATGGAGGAAAGTCGAGCCATCTTCTTGGAATGATTGCAGAGAGTCTTCAAAAGTTGTGCAGCGAGTCTTCGACGCACGGTCGAAGCTTCAAAACGCGAACGTCGCCTTGGCTAGTTGGCGTGCTCCTCCTGATTCGTAGCACCTGTAGAGGGCGAGGGTCAGTACGATCACATGTACTAGCGAGTGGCTAATTTAAACCCAAGCTCTAATTTGTTCAAGCAATTTTATAAAACATGTTAGCTATTTTGTGATCTTTCTAACCATCATAATCGATTTGCATGTTAACATGTTAATGGGCAAGCATTCGATAGGCAATATAATATAACTACGATAAATCTTACCCATGGCAGAGCGAGCCGCTGCAGCGCAACTTACCATGTTCCTTTCCTGTCAGATTTATAATAAAAGCTTGTAAACAATGTGCAAGTGGGGGTCACTGGCAATTCAAGTCATCCTGGACGTATAGCTTGGTCGAGTCGGCGACCTTTCAGAACAGGTAGCTAGCCCCGCTGAAAGTTTTGAATGACCCGTGCTAGCATCCAGCACAGCTACCTTGCGTTCCTCCTAGGCCAAAACGGTCCCGTGGCCTCGGGTTGCCGTTCAAGGAAGCAAAACCTTGTGCATAAGTTGTCCATGACCGTGCTAGAATAAAATTAATTATTCAAACATGGTCTACAAAATCTTTGAGAGTTAGCCAGTTTTTAATGTGTGTCGCCTTATCGTTGCAACATACGTTAATCAATTCAATCTTCGTTTTGCACAGATCTATAGCAAGTGTTCGTGAAGATCGTACCATAATTTATTGATTCTATATTATGGATACAAGCATGTATTTTGTGTTTCATATTTGATTTGAAACCAGAGGGTCGAAGGGAAAGGAGGTCAGCCACTCACCTTAGTCTTACTGGAGGCGAAGGACTGGTTGGCCGCGCTTAGACGTCGCCTACGTGATCACCTAAAATCGCACAAGCAACCGATTAGAACACTGTGCCATTCAAGGAGTTCGATACGAATGTGAAGTTCAAAAATGCAAGCCATGACAACCATCGAAAACATTCACAAAAATGCATTCACCAAAACCAAAGCCAAAGAGCATGTGCGGCATAAAAAGCAGAGCAACGGGAGGTCTCTCCCGACTCAATCGCAGAGTCTATCCTCGAGACGCAACCCGCTGAATATGGGACTTGATTCTGAAGAAGCCTTTCCATAATGAGAAAAAGATCTTAGTTTAATCGTTCTCGTTCGACCGATTCAATCGATCCCGATCTATCGGTTCTGACTGAATCGGTAGCGACAATGTTCCTTTATCGCGCATCCTGTGGATGAAAACGGGCCACGATGAGGGACGGAACACTACAGTATATATTTATATAGAGAGTGTGGGTATGTGCATATATGTGTGTCTTATAGATATACATGTGTAGGTATGTATGTATTTTAACATAGAAGAGTATATGTGTATTCCTACATACATGTGTGTGTGGGAGTACCATATGTGTATTGGTGTGTGACAAGTGTAGTGCATAGGGGTGTGACAGTAGTGCACGAGAGTGGCAAGTATGTGTGTGTTAGTAGAAGCAATGGATGCAACTGTTATTAGCAGTTGTGATAGGGGAAATTGTTGTGAGTAACACACATGTATGTGTAGTGAAGGGGAGACAAAGGTTTTGGGGGGAAACCTGGAACAATGTGAGACAACAGCAAGTGTTGTGAGCAAGCACCATGCTGCCTGGAGCACAGTAGCACCTTGCTGCTTGGTAGCAACAAGGAGGGGGGTGCAGGCCTTGCCTGCACAGAATAGCAGCAGCAGTGCTTGCTACTGCTTAATGGCAGCAAGCCTTAGCTGCACCTGGGCAATCTCAACAGCAGTAGTAGCAGCTGCTACCATAGAGGTAACAATAGTAGTGAAGCTACAGCAGGGGGAGGGGTTGCCTTCCTGCAGTGCAGTATAGCAGGGGTATAGGCAGTCAACAGGTTTGTGTGTGAGTGAATATGAGTACATATGTATAGGATATGAGTATCCCTAAAGATATGTCTAGGTAATAAGTTAGGGTATGTATGTACAAGAGTGTATAGCTAGAATGTGGCTAATAATCATTAACATAGGTAATAGGTAAATATTTGGAAGAGGAAAATATATGAGTCTAGGTAATAGGATAAAACCTAGGGTAGTGAACATAGGCAAGGTTGACATAGGTATGGGATTACCTATGTGTTGAAGGCTAGGTAAATAGCATGGAGGTATAGAATTGGTATTACCTAGATACTAGAGAATGGGGTAATGTTAGGTAATGGTGTAATAAGTTAGGATATTGCAATATAGAGCCTATGTGCATATGATATAGGTAGATACACAAGGATATGACCTAGTATTACCTAGTATTGCTAGGATACCTTGGTATGGCAAGATATGGACCTAAAAACTTAAGATTGACCTAGTTTGACCATAAAACATAATATTAACCTAGTTTGACCTCAATTACCTAGAATTGACCTAGAAATTATATTTCACTATAGATATCAATGTTTAGCACACCAAACACCCATTGACATTGATATTTCATATTTAGGTCTTTGTGACTCCACTTTGGACATCGATCCACACCTGTTGCTTAGGACCGTAGGCGAGTACATTCTCTGATAATTTTTCGTTTATGATATCTTCTATGTTTCTTGTATTTAGTGTAAATATCCTTGATTTCTTGATACATTGATCACAGGATTAGTATTTTCAGATTTCGTCAAGAGATTTTATTCCTTGTATGTCATGGTGTAGCTTATGCAAGCCTTATTGTTCTCGCACATTGTATGGACACTAGTTTCTGAGAAGATTAGCTACCTTTTCAGAGAATACTGTGTCATAACCATGGTTGGATCCACTGCACCAATCGGGGGTGGGGAGTAGTAGTGTAGATATGTGATTATATCCTCCTTGTGCATATCATTGTTCCTTGTGAGTGTTAATCATACACCGTACATATGATTAACCATGCTATAAACCGTTGTACAAGTTCCCAAGCCGATCACATGTTGAAACTAGTGCTCCTCACATAGATAGTTTTTTTATTCTTGTATAATGTTATTTCTGCTCTTATATTTACTTATAGCACTTACTACATCTGTTGTATTATCGTATCTGTTTTTTAACTTGTATATTCTCTCTATTTACTGTTATATAGTATTTATCATTTACTGGAACTGTTATTAGAGATGTACTTCGTTCCAATCCTGACTGGATATTTTTTTAATATAATTTAGATGATGGGTGCCATACCTACTATGGGCCACAAGATGTAGTAGGACTTGACCAGGAGACGTTGGCTCAGGAGGGTTTAGCTCTAGTTGAGGAGACACTAGTAGCGACTCAGTTAGACTAGCTAGTAGTACTGGATTTGTCTCTAACTTTCTGACTCTTGGGGTATTATTATTTTGGAGGCATTGTTACTGAGACAGTAGACTCTTAGACTCTGGTTATGTTATGTTTTTTTAGACTTCTCTAGTTTATCATTTCATATCTTTATATCATTTCGTGCCATTATCTTCCTTTAGGTATTTGTGATTGAGTATGAGTATTAGATATTATATTGTCCTCCTATGGAGATGTGATTATCATTGACAGGTCATGATTCATATAATCATTAGATATGTTAGATGATACTATTGACCTAGACAACGTTCTACCACCGATGCTGCGACGTAGACTGGACGTACCCAAGTACTCGTGCTCCTATACCGGGTGCAGGTCGTGACAGATGTACAAAGTTTCCTAGAGTCAAATAAAAAATAAAATACATAATAAAATATAAAATTTTGTTTAGCAACTTTTAATGATAATCATGTTGCAGCCTTCGTAGTTCAGTAAGTAAGCAGCAGTCTTCAGTTTTACTATTTATAAGTTGTATCAAATGAGAGTTTAGTCGATTATCGAAATCAAGTTTGACCATGACTTATGGGCCAACAATCTTTCCTATTTTGATAATTGAGAAACTTTGATTGGTGCACCATTTGCATATGATGAAAATCACAAACACAAGTGGCATCATCAATAAACCATGAAGACATATAATGAAAGTGCATAGAGTACTAAAATAAACAAGATGTTCAGTACAAGAACCGTACATAACATCCAGTGCATAGGCATACTAAAACTGGCATAATAAACTAAATAAACTGAGACTAAGAATGTGATATCATCAACGAATAATAAGACTAATCAAAAGGTATGACATCAACATTATCCATCTGAAAGATCGTAACCATAGGGACGTCGTCAACTAGTAACCAGTCTCAGCAGACCGGTTTGGATCATAAAAAGCAGTTGCAGGCTCAAAATATCTTTGAGCATCCGATCATCAACTCTAGGTTCGGAACGGTGAGGGTGCGTGACCAGAGGAATAGGATCTCCAGATGCATGATCCATACTCTACTGAATATCAGACATATTATTCCCAATAGCCCGGGCATGGAATATAGAGCAAAAATCCAACTGTCGATAACAATCATCCTGAATTCTGAAACGATCGCGGAGCATGTCATGAAGATAATCCAGAGTTAAGGTAGGGGGTGCAGTAGCAGCCGCAGGAGGAGGTGTAGCATCATCATTAAGTGCAACATCATCATCAGGAGTCTCATTAGAAGAAAAATCATCATCAACATGAAGAAAGTTGGGACCAGTCCTACGGGCTTTATGTCACGATCCGCTCCAGCTTTTTTGGATATGAGTACGTGGCCAAGTCCAGCCTACGCCGCAGTATCGGTGGTAGTACGCTGTCTAGACCTCAATATAAATTTCAAAACCAAACAAGCAATATTTTATCATAACTTCATCTATTTGCTCATTCATAATAACTAATTTATTTGTAAATCCAATAATACATCAAAATGACATTCGAAAATAAATCCGCTAAATAATTAAATTCAAATACTAAAGTCTAATGCTGGCCTCCAGAATGTTCTACCTTTCCGGAAAGGTCCAAAGTGCATAAGACAGCAAGTCACCTACAACGATCCAGTCAGGAAAGAAAAAAAGTACAACCAAATTGCAAGAATGTAACTCAATATAAAATAAACTAGACAAATAAAGATGCAATATAATATAAAAGAAATATGTATATGACTGGAAACAGTAAACACGAACAAGAACTACTGGCAAGAATATGTATAACAAGACAACTGGAAAATGAACATGAACATGTAAGACTGACAGACAGTATGTGTGAAATACCTTTTGACATGTGAACGGCTGGGCTAATAGGGCATATCATATAGATGGCTATCCATAATAAAAAGGTACGCTAACCAATACGTGAGGTGTATGACTTACCTATCAACAATAACAAATAATTAGGGTTTGTTCACATACCTACTTAGTATTTTTTTCTCCCGACTCACTAAACAATAATAAATGAGCCATGACACAACAAGCATATCGTGTCACAATCGTGTCTCAACTGGATACAAACTAAAAATGCAATGATGAATAGCAATATAATATACTGAAAACATAGAGTAATAGTGTACTTGCCTCAAGTTAAGTTACAGTTGTTGTGTGACTTGATCAGGTTGGTACAGAATAAGTTCATGTGTCAAAACTTTGCAAGATGATCTCAGATGATGGAACAAACCGTTCCATGGCGTCCCGAATAATCCAAATAGCCTATGATTGATAAAAAGAAGTTAGGAATTGCAAGAATTATGATTGTACGATTAGTCACGGTCAAACTGTTAATTGAAAGAAATTATATAAATAAATATTTATACTATTTTTGGAAATAAATTATAATATTTAAGAATAATTTAGATAAATACTAGCAAATCTAGAAAATTATTTTACGGCCAAAAACTAATTTTGTCAAATACAAATTTTAAACTAAAAAGCCATAACTAAATACAAAATAATATAAAAATATTTTTAGGGCTTATAGACCCAATTTTAAAATAAATATAAGGCTAACCTAATACAATATTTTGTTATCATATAATTTTGGAAAATATTATATATATATATATATTATATTATATATTATATATTTTATATATATATTTTTTTATATTATATATTATATATTATATATATATATATAATATAATATTATATATATATATTATATATATATATATATATATATATATATATATATATATATATATATATATATATATATATATATATATATATATATATATATATATATATATATATATATACATATAAAGTATATATATATATACTTTCATAATAATATTATTATTTAGAATATATACACACATGTATATGGGCTTATTCACTAAAAATTAGAATTTAAAATAGCAGCCCAAAAGCCCGACCAAATTCTTTAGTAAACCTAGGGATCCAGTTTTTTACACTTTATTGAGTCTAGGACTTATGCCAGTTAGATCGCATTTTTTGCACTTTAGATGCACCAAAGTCCACTCAAATAGCCAACCTAAACCCAAACTCAATCTATGATTCGAACCAAAACTAAACCCCCTCTTCAAACCAAATCAAATAGGCTACCAAAACAAACCAGGAAATTTCTGAAGTTGGGCAAATCGAACTCGATTTCCTAAATAGAAACCCTAGTCAACTATTCTTCTTGATGACCCAGCTCACAATATTAAAAATTTTGAACGGTTGAGGACCGAACTCTGCCCGAACTCGGTCGCAGAAAAACCTATAAATAGAGATGCTTTCTCACCATTTTAACACACGAATTCACTTTCATATCCTTTCTCTCTTGAGCTATTCATCTTCCCATCTCAAAGAAACAACTGTAGAAGCATGGAAAAGCGGATATTGTTTTTAGTCCCACATCGGAAAGGAGAAGAAGAAAGGGCTCATTCCATTCTATATATAAAGCCCCCTTGCCTCCTTTGAAAAGGGCACCAAAATAAAAAAAAGAAAAGAAAAGGAAGTCCGTATCCAGTGTCACTACCACATTTTAGATTGAGGATATTTTGGTCATTTGGTAATTTTTGAATTTTTATAATTTATTGAATTGGTGATTGATATCTTTGACTTTGACTTATTGAGACTTTGTACACTAGCCTAGAAGCTAACCCTAGCTATGGTGACTTAGTAGGAAATGGTGTGACCCTAGTCCAGCTTAAGTCAAACCTATTTTTAGTCATTAAGAACCTAGTTTTAAATAGGAAGATTAAGATTAAGTGAAATGACTTATGACTTGTGACTTTTAATTCCATGACTTGTGACTTAAGCCCATAGGCCCATGACTTGAGCCCAAACCCTAACCAAACACTAAGTGGCCGGCCACACAAGGAAATCCCCCCTATTTAATGTCCTATCCACTTGTTCTTGCCTCTTTTGTGCTCAACCAAGTTTTTAGAAGGAAAGGTAAATCTCCACTTTCTAAAATTCCTATTAATTCTATTTTTAATCCTTTTTGACCCAAATCTTTTGCATATGATTCTAATCAATCTCTACTTGCTGATTTTGAGGAGTAATTTTAGTTTAAGAGTAATTTGGACGATTTGGATAGCAACGGGAATCGTTTGTTTTGGGGCTTTTTATTGATCCTTGCAATCTATAGGTAAACCCTTCTAATCCTATTTTAATTCTAATTTTATTGCATGGTAGCCTAGATCTAGGTGTCTCCTAGCTGTCCCTAAAATTTGGGTTAATTTCGTGTCCATTTGGTGTCCGTATCGGACACGTGTCATAGTGTATAAGAAGGCGTTTGATGAAATACCACACTCGTGTTTTTTTATTATTTTTGAAATATGTTTGATTGAATTTGTAGTACAAGGTGTAGTATTAGATTTCGTGTCATTGATCGGTGATTTTCGTGTCATGTCGTGTCCACACGGGGACATGAACTTGCTGTTCAGGACAGCGTGCACTGTCCTGCTACTCGGGCCCTAGAACTCGCTGTACAGGACACGTGGTGACACGAAATTTGGTGGAAAGGATGGGGCATTGTTTGTCATCATGCTTCCAAAATTTGGGAGCAAATGATGTACGACACGCGGTACAATCTTGTCCGTACTGGACACGTACTGCTCGTGCACTGTCAGTAGACACGCACAGACACGCGCACTAACACGCATTCGTGTCCGCTCTGGAAAATTTGTGGTGGGTCCACTGTGTAGACCTACACGTGGGCTACACATGTGCATGACCACGTGTCATGAGGAGTCGTGTGTCGTGTCTACGACCACAGTGAACACGTGCACGATGCCTATGTGTGTTCTGTTTCAGTTTTGTGTTTTGCTCGGGTTTGGACACGTTGTATCCAGTTCGTGGACACTGGGACACACCCCCAACACTCTCTCACATGACACATTCTTTATCAACCTTTTAATTTAATTAATTACTATTTTTGCAATTCGAAATGGCCTTTTCCCTATTATTTTCTGATACTTAACTAAACTGCAGATTCCTCAACTTTAATTCGACTGTTGAATGATTAATTCAACCTATTTTATGTGTTAAACAAATTGTGGTACACCTAAATGCATCTGGGAAGTAGCCCACATACTCGGATTTTATGATAGCATAGGATTTTGGTTTCGAAATTTGCATTGGGCTTTTGAATTGCTTGAAATGATACACAGGTACACTGATACACTATGGTATGTGCACACTTTTACCTGTTAACACACACCCTACCTACTATTTTTCCTATTACCATGTTAGCTATAACACATTGACACATATTAGCCACAGACTCCCTATCAAATCTGAATACTGTTTCCAGTCACATGTGTACACACACACAATTGCAAAAACTTGAGAATTCCTAAGTTACTTGTGTTTCACTAATTTGATTTGGTAATTGCATTGTTTATTCTTATATCTAACTAAGTTTAGTTGCATTAGGATTATGGTTGTGGTAGTGATTAGTTTCGAATTGCATTGGTTTTCCTTGAATGAATTGTTAACTGCCACAAAAATCTGAGATTGAACATTGAAATCTGAGAACTTAATTCCTGAGAACACCCTAGTAGTTGCTACCCACATCATTCTACTGATTTACTGTCATTTATATTTTCCTATTACACCTTCATGTGTATACACTACCACACATTCCTGCACCCTACAGTTCCTAATACAGTTGACACTACATACATGGACACCATAGTAGCTATTCCTGTCACTTTGACACACATATTGCATTGATTCATTTTCCTGTTACACATTACACTGTAACACACACATGGTTATATCCCACACACAATGGTACACACACAAACCTATCTATCCTGTTAACCTTGGAATAATATACTATTTTCCTATGTATCTACACACATCTATGACACTGAAACACATACACCTACAATGCCATGCTTTCCTGAGAACACATATACCACATGGCACACACATGCATATGCAATGTTCCCCATATATATATATATATATATATATATATATATATTTTATATATATATATATATATATATATATATATATATATATATATATATATATATATATATATATATATATATATATATATAGCTTGTGTGATAAATGTGATGTAAATATATATTACATATTGTTTATATAAATAATGTGTATATAGAATATGGTAATTGATATGTGTGTGTTGCCTAAATCTTTGTGTTGGCATATAGCCTAGGTAGTATAGCCTATGGCATGTAGAGTGTGTACACTTGAGTTTAGTGTATTGTTAGACTAGTGTGACTTGTGTATGGTGTGTGCTTGCTAGGATAGTCTTGGTTAGGCTTAGTGAGACTTGTTTGGGTTAGGCTTGACCTAGTTGACCTAGTTTGACTAGTGTAGTTGACTAGAGTTGACCAAAGGTTGACTTTAGCTTAGATTGACCGCAAACATCATCTAGATGCATTGTAGCAGTCTATTTTATTATTTTAGACATGTAGTGACTTGTACTGTTCTATAGGAGACAGACACCACTCCTCGAAAAGTATATTCCCTTCAGATATTCAGAATACCAGGCAAGTACTTTCTCTGATCATTTCATATCTTGTTTAGGATGATATTTTCTGCTTTAGATTACTTTACTTGATGCTGACACGTTGGTATCACAGATTAGTACTATATGGATCCCTTCATGAGATGTTATCCCCCTCGGGAGCATCAAATACTCTTGTCTCGTGTGTTTCACTTACTTCATGTATCTCATGCTTCTATTATCATAAATCTTTATGTATCGGCTTGTGATTCCTGTACTCTCATGAATCACAGAGCCTTCACGAATCTATTCATGAATCACTCTTGAATCACCCTTTATGGACAAAGTAGTATAGTCATGAATCTTAACGTAACTTGACTAGATCCTTTTGTATTGATTGGGGATGGGGGAGTAGAAACTGAACATGTGAATAATTCCAAAGTAGAATAGTCATGAATCACCTCTTTAGTATAGTCATGAATCACCCTCCAGCTGTTCACATGTTCATATTGTACTCTGAATCACTAGCACTATTTAGCTCTCTTATATATTATAGATATTTACTTACAGTCTCTCTTTTACATTATGCTGTTCTTCAGTTTTATGTATCTTACTCTCTAGCATGATTATATTTTCTATCCTGTTATGATTTGTTGAGATGTATTATGCTCGCCCTTGTCCTGACTAGACCTGTTGAAAATATTACAGAGGATGAGGACGAGGCGTGCTATCTCACCTAGTATGGGACTACCCTAGAGGACTATTGTGACCTGGACCAACAGCAGGACCCTTTAGCAGTGAATGACACTCTTTTAGACTAAGATGTCTTTTCATTATATTTACATTCTGGATTACTGTATTTGATATTTGGAATATTTCTGGATTTGTGTTATCATAGACACTTAGACTTCTATCTGTTGTATCTCTCTGTGGATTCCATTTCATTTCATATCTATCTATCTATCTATCTATCTATCTATCTATCTATCTATCTATCTATCTATCTATCTATCTATCTATCTTATCATTCTGCCTTAGATGTGATTGAGACTGTATTCTGTTATGTCACCTCCATTCGGAGTGTATATACTGTTCAGGTACCTTATATATTGTTAGATGATTGACCTAGGACAGCATTTTATCGCCGACACTGCGGCGTAGGTTGGACGTACCCACTTCTCGTGCCCTTACTCTAGGGTGCGGGTCGTGTCACATTTTTAGTAGTGGCCCATGCAGGTCGAGTTAATGTAGTAGTATTCGAACTAGATTATCACTACAGCCTGCAGTAGGATTAGGATATTTTTGAAGGTACTCAATCACAGTTAGGATTCCTTGAGATATTTCTGGGATGACCCTTGAGAATCTTATTAAACTTCAATTTGAAATCCTTTTCCTTGTTTTGTTCTCTCTCACTTCTTGATTATTGAATTTGATTTTTGATGGATCTTTGTTGACTTTGATTTTCCTATCGAGATAAATTTTATGGCCTGAGTTACGATATTTTTTGATAACATATATTGACAGGAATAACAGGGATGGTAAAACGTCTACTTGATTATGGAACATGTAGTTTATCGCAGCCATATTAGCTGACGTGGCAGAAACATAGAGACCTGACTTCGGATGTTTGTATCTTGGTTATGAGATTTGGAATTTCTTGCAGTTATACTAGTCAACATAGCTAGATTTTCAGATGACATGATTATAGAGGTGCATACCCCAGTTATGGAATCTATCGTTTATCGCAGCCTTGCTTACTGGCATGGCGAAGACTCTGAGTAACATGATTTTGGACAGACGCATATAATTATCAGATTGTATCTTGAGAAGTTTTTAAACAAATCATCTCTATCGTATCCTTCTGTTGTTATAAATTGTATTCCATCATCAAATAACTTAGGAGTAAGGATATTTAGTTTGTAGAGCTTATTCATATATAGTTCTTTCATAGTGTAATGATATGATGAATTATAGAGTGTCTGTACTCTAGAGATGATAGTTAGCATTGATATTAGAATAATAACCCATTGTAGATGATTCCCCTATTATTTATAATACCTACCAGTTTTTATATAGGATGCTAGTCTGCCTTACAGCCTTGATGGTTTCTTATTATTTCCCTTACCTTTCCAGTAGGGCACAAATGACCAGAGCCTGTCCTTGAGTGTAGCTGTAGCTTCACCTGAGACTGAGGGTTTTCCTCTGCCTCCTATAATGGTACCCCATACCATATTCTCGGGAGGGTTTCCTGATGGAGCTCAGATATACGGACTCTCCGGGATGTGTTGGAGGCACAGAGAGTCCAGGCTGAGACCTTGAGGGAGCAGTATCCAGTTCCACCTAGAGCCTCAGAAGTACCCAGATTTCAGCCTAGACCTTAGCATATCTTTTGAGATAATTGACCCACATTGCTCGTATGTTTTGATACCTTGTGATTGCTTTGTGCGGTAGTATGACTAGAATGACTAGAGGGGAACCCTAGAGAGAGTATTCTAGGTAGACGAATATTCTTTATGTGACTTTTATTTCTGGAACGTCAGAGATGTAAACCTTTGGAAACTTTTTTAATGAGTTTGTAGTAGACGAGATTATCTTCATCTTGATATATTATGTCCCGCTCAAACTTGTTCCCTTGTGCTACTTTCGTATCACAGCTTTCGGTCCAATTTAGGCCATTGACCATTCCCACTTTAATTATGATTATCATATGCACATTGCCATGACTTTTAAATTAGGAGCACAAGATTAGTTGTTTTCTCAAAACCAACTTCACATGCATGACCTATACATGATACCCTACACCCATGACCTTCGTGTCCTACTCGGACACTCTATCTTGTGCTTCATCATTATCATACGACTTTCCTGACACATTAGACTCAGATACACAATTCATACTTCACTCTCTTGCAATTGACACTTCATTCCCTGCTACTTAGGTATATAACCTACAAATTTGATTATGTCCTGCATATAGATAAACTACTGCACTACCTTAGTATCCTGTATACCTGAAATGTCCACACAAATTGGCACTGCACTTATGTTCTGACACTCATTCACTCATGTTCACATTTATATCCTCGACACACTGCATCTTAGCACAGGCCCTGCACTTCACATAACATTCCTTGCATATCTTTGATTCACATGCACTCATTCATTTTCTGTACTTCACATACTTTCACCGCTTACATATCCTGCAGTATATCATATTAACCATTGCATGTTTTGTTTACCTGATACCCTCATTAGTTTCACTGATACTCATCAAGTATCAGAACATGAGACCATGTCCTAACCACATCTCATCATCCTTCATAATTCAATACCTTTTCATGATTTGCTCAGCCAATGTAGGGTCCTGTCCCTATAGAGCAACCCACCATAGCTTTTTAGGTTCAACTTCCCCCCAACCTATATGTAGTGTCAGACTTTATTTCATTATAAGTTCAGACCTTCACCACCTTTCATACCTGCATTGGATGTTTTACCTAACTTGTATTCTCCACTGCATGCAGAGATTTACATGCATCATTATACTGTACTATCAAGCTTTAATCATTGCATCACTGCATCCACTCTGATTTGTCTCACAACAGGACATTAGATGAGTATCATTCCAGTTTAGCCACTTAGGCATTGTCTTGCTTCCAGGGTTAACCACATTGCATGTCCTGCCCCTTTTGTTTTGATTAAATTGCTACTTGTGCTAGTAAACCTCCATGTTAGGCTAATGCTATGTATTGTGTATATATTATAGGGATATATGTGATAAGTAATATGGGTTAAGGGATTCTGCATATATTATATAGATTAGGCATATGAAATGGTTAGTCTATAAGTATGCATAGATAATACACTTAGAATAGTGTGTGTCTATGGGTTACATTAGGGATATATGGGTATTAGAGGATAAGATATATGGGGTTATGTGAGGTATTTTAGAGTATGTGTTATGGCAAAGGGTTAGAAGTTATGAGTCTAGTTTAATGTAGAGTATACATGTGTATGTTTTGAACTTGGGATTTAGTTGGTCTTGATATATTATTTTCTTTTAGCACTATAGTCTATTTTAGTCTAAACCTTAGATTTGCCAATGACCCAATAGTCTAAATTGACTAGTTGTTGACCAGTAGTTGACCATTGACTCTGTTTGACTTAGTTGACTGGAGATAGGATTAGAAGCAGGTTGTTGTTGTGTTTGTTTGATCATGTTTGATTATTTAGTAATTAGAGGCCTTGTTTGTGATTAGGTTGGAGACATAGTTTTTCTGAGGATATCTCTGACTCGTGGTACCATATGTTTTGGTGGAGGTGGGAAGCTTAGCCCATGCTTCATCGAACCTTTCGTGATCAGCGGGAGGGTCGGTGACGTGGCTTACAGGCTAGACTTGTCACCTGCACTAGTGGGTGTCCACAACGTATTCCACGTATCACAGTTGAGACGGTACGTGGCTGACCCTAGCCATGTACTTGACCATTCGAAGTTTGAGCTGGGACCTACTCTCAGTTATCCAGAGCAGCCAGTGGAGATTCTGGATCGCCGAGAGAAGGTACTGAGAAACTAGGTGATACCCTTGGTTCGCATCGTATGGAGGCATCATTCTCCAGGATAGTCTACTTGGGAGCGGAAGGATGAGATGCGCGAGCGATACCCTTATCTTTTTGGACCTTGAGGTATGATTATCTATCCTTCTCATCAGTTTAGTTTCACCTTTTAATTTCGAGGAAAAAATTCTTTTAAGGAGGGTAGATTTGTCACTACCACATTTTAGATTGAGGGTATTTTGGACATTTGGTAATTTTTGAATTTTTTTTAATTTATTGAATTGGTGATTGATATCTTTGACTTTGACTTATTGAGACTTTGTAGACTAGCCTAGAAGCTAACCCTAGCTTTGGTGACTTAGTAGGCAATGGTGTGACCCTAGTCTAGCTTAAGTCAATCCTATTTTTAGTCATTAAGAACCTAGTTTTAAATAGAAAGATTAAGATTAAGTGAAATGACTTATGACTTGTGACTTTTAATTCCATGACTTGTGACTTAAGCCCATAGGCCCATGACTTGAGCCCAAACCCTAACCAAACCCTAAGTGGCTGGCCACACAAGGAAATCCCCCTATTTAATGTCCTATCCACTTGTTCTTGCCTCTTTTGTGCTCAATCAAGTTTTTAGAAGGAAAGGTAAATTCCTACTTTCCAAAATTCCTATTAATTCTATTTTTGATCCTTTTTGACCCAAATCTTTTGCATATGATTCTAATCAATCTCTACTTGCTGATTTTGAGGAGTAATTTCAGTTTTAGAGCAATTTGGAGGATTTGGATAGCAACGGGAACCATTTGATTTGGGGTTTTTTCTTGATCCTTGCAATCTATAGGTAAACCCATCTAATCCTATTTTAATTCTGATTTTATTGCATGGTAGCCTAGATCTAGGTGTCCCCTAGTTGTCCCTAAAGTTTGGGTTAATTTTGTGTCTATTTGGGGTCCGTATCGGACACGTGTCATAGTGTATAGGAAGGTGTTTGATGAAATGCCACACTCGTATATTTTTTATTATTTTTGAAATGTGTTTGATTGAATTTGTAGTGCTAGGTGTAGTGTTAGATTTTGTGTCATTGATCTATGATTTTCGTGTCGTGTCGTGTCCACACGGGGACACGAACTTGCTGTTCAGGACAACGTGTACTGTCCTGCTACTCGGGCCCTAGAACTCGCTGTATAGGACACGTGGTGACACAAAATTTGGTGGAAAGGATGGGGCATTGTCTGTCATCATGCTCCCAAAATTTGGGAGCAAATGATGCTTGACACGCGGTGCAATCTTGCCCGCACTGGACACGCACTGCTCGTGTACTGTCAGTAGATACGCACAGACACGCGCACTAACACGTGTTCGTGTCTGCTCTAGACACGTCGTGGACACGCCATGGTGGGTCTACTGTGTAGCATTACACGTGGGCTACACGTGTGCATGACCATGTGTCATGAAGAGTCTTGTGTCGTGTCTACGACCACAGTGAACATGTGTACGATGCCTATGCGTGTTCTGTTTTAGTTTTGTGTTTTGCTTGGGTTTGGACACGTTGTGTCCAGTTCGTGGACACTGGGACACACCCCCAACACTCTCTCACATGGCACATTCTTTATCAACCTTTTAATTTAATTAATTAGTTGTTTTGCAATTCGAAATGGCCTTTTCCCTATTATTTTCTGATACTTAACTAAACTGCAGATTCGTGAACTCTAGTTCGACTGTTGAATGATTAATTCAACCTGTTTTATGTGTTAAACAAATTGTGGTACACCTAAATGCATATGGGAAGTAGCCCACATACTCAAATTTTATGATGGTATAGGATTTTGGTTTCAAAATTTGCATTGGGCTTTTGAATTGCTTGAAATGATACACAGGTACACTGATACACTATGGTATGTGCAAACTTTTCCCTGTTAACACACACCCTACATACTGGTTTTCCTATTACCATGTTAGCTATAACACATTGACACATATTAGCCACACATCCCTATCAAATCTGAACACAGTTTCCAGTCACATGTGTACACACACACAATTGCAAAAACCTGAGAATTCCCAAGTTACTTGTGTTTCACTAATTTGATTTGGTAATTGCAATGTTTATTCCTATATCTAACTGAGTTTAGTTGCATTAGGATTATGGTTGTGGTAGTGATTAGTTTCGAATTGCATTAGTTTTCCTTGAATGAATTGTTAACTGCCACACAAATCTGAGATTGAATATTGAAATCTGAGAACTTAATTCCTGAGAACACCCTAGTAGCTGCTACCCACATCATTCCACTGATTCACTGTCATTTACATTTTCCTATTACACCTTCATGTGTACACAATACCACACATTCCTGCACCCTACAGTTCCTAATACAGTTGACACTACACACATGGACACCCTAGTAGCTATTCCTGTCACTTTAACACACACATTGCATTGATTCATTTTCCTATTACACATTACACTGTAACACACATATGGTTATATCCCACACACAATGGTACACACACAAACCTATCTATCCTGTTAACCTAGGAATAATACACTATTTTCCTATGTATCTACACATACATCTATTACACTGAAACACATACACCTACAATACCATGCTTTCCTGAGAACACATATACCACATGGCACACACACATATGCAATGTTCCCCATACCCTTCTATATGTGTGTATATATATATATATATATATATATATATATATATATATATATATATATATATATATATATATATAGCTTGTGTGATAAATATGATGTAAATAGATATTACATATTGTTTATATAAATAATGTGTATATAGAATATGGTAATTGATATGTGTGTATTGCCTACATCTTTGTGTTGGCATATAGCCTAGGTAGTATAGCCTATGGCATGTGGAGTGTGTACACTTGAGTTTAGTGTATTGTTAGACTAGTGTGACTTGTGTATGGTGTGTGATTGCTAGGATAGTCTTGGTTAGGCTTAGTGAGACTTGTTTGGGTTAGGCTTGACCTAGTTGACCTAGTTTGACTAATGTAGTTGACTAGAGTTGACCAAAGGTTAACTTTTGTCTAGATTGACCCCAAACATCATGTAGATGCATTGTAGCAGTCTATTTTATTATTTTAGACATGTAGTGACTTGTACTGTTCTATAGGAGATAGACACCACTCCTCGGACAGTATATTCCCTTCAGATATTCATGATACCAGACAAGTACATTCTCTGATCATTTTATATCTTGTTTAGGATTATATTTTCTGCTTTAGATTACTTTACTTGATATTGACACATTGGTATCATGGATTAGTACTATATGGATCCCTTCATGAGATGTTATCCCCCTCGGGAGCATCAAATACTCTTGTCTCGTGTGTTTCACTTACTTCATGTATCTCATGCTTCTATTATCATAAATCTTTATGTATCGGCTTGTGATTCCTGTACTCTCATGAATCACAGAGCCTTCACGAATCTATTCATGAATCACTCTTGAATCACCCTTTATGGACAAAGTAGTATAGTCATGAATCTTAACGTAACTTGACTAGATCCTTTTGTATTGATTGGGGATGGGGGAGTAGAAACTGAACATGTAAATAATTCCAAAGTAGAATAGTAATGAATCACCTCTTTAGTATAGTCATGAATCACCCTCCAGCTGTTCACATGTTCATATTGTACTCTGAATCACTAGCACTGTTTAGCTCTCTTATATATTATAGATATTTACTTACAGTCTCTCTTTTACATTATGCTGTTCTTCAGTTTCATGTATCTTACTCTCTAGCATGATTATATTTTCTATCCTGTTATGATTTGTTGAGATGTATTATGCTCGCCCTTGTCCTGACTAGACCTGTTGAAAATATTACAGAGGATGAGGACGAGGCGTGCTATCTCACCTAGTATGGGACTACCCTAGAGGACTATTGTGACCTGGACCAACAGCAGGACCCTTTAGCAGTGAATGACACTCTTTTAGACTAAGATGTCTTTTCATTATATTTACATTCTGGATTACTGTATTTGATATTTGGGATATTTCTGGATTTGTGTTATCATAGACACTTAGACTTCTATCTGTTGTATCTCTCTGTGGATTCTATTTCATTTTATATCTATCTATCTATCTTATCATTCTGCCTTAGATGTGATTGAGACTGTATTCTGTTATGTCACCTCCATTCGGCGTGTATATACTGTACAGGTACCTTATATATTGTTAGATGATTGACCTAGGACAGCGTACTACTGCCGATACTATGGCGTAGGCTGGATGTACCCACTTATCGTGTCCTTACTCTAGGGTGTGGGTCGTGACATCCAGGGAGCTCGTTCGAGCCACAAAAAGTTGTAACAGTGCTTATTCTTCTTCTGGATCAGCTACAAGTTCTTCACTTGCCATCTTGGCAAGGATAAAGTTAGATCCTGAGTTCTATGCACCTTCAAGGACTAGTACGAAGAAATCCAAGGCAACAACTTGGACTATTCTTACTACGTACCTTCGAGTGCTAAGTCGAAGAAGTCTAGGGCAGCACGGGCTCAACAAGCCTAGTCAACTGTCCAATCTGCTGACCGTCAGCGGGTACCGTTAACTGTTACATGGGCCCCTGATAGAAAGTTGTACAGAACCTCCCATGTCCAGCCCTCTGCGGCAAACGGATGGGGTAGGTCCCAAAAGTCTTCCTACAACGATCGAGAGCAAGTACTTTTACTAGCCTCAGATCAGGGAGCAAATATGCCCAAAAGTCTTCCTATAACGATCGAGAGAAAGTGCTTTTACTAGCCTCAGATCAGGGAGCAAATATGCCCAAAAGTCTTCCTACAACGATCAAGAGCAAGTGCTTTTACTAGCCTCAGATCAGGAAGCAAATATGATACCTACGCACCTGGGCGCTCGGGATACTGGGCCCACAAAACGAATGCAAAGGTAGATCAATCTGCTCTTGACTTGCAAGAGGTGGTCATTCACAAACACTAGGAGAGAGAAGCAACCTTGGCATGCGATGAGCCCTTTCCCGGACATCACTGCACCCAAGTCGCCATCAACTGCTGCTGCCCCAAGATAGTGGCTCCACCATCAAGGCAGTCTGTGTTCCAGCGACCGCAACCTGCTGCGTCTTTCTGACATCATCTCGGAGGCATGATGCCAATTGAAGACTTCGTAACGGCCTACTCTCAACTAGACGCATTACTCAGATGTCTCAGTTAGGCGCATTGTCTCAGCCTGGCGTATCATAATCTTTTGAGGGAGTTCATCGTCAAATCTTCTTTGAACAAGGAGATCCATAATCTGCAGTATCAGCACTCGCCAAGGAGGAGGATCGGTCAGAATCATCTTCATTAAGAAGTCAAAAAAGAGACAAACGAAATTCTTTCAAAATTGTTGCTGACCGCATAGGCATTATGAGGCCAAGTTGATCTAGGCCGCAGAAGGAAGAGCCGCATGAGCCTTATGCAGCTAAGTTGATCTAGGCCGCAGAAGAAAGGCTCCTAGAGACCCCATACGGCCAAGTGGACTCGAGTCACAGAAGCAAGGCTCCTGGAGACCCCATACGGCCAAGTGAACTCGAACCGCAGAAGCAAGGTGTAACACCCCAGTCCCAAAATACGTAGGACTAAAACGTAATCATGCCAGCTGTATACATACGAAGTATATGGACCCTCGTATATGTACATAAGCTGTAAAATACAGTAACCAAGGTACTAAATCTCATCCATAAAGATAAATACGATATAAAAGCAACTTTGAATTTGTCATGTATATAATCGTTGGACGGAGACAAATCCACTACCAACAAGGAAAAAAAATACATGAAAAATACAATGTGTTTGGCGGGCGAAGCGAAGACGATCAAAGCGCAATCATCCTCGAAGAATAAAGCACAATTCATGGCCTTAGCTAGAGCACCTGCAGAAATCATAAGAGCACACACCTGGCGAGATAACCAGGTCCTCAGAGGGACGTAACAAGATACAATAACATGCCATATAAATACTGAATATAAAGTATGCTACAATCAAAGAAAGTGACAAGACACCAATAAGGTAACCTAACCATACTAAAGTGAACATGCAATGAGAACAAACCTTTCGTCGCATGAGCCCTGGCTGTAAATGGGATCTGGTATAGTCCCCACTTGGGCACCAGTGGCCTAAGAGCATGACGTTCAAAAACGACAGTGGCCAACCTGAGAGGCTCATACCCGTATCTCCAGCGGAGCTTCCGGGTTAAAAGGGAAGTACAATCGAAGCCCATACGACAAGAAAATGTTCTCCCCATCTAATGTACCTGTCAAGTCGCATCCACGACCATGTACCTCTACTAACTGCTAAGTCTCCTAACATGCCGCTATTAGCAGTTAGCCCTAACACATGCACATGGGGGATCAGCCCACATGCAAGAACCTCTACATGCTACTCATCTCACATATCCTCGTGGTACAACTATGTCAAGGTATATGCAATACACTACAACGGTAGTCCCTTAACTCTAGGTTCATATGCAATCAAAGGATAAATAACAAAGTACATCTAATATCACTGAGCAGGCAGTAAATCAAGAACTAAAAAAAATAAACAGTGATATGTAATAAAATATAAACTAAAAATAAACAGTATAATGGCAAGGTATCTTGCCTGGTAGGTCGCTTGGTGTGGTGCAAGAATCTGACAAGTTCGGTGCGTCCAATAGCCATGGTTGGTGCATACCGGATCAATTTCGCGAGGAAATAGGAATGAGCGATTAGTCAGGATTAATTAAGATGATTGAAGAGAAATTGTGGAAATAAATACATGTACTAATTTTTGAAAACTACTTTTATAATCAATTTACGTAATTACTTGAACCATATTTTATTAATAACAATAATTTTTAGAGAATACTTGAAATTTTTTTATTGTATAGTAATTTGAAATTTATGATTTACTAGTCAGAATTTATATTAGATGAACACACTAAATAAATATTTTGTAAAAAATAATTTAAAAGGATAATGATACTAATAACAATAATATTATTATTTTAAAAATAAATAATATTATTAAACCCTAAATGAAAGTATACAGCCCTTTTCCTTTTTAATAAATAATAATAATAATAATAATAATAATAATAATAAAAAATAATAATAAATAAGTAAAAACAGCATTAATGCTGTTATTATCTCTTCTTATAATCGAAAGCAGATGGAGAGAGAGAGAGTGAAAGAGGGTTTACCTACGGCGGGGGTTTTTCGGCGGCTCGGCGGTGACGCGGGTACTGGAGCGCCGGCGGTGGTTCTCCCTAAAGGCTCGGCCGGCACACGGATGGGCGATGTTCTCGGCCAGGGCCGGCGGAGGCTTCGTCGGGTCGGTAGGGCGCAAGCTCCTACGGTGAATAGTGCCGGAGGGAGGGTTATGAAGGTGGTCGTCGACGTCGCAATCGACGGTGGCGGAGTCGTTCGAGGGGGCAAAGATGGCACGCACGCCAGGGCAAACACTGGGCCGCACGTGGCCTGCGACTGCGGCAGTGTGCCCGGGCGGGGCAGAGGCCTCTACAGGAAGACGGCGGGTCCGTGGGGCGCTGGGTCGCACGGAGGCGACTGCTAAGGAGGGCGGCGCGGGAGAAGCGGACGCCGTACGCAGGCAGGCGACGAGAAGATGGAGACTCCGGTGGTGCGGGCTGCCATCCACGGCGAAATACGGCGATCTGTCGTGGAGGAGCATGGCGGATGAGGTGTGGATCGCGAGGTTACTCCGTGCGGATCCGGCGCTCGGCGGGGCGCGGCGCTTGCGAGCATGCACGGCGAAGGTGAGGTCCTGTCGCCTTTCTTTTCTTTGTCGGAAAAATTTTGGACGGTGGTGGGTGATGGCTGACGGGGTGGTGCTGTGGCGGACCGTGGAGGAGAGGAGGCTGAGATGGTGTTGTTGGCGGTGATGATGACGGAGATGGAAGGATTTTCGACGGAGTCGGGATGCTGGCAGTGGTGGTGATGTTGGGGAATTGGCGCAGGTGGTTAGGGTGTCGGTGGTGAAGATGGCGACGGGGTTGTTGTGGTCGTGGCGGAGTCGGAATCAGAGAGAAGTGGTGGCCGTAGGCTAGGTTTGGGATAACGAGTCCGTGTTAGGGGTGTCTGACACGGCAGTGTGGACGTCCGAGATTGTCGGACAGAGATTATTGTATTTGTATGGAAAAAAATATAGTGGAGAAGATGAGGCACAGACACGATGCACTTGTGATTGTGGTGTGGAAATTGGAGGAGTACCTCTCCTTATATAGGAGGTAGGAATTCCTAGTTGGATAGAAATTGGGATTTATTTAAATCCCTAATAGATAAATCACCAATTAATTTAAACTGATTTAAAAATAGCTCAATCCGATTCAAATCAAATCTAGGTAAATTCTATCCTTAATTTAAACTATTTTTAAATAAAGTCAATAAATCTTTTCCAGTTTAAATTACCATATTTAATCAAATATTAAAATTAACAAAATCCCAAATATTATTTTCGTAATTAAATAAATATGGTAATAATTAATTTCGAAAATCCCGATAAATACTTAAATATTAATTATGAACTAGCTTTTATAATAACAAAATATATTAATAATCAAATATCACATTTCGAAAATCTTTTGAAAATATTTCATATAAACCATAATTTTTCAAATCACCACTTATTTTTAAACGACGAACAAATAACTCTTTTTAGAAATTAAAATATCACATATTATTTGAACATGTACCTTTCCTATAAAAATAAAATTTATAATAAAATATTTTTCTAACATATGTACCTCGACACATATTCGCACTCGTCGAGAAATTACGAAACACAATTTTCGCACGCTACACAAATACAAAAATACGAATTCGTATGCGACGTGTAGATACGAAGTACAAAAATAAATACAAACATATATTTTAAATAAAAAAATCGTAGTAGAAAATTAGGGGGCTTACACAAGGCTCCTGGAGACCCCATGCGGCCAAGTGGACTCGAGCCGCAGAAGCGAGGCTCTCGAAGACCCCATGCGTCCAAGTAGCCTCGAGCCACAGAAACAAAGCTCTTGGAGACCCCATGCGGCAAAGTGGACTCGAGCGACAAAAGCAAGGCTCCAGGAGACCTTATGCGGCTAAGTGGACTCGAGCTGCAGAAGGAATGCTCCCATGCGGCCAAGTAGAGCCGAACTGCAGAAGCAAGGCTCCTGGAGACCTCATGAGGCTAAGTGGACTCGAGACGCAGAAGCAAGGCTCTCGAAGATCCTATGCGGCCAAGTGAAACCAAGCCGCAGAGGGAATGCTCCCGAAGATCCCATGTGGCCAAGTGGAGCAGAGCCGTAGAAGAAAGGCTTCTAAGGCCACTATGCGACCAAAATGATTCAGGCTCTACTCTGTGGGGGGACACATGGCAAGTTGGCCAAGTCTCAACCACCCAGATTTTTTTGTAACAAAGAAATCTCAATAAATCCACAGCTGGCAGCCAAAGACCGAGTCCTCGTGTGCTGTTACAGCCACATGGCCATCTATGCGGCCCAAAATATGTTTTATTCAGGAATCACTATAAATAGCTGGGTACCATATCCTTGCTAGAGGCTGGCAAATTTTCTCAAGACCAACGACAGTGTCTGATAGTCCAAGGAGTAAGGCAGAGTTCCTACACTTCTTCCGAGCCTCCACCGTCACTCCCTAGAATCAAAACAAATTGTACTTAGATTGTTTCCTAGGATTTTTTTCTAGGCTCTCTTTTGTACTTTCAAAGTTTGCAATCAATATAATTCTTCTGTAGTTCTTGTGTTGATAATCAATGGCAAACACGATGGCGACTCTGCTGGGAACTTCTTTCTCCACTGATGAAAAATTGGTGACGCAATCCGACACGTCCAAGCTCGGCTCTACGCAGCAGATGCTTGTTGTTCGCTTCGATCAACAAGCATTCAAGAAAATGCTCTCTGATGGGAGCACCAGTCTAGCATAGAAGCGAGCCAACCCGAAAAGAGCTCGCAGGATATGGAGGCCCAAGGCCACTGCCCCTCCCCAGGCTCTGGAAGAAATTTCTCTCGCCACTTAAGACGACGGCCAAAGCTCCCATGCGGCCTCGCTTAAAACCGCAGAGGACCCTGCTGTCTCCAAATCCGACAGAGAAAAACACTACGATGCTGGACGTTTGGGGGCACAAAGGAAACTCATGCGGTCGAAGAAGAGGCCGCATAAGGAAGGTGGCCGCAGGCAGACTGCCTATGCGGCAACCAATCCTGGCCGCAAGCAGATTGCTTATAAGGAAACCAATCCTGGCCACAGGCAGAGTTCCTATGCGACAGCCAATCCTGGCCGCAGACAGATGGCCTATGCGACAGCCAATCCTGATAGCAAACAGGATGCCCCATACGGCCCTGTCTGAAGCTCTGTCTTTGACCGTCTCTCGTAAGGACCAGACCCCATACGGCCAATGGAGAATGTTGAAGCTTCCAACTTGGACTCTTCCTACTACACACCTTTCGGTGCTAAGTCGAAGAAGTCTAGGGCAGTAAAGGCTCAACCAGCCCAGTCAACTGTCTAATCTACTAACCGTCAGCGGGTACCGTTAATTATTACACGAGCCCCTAATGGAAAGTTGTACAGAACCTCCCATGTCCAGCCCTCTGTGGCAAACGGACAAGACAAGTCCCAAAAGTCTTCCTACAACGATCGAGAGCAAGTGCTTTTACTAGCCTCAGATCAGGGAGCAAATATGACACTACCAAAATAAGTCATATTACCGACGTAATTAGTGACGTTTTAAGAAAACGTCGCAGGAAAAAAATAATTTAGCGACGTTTTTTTATAACGTCGCAAGACGTCATTATTAGCGACTGACAGCGACGTTCTGCGACGTATTTAAACTACGTTTTCGTTTTAAAGAGCTCACGTCGCGTATAAGTCGGTAAACATCGCTAATATTAGTGATATTAGCGATGTTTACCGACGTATTTATTACTTCATCGCTAATATCACTTGTGTCTTTAGCATCGGAGTACGAGCCTTATGTGGATGTCCACAACAACGCTCCTTACGACGATGGGTTGGTGAACATGGTTTTTGACGCGGCCGGGCCTAGTTTCGATCCGGATGATCATGATGCACCTTAGGAGGCACCAAACCCCGATGCTGCACAGTTCATGGAGTTGCTGGAGAATGTAAGGACTCCATTATATCCTGGTTTTGAGGATCATTCACCGTTGGAGGTGGTTACAAGATTGTTGAGTATCAAGTCCGATTTTAATATGTCGCAAGATTGCTACAACCGTCTTATGGAGTTGCTTATAGAAATATTGCCTGAGGGTGCGAAGTTTCCTAAAGACTTCTACCGGTCTAAGAGGATGGTTAGATCGCTCTGAATGGGATACGAAAAAATCGATGCCTGTCGCAACGGATGCATGTTGTACTACAAAGACGACAAGGATGAAGACGCCTGCAGATTTTGTGGTGTCGATCGCTACAAGGCATGTGGTAGAGGAAAGTATGTCGGTGCCAGGAAGCCTACCTCTTCGATGCACTACTTGCCGTTGACGCCGCGGTTGCAGCGGTTGTTTATGGTGAAAGAAACTGCAGAAAACATGAGTTGGCATAAGCGGGAACATACCAAAGAGTGTTGGATCACCCATCTGATAGAGAAGCATAGAAGCACTTTGATCGAAAGTATCCAGATTTTGCTTCTGATTCGCGTAATGTCAGATTGGGTCTCTGCTCCGACGGTTTTACCCCATTCGGACTTTCGGGATCCCAGTATTCGTGTTGGCCTATGATCGTCACCCCGTACAATCTACCGCTTTGGATGTACATGAAGACTCCATATATGTTCCTCACCGTTATTATCCCAGGTCCGAACAATCCGAAAAGGAACATCGATGTTTATTTACAACCATTGATTGATGAGTTGAATCATCTATGGAAAATAGGTTCCAACACGTACGATGTATCTAGAAAACAAAATTTCCAGATGCGGGCAGCACTTATGTGGACCATCAACGACTTTTCGGCCTATGGAATGTTATCTGGATGGAGCACGCATGGTCGTCTTTCATGTCCGTATTGCATGGACAATACTAAGACTTTCCGTTTGAAACACGGAGGCAAACCGTGCTTCTTCGATTGTTATCGATAATTCCTGCCGAAGGATCATCCGTACCGGAGGAACATGAATACTTTTCGTGCTGGCATTGTGGAGAGGGCTAATCCCCCGCCAAGGTGGCCCGGATACACGATATGGGGAAAGGTAAAAGATTTACCAAGAGCTATTGAGCAGCCTGCTACGGGCTACAAGTGTGACGGATTTAGTCGCACTCATAACTGGACGAAGAGGAGTATATTCTGGGATCTTCCATATTAGAGCACCAATCTGATTAGACATAACCTTGATGTCATGCATATCGAGAAGAATGTGTTTGACAACATAATTAATACTGTAATGGACGTAAAGGGGAAGACGAAAGACAATCCAAATGCTAGATTGGACTTGGAAGAAATATGTAGACGTCCTGTATTGTATTTGATAGAGGACGGGAATGGGAAGTTGAAACAGCCTAAGGCAATTTTTTTACTGGAGAATGAGGATAAAGTGAGGCTTTGTAGGTGGATTCAAGGTCTGAAATTTCCAGATGGGTATGTTTCGAACTTGAGAAGATGCATCGACCTCAAGGAGAACAAACTGACAGGTATGAAGAGCCATGATTGTCACGTATTCATAGAGCGGTTAATTCCGATTGCATTTCGGAAATTCTTACTGCAGACAGTTTGGGATCCATTGACGGAGCTTAGCATATTCTTCAGGGACCTTTGTTCTAAGAAATTGCTCGTTGATCGTCTAGAAAAGCAAGAGAAGGACATTGCGGTAACACTGTGCAAGCTAGAGAGGGTGTTCCCTCCTGGATTCTTCGACTCTATGGAGCATTTGTCGATTCATCTTTCCTACGAGGCATGTGTTGGTGGACCTGTCGAATATCGATGGATGTACCCGTTCGAGCGACATTTGAATCACCTAAAAAAAAAGGTGAAAAATAAGGCTCGGGTCGAGGGTTCTATTTGTGAAGCCTATATTCTCGAGAAGATTACAAATTTCTGCTCCTCCTATTTCAAACCTCATGTTGCTACGAATAGAACGAGGGCTCCGAGAAACGATAACGGATATCAAGAATTTAATGATGGAATACTGAAAGTATTCAATACGTCCGGAAAGCCTTCGGGGAAAATGAAGAAGAGATATTTGAATGACGAAGAGCTAAGGGCTGCTCAGTTGTATGTATTACTCAATTGCGACGAGGATGAAGTAGAGAAGCTAGAGGGGTAAGTAAGGAATGATGAGTTTACGTCATCTCAATGTAATAGTATAAGCTAATATTATTGTACTAATCGGCGGTTGCTTCGTTATTTTTTAGCACATACAATGATGAGTTGAGGCTGGTTAGACCCTACTTAACAGACGAAGCATTAGAACAAGAAATGAGACGTCATTTTCCTTCCTGGTTGAGCGAATATGTAAGTAGCTCGGTAATTACTGGCCTCTTCTAATGCAACTGTGCAATAAATAACTTATTATCTCTTCTTTGATATTCAGGTCGATCGTCTAATTTTACCCGAGATTGAACTAATTAGAACTCTTGCCAAGGGACCAATTACTTTTGTTAAAATATGGCCAAGTTATTGTATCAATGGCTTTCGGTTCAAGTCGACAAATGCTCCGATCAGAGACAGCTTCCTGGATCTTGATTCTACGAAAAACAGTTGTTTGTGTATCAAGTCTTCGAACTACAAAGACGTCGATCCAGGAAATGATTTCTTTGACATCTTACGAGAGATTGTGGAGTTGTCATATAATAATGGCAGAGAACCTGCAAAGATCGTGTTGTTCAAGTGTGAATGGTTCGATCCGATTGGTTGTGCCTATTCTATTTGTTAGATCCCATTCTATTTGTTGCCTGCTACATTGTGTTATACTGTTGTTTATGTTATTATTCGTTTCAATTGGATGTTAATGTGCTTCTGTGGTTCACGTTTACCGGTGTTGAGTGTTTCACCGAAGGGGTCGGCGAACCCAGGGAGAAAAGGATATCTGTTATACTGTGTCTTTATGGTTATCTTTTTAAACTGCAGGAAGAAAAGGACATTCTGTATTTTTTTTGCAGATTTATCGATGTTTACCGACGTCCACCGACGTACGTTTGCGTCCGTAAACGTCGATAAATCTGTAAAATTTTCCAGGATACCGACGTTTACCGATGTCCTTATACGTCGGAGACCGTCGGCAAAAGTCGGTAATAATCCCAGGAATTACCGACATTTAGTGACATAATAGTCATCACCAATCCACCGACGTAACGACGATAAACGTCAGCAAATTCTCAGTATTTTACCGACGTTTTACGACATTTTCAACGACGTTAATTCACCGACTAAACGACGGTAAACGTCGGTAAGTTCCCAGGATTTTACCGACATGTAGCGACTTTCAACACGTCGCTAATCCACCGACGAAACGACGGTAGACGTCGGTAATATCCTTGGATATATCGATGTAATCATACGTCAGTGAACGTCGGTATTTGCGACGTTCGGCGACGTTTTAAAGATCAACGACTTACGTTTCCGCGACAAGTCCAAAATGTTGGTAATTGCGTCGATAAATATTTTTAGCGGCATAATTTATCGTTTTAGCGACGTCTTTAGGCGTCGCTAAAACGACTTATTCTGGTAGTGTGATACCTACGCACCCGTGCGCTCAGGATACCCGAGCCCAAAAAATGGATGCCAAGGTAGATCAATCTGCCCTCGACTTGCGAGAAGTACTCATCCTAAAATGCAAGTAGAGAGAGGCAATGTTGGCATGCGGTGAGCCCTCTTTAGGACATCACTGTACCCAAGTTATCATCAACTGCTGCTGCGACAAGTCGACAGCACCTAAAGACCGACAGTCCGTCTTCCAACGACTGCACCAGCCAGCACTTGCCCGACGACAACTCAAGAAATAGGTACAAATTTTGGAAGATGAGAAATTTTCTTTCACCTCCTGTAATTCAATTTGGAAGGTTCCTGCCGGCAAGAGAGGAAAGAAGACAGGCTCCTCCAGCTCGACAACCTCAGCCAGCACTGCAAGGAAACTCTCATCTGGAAGATTTCTGCTGACAACCACAAGGGGGTGTCTACCTAGGCACCCGTTCCAGAAAGAAGCTTCCAACACCCGGGGGTGCATCCTCGAGGTCTATGGGGGTGATTGAAGCTGGGGGTGGTTGTCCCCTGAACATATGCAACAACCCGGTGTTCTAAGAGGATGCGAAGGGAGTAGCTATCCACTGGAATTATGCAACAGACGTGGACGTCCCCGAGGGTGACTGCCTTCGCCAAGACGACGTAGCTTCCTGCGCAGGGGGTAGCACCCCTTCCGAGTCCGAGGAGGAGGACATTTCGACGTTCTTCGACGATTTCTCTGTACGAGGGTACGACACGAAAAGCACATCCACTACTTTTCCATCTGTCTCTTCCTACGTGCGGACATTGTTTATGGCAGGAGATGATCATGAAGGGCCTAGTGATCGACAATGTCTAGAAGCATTTGAAGCCATGATCCTAACCTTGGTCAAGTCAGTAGACGAGATCAAAGCTTCCTTGCCGACTCAACCAACAAGGACACCTGGACAAACAAGTTTGGGCCCTGCAGTCAACACGGACTCAAACATGACTTCTCCTCCTCTGGGCAATAATCCTTTTAGAGTATCCACTCCCTCAGCTGAAGACGAGGCCAGGGAGGCAAGAAGAGAAGTCCAGGAGCTTCGGGCAATGTTCAATGCCCGAGATTCCTCCCGGGACCTCAGAATACGGCAGCCGTATCCCGCTGCATGGAGAGACGTTCCTTTTCCTCCGTGGTACAAACTGTTTCATATCGATTCATATAACGGGAAGACCTCTGCTAGCCGATACATGACGTATTTTGAGGTCACAACAGACCACTTGCCACATAGTGATGCCATTCTCACACGATTATTCATCGGAGCATTGGAGGGGATCGCGTTCGACTGATATCGCAACCTCCCGGATAACTACATCCATTCCTTTGATAACTTCAAACACATGTTCCTGGAAAGGTTCTACGAAGTGGGGCATGATGTGACAATGTCGTCTCTCATGGACGTCGTTCAGGGAGAGAGGGAACTAACGAGAAACTACATCGAGCGGTTTCGCCGAACCGCGATGAGACTACCCCAAGGCAATCCTAAAAGCTCCTTGATCGAAATCTGCCAGAAGAAGTTGCTTCCTACAATCAGCCTCTGGATGGGCGAAGATCAATTCAGGGATTAGACGACTTTTATAATAAGTGTTACAAATACGGAGGCAAAATTAAAAAAGGCTCGCCAGCTGGGATTACACATCCCAGATGGAGAGGACAAAGGCAAACGTCATGGTACCTCCTCAAATAACAACAACAGTGGCGACACCACCAATAACCGGGACACCAAAGGCAAACAGGCCATGGTCGCTGGTACAACAAAACAGCCTTCAATAAGAAAGTCAAGCAGAGAACATTCCAAGTAGGCGATCTCGTCTTGGCCGTTCACAGACCGATGGTCATGACTCACAAAACTGCTGGTAAATTCTAGCCCAAATGGAAGGGCCCATTTGTCATTGAGTCTGTATTCTCCAACGGTGCATACCGGCTCGTAAAACAAAATAGAGACTTGCTTATGATGCCCATAAACGACAAGTTCATGAAAATGTACTATGCTTAAAGACATGCTCCTAGAATGTTGAGTTATGTACACCAAGTACCTCTAAACTTACACTCTACTAGCTCCGAGTGGATTCACATCGCATCTCCCTGGGTGACAAGTCATGTATACTAATACCTCTGAACTTTCACTCTAATGCCTCATCCCGCCGGAGTCTGCCAGGTTTGTTTTTGTTGCCTCTGAGCAAGCTTCCTGGTTTTGATTGTCATATATCACATCCATACTACCTATGATATAGATAATCTCCTAACTTAACACCTGTACCCAATCTGGGATAAAGCCATGGTGTTAAGGCCACAGAACCTATCACATCCATGCTACCTTTGTTAGATTTTGTTTCAAAATCTTATTACCCGCACCACCAGTGCGCAAAAGGGTAAAAGGTCCACAAAAGATCATTCAAATCTATTATCCGCACTACCGGAGCGTAAAAGGGTAATAGGTCCACAAAAAATCATTCAACTCTATTACCCGCACCACCAGTGCGCAAAAGGGTAATAGATCCACTGAAAATTATTTCAAATCTATTTACTCGTGCCATAGACACACAAAAGGGTAATAGGTCCATTAAAAGTCCCCAGTGGGATGTCCTCTACCAACCACAAATGTTGTATTAGGTCCTCTAGTACAAGCACTCCTTTCCTCACAATTATATGCTTTTGGAGCCCAGTTGTTCCATTTCATTTACTCTCCAGTAGTAGAACAACCATGTCCACATCACCTCTGAGTTGTTTTTCTATCCCTTACAAAGCAGATGATGGTAAAAACAAATGTTTACCACGTCTACCTTACCTCTGAGTAAACACCCTGTACAACAACTCCTGTATTATGGCGCATCAATCATAAAACTTCCACGTCCATATCACCTCTGAGTTATTTTGTGTATCCTCACCGAGTTCACTTCTACCACGTCCATATCACCTCTGAGTAGGAAAGCTCTACCATCAACCTCATATTTACCACGTCCATATCACCTCTGAGTAAATATGTTGGTTCTCTTTCTCAACTTATTATCTGTACCTAAAACCAAGGTACGCCAAGGATGATAAGTCCACATAAAATCCCTAGTGGAAGTACCCAAACCTATCATGTCCATGGTACCTCTGATAGGATTGTCACACCTAAATAGCTCTACTACCCATGCTTCTTATTCAAAGTATTTCAAATTTGTAATTTAAAAACTTTGAAGGGGGTCTTGTAGAAGCATGGAAAAGAGGATATTGCTTTTAGTCACATATCAGAAAGGAGAAGAAGAAAGGGCTCATTCCATTCTATATATAAAGCCCATTGCCTCCTTTGAAAAGGGTACCAAAATAAAAAGAAGAAAAGAAAAGGGAGCCCGTGTTCAGGGAGCCCGTTCGAGCCACAAAAAGTTGCAACATTGCTTCTTCTTCTTCTGGATCGGCTACAAATTCTTCACTTACCATCTTGGCAAGGATAAGTTGGATCTTGAGTACTATGAGTCTTCACGGGCTAGTACGAAGAAATCCAAGGCAGCAACTTGGATTCTTCTTACTATGTACCTTTGGGTGCTAAGTCAAAGAAGTCTAGGGCAGCGTAGGCTCAATAAGCCCAGTCAACTGTCCAATCTGCTAACAGTCAGTGGGTACCGTTAACAGTTACATGGGCCCCTGATGAAAAGTTGTACAGAATCTTCCGTGTCCAGCCCTCTGCGGCAAACGGATGGGGCAGGTCCCAAAAGTCTCCCTACAACGATCGAGAGCAAGTGCTTTTACTAGCCTCAAATTAGGGAGCAAATATGCCAAAAAGTCTCCCTACAACGATCGAGAGCAAGTGCTTTTACTAGCCTCAGATCAGGAAGCAAATATGATACCTACGCACCCGGGCGCTCGGGATACCCGGGCCCATAAAACGGATGCAAAGGTAGATCAATCTGCTCTTGACTTGCGAGAGGTGGTCATTTACAAACACAAGAAGAGAGAAGCAACCTTGGCGTACGATGAGCCCTTTTCAGGACATCACTGCACCCAAGTCGCCATCAACTGCTGCTGCCACAAGACAGTGACTCCCCCACTAAGGCAGTCTGTATTCCAGCGACCGCAACCTATTGCACCTTTCTGACATCATCTCGAAAGCATGATGCCAATTGAAGACTTCGTAACGGCCTACTCTCAACTAGACGCATTACTCAGATGTCTCAGTTAGGCGCATTGTCTCAGCCCGACGCCTCATAATCTTTTGAGGGAGTTCACCGTCAAATATTCTTCGAACAAGGAGATCCATAATCTGTAGTGTCAGCACTCGCCAAGAAGGAGGATCGGTCAAAATCATCTTCATTGAGAAGTCAAAAGACAGACAAACAAAATTCTCTCAAAATCGTTGTTGACCGCATAGGCGTTATGCGGCCAAGTTAATCCAGACCACAGAAGGAAGAGCCGTATGATCCTTATGCGGCTACGTTGATCTAGGCTGCAGAAGCAAGGCTATTAGAGACCCTATGCGGCCAAGTGGACTCGAGACGCAGAAGCAAGGCTCCTAGAGATCCCATGCGGCCAAGTGGACTCGAGCCGCAGAAGCAAGGCTCCTGGAGACCCTATGCGGCCAAGTGGACTCGAGCCCATGTGGCCAAGTAGCCTTGAGCCACAGAAATAAGGCTCTTGGAGACCCCATGCAGCCAAGTGGACTCGAGCCGCAGAAGCAAGGCTCCTGGAGACCTCATGCGGCTAAGTGGACTCGAGCCGTAGAAGGAATGCTCCCATGTGGCTAAGTGGAGCCGAGCCATAAAAACAAGGCTCCTGGAGACCTCATGCTGCTAAGTGGACTCGAGCCGCAGAAGCAAGGCTCTCGAAGATCCCATGTGGCCAAGTGAAACCAAGCTGCAGAAGAAATGCTTCCGAAGATCCCATACGGCCAGGTGGAGCCGAGCCACAGAAGAAAGGCTCCTAAGGCCACTATGTGGCCAAAACGATTCCGGCTCTACTCTGTGGAGGGACACATGGAAAGTTGGCCAAGTCTCAACCACCCAGATTTGCTGCAACAAAGAAATCTCAACAAATCCACCAGCTGGCAGCCAAAGACCGAGTCCTCGTATGCTGTTTCAGCCACGTGGCCATCTATGCAGCCCAAAATATATTTCATTCAGAAATTACTATAAATAGCAGGGTACCACATCCTTGCTAGAGGCTGGCAAATTTTCTCAAGAGGAACGACAGTGTCTGATAGTCCAAGGAGTAAGGCAGAGTTCCTACACTTCTCCCGAGCCTCCACCGTTACCCCCCAAAAGCAAAACAAATTGTACTTAGATTATTTCCTAGGATTTCTTTCTAGGCTCTCTTTTGTACTTTTAAAGTTTGTAATCAATATAGTTCTTCTGTAGTTCTTGTGTTGATAATCAATGGCAAATAAAAACTTCCCATGCTCTAAGTGCCAAAGTACGAGTAGATTAGGATTTGTCAAAGTTGTATGAGCTTGGAAAAGTCCAAGTTTGCTTTTATTTCAAAAGCATGAAGTCGTTGTGCCCTTCGGATCAGAACACATGTATGTAGAAGTTGCAAGCCTTCGGATCAAAGCTTGTGTTTACACTAATACTGGATTTAACATCGAGCGAGAGTTCTCGAGACTTGATTAGTAATGCCTCGTCCCGTTCAGATCAACCGAATGAATCAAAATACGACGTTTGGCTTAGCCATACAATGGCTTGCTCGAAGTCCCACACGGTCAAGGTAACTCCTCATTCTAGTAGGTGGCTTTGGTGAACTTGCCTCTGCTTGGCCTTCACACTAATGAAAAAATAGAAGTTTCATTGCACTGCATAGGCTTGATACCTACATAGCTAAGGAAATAATCCCGTTGTCTTGAGTCGGTCGGTATAAAACTTGGAACTATTGAGTTGTTGCTAGATATCATTCCATGATTGGCTTTCGAAGTCGACACTAGATCTTTTGACCACACGAATTGGGTTAGGCAAGTTACGCCATGAGCTATCGACTTGATGTCATAATAGGCACGTCCCCATGATCCCACTACTTTGTATAGCAAATGCGTCCAACAGTCTCACTGGCAGTCTTATGGAAGATGGCACGGTTATGGCACTCAAAGAACACAATTGTTCTAGTTGAGCACGTGTGCGGTCCCACGGTTCTACAGCTTGGTATAGCCACACGTTTCCATGATCTCTAGGCTCATCATATAGAATATGACTTGGGCAGCAGTGTCGCATGGAACATAGCTAGGTAAGGCACGAAACATAACTGATTCAAGTAGTATGTCTTATGATTCCAAGGTTTGTCATATAGAGTATGTTACGGTCTATGGCATGGATGGAACACATTTTTTCAAGTCAAGTAGGAAGGCTATACAATAGCCATTTTTTGGGTTTCAAAGATGGAAAATTCATGCGACTGGTAGTCGCTGAGGCGGTCCCTCGTTTGGGCATATCTAACAAAATATGAAAAGTATGGTAATTAAGAAGGTATGACTATACGAGAGAGTAAGTCGAGTCTTGCATGGTCATTGGACAACTTGTGCACAATGTTTGGTTTTTTAAACCATTATCGGGGCACCAGGATAGATTCGTACCTAGGGGAACTTACTTGCGAAACCTTCATGGGGAGTGTGACTACTTAGGCAGAAAGGAGCACCGTATAGCAGGTATGTACGTGAAATGTAGTTCGAGTTCGTGCCTCGTTCAAACATGAACCGTCTTATCCAAAGGGTCCAGGTATAGCTTGTCATGCTAATGACCTTTCATATAGATGAGTCAGCGTAATTGCGGTAATTCTTGTGCATGTAGGGATTGAGTCAAAAAGAGTATATATAGAATAAATGAGTCAAAGTGGATACATGGTACAAAATGCAAGTTCTTAGCCTAAGATTTTGCTATAGTAGAGACACGTGCTTCGGCACGAGATATGGCATAGGTTGTTTTGAGTCAATGATACGAGTTTACGAGTATAGTTTGATTCAGTTGTATGTTGAAATGGAAAAGATTATAAGGCAAGTATGAATCGATTACTGTGTGTTACGAGGCACGGCCTCGATATCATTACACATATGGATCTTATGCCACGGCCACAATGTTGCACAAATGGATTTGTAGCACGGTCATAAGGATTTGATAACACGATCGCGTTGGTTGCAATATGAATAGACCATGAGTCTAAGTAATCGAATTGATCCTAAGGCAAGATTAGAAAGATAATAAAAAGAATAGTTGTACTTACTAAATGAACGTATTGATTTTCTATGGGTGGACGAGGGTCTCACTCACCAGTACGGTTGTGTACTGATACCCCACCTGTCTTAATGTGCAAGTTCAGGTATTAGCATGCTCGGGGCAGAGTTTGCTTGGACGCCTGAGGCATGGAGTTCCTTGGTATTTCGAGGCATACGGCTGTAATAGAGTTTTCACCTATACGGAACATAATGCATAGACATCGCCTTCTGAAGCATCTGTAAGTTGCAAGCCTTGAACCTTGGTATTAAGAATGAAGGAGAGCTAAGTTATTGTATTTGGAGATATTATGAGATTGAGCGCATGTAACCTTGGCCTTGTGCCCTTTGTAATTCTGTGGTATTATCAATAAAGAAGATTATGTCACCTATAATACATTTTGTGTTATTCAACTTCTCTGCTTGGGACTTCTGTGCGACGACCCTGTCGCAAGTTACTATAATTGACCGTTATGGAACCCGCCTTGCACGAGTGCAACCTAGGCTCGAGCTGCATCACGCCCTAGCGAGGACGATCAGTTCTTCAGAACCGAGGCGTGACAAGTCCTCCATGAGGGAAACAATATACTTCTTGGTGTTTATGTTTGATTTTCTAAACTATATTTACTTTCTGTATACATGTGCTTTTTTGCTTGATAATTTATAGTTGGTAATTGTCTTATTTTGGGGGGTATTATTGACACACACTCTATTCACCCCTTCTAGAGTTTGCCTAATTGTTTTCACTTTGAAGTGTTGAAGATGGGGACTAACTTTAGCCCCCATCTTATTTACCTTCAGGATCTGGTGGATTCGCCATATACAGTGATGCATCAGGAAAGGGGTTAGGATGTGTATAAAAGCTTAATAAGAAGATGATAGCCTATCCATTCGAAAAACTTAGACCTCATGAGAAGAATTATCCAATACATTATTTAGAGTTAACATCGGTGATATTTGTCTTGAAGTTATGGAAACATTACCTATATGATGAGAGAGTGGAGGTCTTCATTGTCACGCCCCAATTTGGGGAATCTTTCGTCCTCGCTTCGATTCGCGCCGAATCGTTCGTCCTCGCTAAGGCGTGATGCCGTACAAGTCTGGTGTTGCACTTGTACAAGGCAAGAACGTGCACTGTTATGTCATTTAGAAACATTTAAAACCCAGCCACATTTCATAAATATTGAGGACACAATATAGGAAGAAGAAATACTCATTTTATTCATAATTGTAGTCAGAATATAACTTTTCTCGATAATATTTGAAATGCCATTTCGACTACATTGATTCATGAAAAGAAGTACAACTGATAGGCTACCATAAAATAACTTCCCATTCCATACATCATGCCCCTTTAGTACTTTGAAAATATAAGCAGCTATCTTTGAAAACTACGTAATACTTTGTGCGTCTTTTAGGGAAAACAACTTGAAAGGAAACAGCAGTTCAGAATGCTTTAGTTACGAGGTGCTCCCGAGCCTTCTCCAGTACCTGTGGAGGAGGGGTCAGCATATTATAACAATACGCTGGTAAGCCCCGTTGGCCCACTCAGCTAAACCAATATTTTATTAATGACAAGCATTTTAAAGATATGAACTTTTTAGGGACAGGCAACATTTAGAGTAAATCACAATAAATGTAACATGGAATAACCATGTTTACTTTACCATTGGCCGAATCCAGCTTTCCTGTATAAGATACAGGATAATAATAATATACTTACCTCCCCTGCATAAGACAATCGTTAGCATGCATTCAGACTGGGTCATTGGTGAAACTGTACCATAAAGGACTTTCCAACGGGTATTACGGTGTACCATTCTAGAGTAGGTTGCAAGCCTAGTCGAATGTCCTGCAATACCTCGTGCCACCATAGCACGTCCAACTGTCTCCCCCTAGGTAGAGCCGGTCCCCGGTGCCCCAAGAACCGTCTCGAGAAAACTACTCAAACCTTGTGCACAAAGACGTCCATGACCACGCGAATGCATAACCGACTCAACAGTACACAATTGTATGGTATTAGTAAGCCAACATCTAATATGCATCATTCTCACATTCAACATCTCAGGCATCAATGCATTTCAATTTTATTTCAATGTTCAAGGGACAAGCACAATTCTCAATCTTGTTAACACTGTAATCAATTCTTTCAATGTTCAATGTTCAATGTTCAATCTCTAGCTTCTTAGTGGTATTGACTTGTGGCATTAGCAACTGATATCGATCAACGGATGTTGCAAGACAATTATTTAGTTGGCATGAAGGAATAGCGAGAGGGACAATACTACCACAGAGATCGACACTCACCAAATTAGAGAATCGCCGAGAGAGAGAGAGAAATACTTGCACGCTTAGCCTTCCGTCACGCGTCAGTCTGTATTGGCACCAAAATTTTGGTTAATAATCCATCTTGTTGTGTTCTCTTCTCTCAGAATACTCAAGAATGAATGCTATACAAATCGATGAAAACGGGCAAGAATCAAATTATCGAAAATCATTCAGAAAAGCATCCATCAAAACCAAGCAACAAAAAAACCAGCAGCAAAACATCCAGAGAAAACTCTTGGACGCATTTCAAGAGAAACTAATCCATTAGTTGGAAAGGTTCTTATGCACTTGTCCGTAATCGATTCGGTTCCGACGGTAAGTTTCCCCAATGCTTGGTTCCGACCGAGTTAGCCAAGCCACAAGCTTTACATAGTGAACCGCTAGGAGCGGGACACTACATAATATACCACTAAGAAAAAGTTTTATCCTCGAAACTTAAAGCAGAAGTCCTACCTCAAAATTTTTAAACAGTAAGGGGTATTTCACCCGTATCTCCTCTTCTAATTCCCACGTCGACTCCTCGACAACATGGTTCCGCCATAGCACGTTGACTAAAGACACTGTCCGATTTCGTAAAACTTTCTCTTTCCTATCCAAAATTTGGACAGGCTCTTCAGTATAGGATAGGTCAGCGCTCAGCTGCAGCTGATCGAAGTTCACTACATGGCTTGGATCATGCACGTACTTCCGTAGTTGAGATACATGGAAGACATCGTGCACATCAGCCAGAGCCAGAGGTAGTGCAAGTCGATAAGCCACTGAGGCTACCTTTTCCAAAATCTCGAAGGGTCCAACGAATCTCGGGCTTAGCTTTTCTATCATCCCAAACCGCATCACACCTCGTATGGGCGTGACCTTCAAGAAGACATGATCGCCTGCTGTGAATTCCAAAGGTCGTCGATGTACATCCGCATAACTCTTCTGTCGACTTTGAGCAACTCTAAGTCTTTCTCGAATTAAGCGGACTCTTTCGACGGCCTGCTCCACGAGTTCTGGTCCGAGCACTTACCGTTTATCGACTTTATTCCAGCATATCGGTGATCGACATTTCCGTCCATACAAGGCTTCGTACGGGACCATCTGGATACTTGCCTGATAACTGTTGTTATAGGAAAATTCTGCTAATGCGAGATGTACGTCCCAATTTGTCTTCGAATCGAGCACGCACAATCTCAACATATTTTCAAGAATTTGATTTACTCTCTCTGTCTGACCATCAGTCTGCGGATGGTATGCCGTACCAAAGTTCAACTTTGTGCCCATTGCCGAATGCAGACTTATCCAAAATTACGACAAGAATCTTCCGTCTCTATCCGACACTATAGAAGCTGGCACCCCATGTAATCGGACAATTTTATTTATGTAGATCTGAGCCAACCATTCTACACCCCATGTAACTTTTATTGGAATAAAATGTGTCGACTTGGTTAATCTATCCACGATAACCCAAATCGTATTATTCTCCTTCTGAGTTCTTGGCAATCCGACTATAAAATCCATACAGATATTATCCCACCTCCATAGTGGAATAGCCAAATTTTTTAGTTCTCCGCCTGGCCGTTGATGTTCGGCCTTCACATGCTGACAATCCAAGCATTGTGATACGAATAGCGCCACATCCTTCCTCATGCCATGCCACCAAAATGTTGTGCACAGATCCTTATACATTTTCGTGCTTCCCGGATGTAAGAAATACTTCGCAAAATGAGTTCGGTCAGTATTTCCTTCCTTATATCCTCATCCTTAGGGACGCACAATCTCCCCTTGATACGAATAGTGTCATCTTCAACGGTAAAGTTCGACGCCTTTCCTGCTAAAATTAACACACGTATCTTCTGCAGAAACGGGTCATCCTTCTGAGCAATCTTAATCCTTCTCTGGAGACTCTGCTCAAGTTATAACTGAGCCAACTGTACATTATGCGGACGAATCCTGAATTCGATACCCATCTCTTCAAGATCTCGTAATACCTCCTTTGCTATTGTTAGTGACCCCACAAATTTTTGACTCAAGGCATCAGCTACCACATTTCCTTTACCCGACGTGTAGGAGATTGTCAAGTCATAGTCCTTGATCAATTCTAACCAACGCCGCTGCCTCAAATTCAATTTATTCTGTGTGAATATATACTTTAAGCTTTTGTGATCCGTAAAGATCTCGCAGGACACACCATAGAGATAGTGTCGCCACAATTTCAATGTGAACACAATCGCCGCCAGTTCCAAATCATGAGTTGGGTAATTCTGCTCATGCTGTTTGAGTTGTCTCGACGCATAAGATATTGTCTTCCCTCGTTGTATGAGAACACATCCCAACCCAAGTTCTGATACGTCACTGTAGATCTGAAATCCCTCAGAGCCTTTCGAAAGTGCTAAAATTGGGGCCGTGATGAGCCGCTGCTTGAGTTCCTGAAAACTACGCTCACAGTCGTCAGTCCACTTAAATACGACTCCCTTCTGAGTTAGGCGAGTCAAAGGCGATGCAATTCTTGAAAAGTCTTTCACAAACCTATGGTAGTACCCGACTAAACCAAGAAAACTTCGTATCTCACTAGCTGATACAGGCTGCTTCTAGTCTACAACTGCCTCAATCTTCTTTGGGTCGACGGCAACACCTTCTGTCGAAACAACATGTCCTAGAAACGATATGCTGTTCATCCAAAATTCGTACTTGCTTAGTTTTGCATACTGCTGGTTGTCCCGCAATGTCTGAAGTACTTCTCTCAAGTGTCCGACATGAGTCTCCCTGCCTTTTGAGTAGATCAAGATGTCATTGATGAACACGACAACAAACTTGTCTAAGAACGGTCGAAACACTCTATTTATTAAATCCATAAAGGCTGCTGGAGCATTAGTCAAACAGAATGGCATGACCAAAAACTTATAGTGTCCATATCTCGTACGGAATGCTGACTTAGAGACATCCTCGGGTCTGATCTTCAATTGGTGATATCCTGAACGAAGATCAATTTTAGAAAACACGGTCGGCCCTTGAAGATGATCGAATAGATCATCTATCCTTGGTAAGGGATACTTGTTACGGATGGTTGCTTTGTTTAGTTATCTGTAATCGATGCACAGCCGCATCGTCCCATCCTTCTTTTTTACAAACAACACTGGAGCTCCCCATGGAGATACACTTGGACGAATGTATCCCCGATCTAGTAATTCTTGTAGCTGTACCTTTAGTTCCTTTAATTCTGCCAGAGCCATCCTGTACGGTGCCTTTGATATCGGATGAGTACCCGGGAATGTATCAATTGTGAATTCAATTTCTCTATCCGACGACATTCCAGGTGTCTCGTCCGAAAATTCATCGGGGAACTCTGCCACAATTTTGGTCTGATTCGAGCCTACACTCTTCATTCGAGTGTCTTGGACAGAAGCAAGAAATCCCTCACACCCTGAGTACAGCATGTGCCTTGCTGTAACTGCCGATATGACCATGGGTCCTTGGAACGCTGAACCGTACGAGTAAGAGAACTCCGTTTCTCCGGGTAGGCAAAACACAACTCTCTTATCCGTACAGTCGATCTTTGTATGGCAGGTGCTGAGCCAGTCCATTCTTAATATGATATCGTACTCTTTGATGTCGAGTATAATTGCGTCCAGAGATAAAGTCTTGCCTTTAATTTTAATATAATCGTCCCTGTAAATCAAAGTTGCAGGCATATCTACTCCCGAAGGAGTGCTAACACACAAAGCTGTCTTTAGTTGAGTTATATAAAATTTATTTTTTGTTGCAAAATCAGAAGAGATAAAGCAATGAGTAGCACCAAAATCAAAAAGTACTGATCCCGTGGAGGATTTTGGTTGTTATGTTGGCCCCGGTTCTGATTGTTATATCCTCCACGATACTGATTGTCGTTCGAACCATGATGATTATAGTGCTGATCCCATGGAGGATTTTGATTCCTTTCCTTTCTGCATTCAGATGCCCTGTGGCCCACGCCGCCACAATTGAAGCATCCGGCTCGACATTCTGCTTGTCGATGCCCATATCGGTTGCATTTGAAGCAAAGCGATCCTTGATATTCACCCTTATTCTCGCCCGTATTATGACGCTTAGGGACGTCATTCCTCTCTGCAGCCAAGGGTCGTTTATGGTTGCTACCCTGGTTGCGTACTGTTGTTCCACGGCTAACTGGTAGATGAAATCTCTCCATTTCAAGAGCTGTCTCATACGCCTTCCGATAAGACGTACACTTTCGACTTAGCACATCGTGCTGCAGGCCCTCATTCAAGCCTTGCACGAATCTTCCTCGCTTTGTATCATCATTCGGGACCATGTATCCAGCGAAGGCAACTCTCTTCAAAAATTCAGTCTCGTAGTCATCCACCGACATACTGCCCTGTCGGAGTGCAATAAACTCATCTTCTTTTTGTTGACAGACAGCTGGTGGAATAAATTATGCGATGAAGGCCTGTTTGAAGGTCTCCCAAGATATCTTCGTATCTGGATTATTACCACAGAGTGTCTGTCTCTATGAGGTCCACCATTCCTGGGCCTTGAGATGAAGTTGTACAACGGTACACTCCACCCTCTTACTGTCCTGAATCTCCAACATTCGAAAGTAGCCCTCAAGTGTGTTCAAGAAGCCCATCACCTCATCTGGCTCATCTTTTCCATTAAATTCAGGCGGGTCGCAACTCTTGAATTCAGAGAACTTGAAGCTTGTTCTCTTCCGTGTCGGCATTTCAGGTTTCTCTGCCGGCACTTCTATGGTCTCAGTTGCTGCGGCCTTTGCATAAATATTGGAATCGGCCGTCAGCTTGGTGACAATCTGAGTTAGACTATCCACTTGCTTTTGTTGAGCATCTAGCTGCTCCTGAAACTGATATTGAAGCTGCTCCTGAAGTGCACGATGTTGAGCTTCGCTCTGCTTCCTCTGAGCCTCCATTTGTTTAATAAGTTTCTCAATTGGGTCAGACGATGAATTCGTATCACCCTTGGTCATTCTACAACAAAGAAATAATTCTATTAGCACTCATAAAATATTTATGGGCTTATTGTATGGAACATTATTTTATGCCAGCGCTATCAACATCATCAATCGAGAAAATTTACATCAAAACTTCCTTTTGAAAGTATTTAAAAATTCGAGGAATTGAAACCGTGCTTTGATACCAACTTGTCACGCCCCGATTCGGGGAATCTTTCGTCCTCGCTTCGATTCGCGCCGAATCGTTCGTCCTCGCTAAGGCGTGATGCCGTACAAGTCTGGTGTTGCACTTGTACAAGGCAAGAACGTGCCCTGTTATGTCATTTAGAAACATTTGAAACCCAGCCACATTTCATAAATATTGAGGACACAATATAGGAAAAATAAATACTCATTTTATTCATAATTGTAGTTAGAATACAACTTTTCTCGATAATATTTAAAATGCCATTTCGGCTACATTGATTCATGAAAAGAAGTACAACTGATAGGCTGCCATAAAATAACTTCCCGTTCCATACATCATGCCCCTTTAGTACTTTGAAAATATAAGCAGCTATCTTCGAAAACTCTGCAATACTTTGTGCGTCTTTTAGGGAAAACAACTTGAAAGGAAACAGCAGTTCAGAACGCTTTAGTTGCGAGGTGCGCCCGAGCCTTCTCCAGTACCTGTGGAGGAGGGGTCAGCACATTATAACAATGTGCTGGTGAGCCCCATTGGCCCACTCAGCTAAACCAACATTTTATTAATGACAAGCATTTTAAAGATATGAACATATTAGGGACATGCAACATTTAGAGTAAATTACAATAAATGTAACATAGAATAACCATGTTTACTTTACCATTGGCCGAATCCAGCTTTACAGCATAAGATACAGGATAATAATAATATACTTATCGCCCCTGCATAAGACAATCATTAGCATGCATTCGGACTGGGTCGTTGGTGAAACTGCACCATAAAGGACTTTCCAACGGGTATTACGGTGTACCATTCCAGAGCAGGTTGCAAGCCTAGTCGAATGTTCCGTAATACCTCGTGCCACCATATCACGACCATCTGTCTCCCCCTAGGTCGAGCCGATCCCCGGTGCCCCAAGAACCGTCCCGAGGAAACTACTCAAACCTTGTGCACAAAGACGTCCATGACCACGCGAATGCATAACCGACTCAACAGTACACAATTGCCTGGTATTAGTAAGCCAACATCTAATATGCATCATTCTCATATTCAACATCTCAGGCATCAATGCATTTCAATTTTATTTCAATGTTCAATGGACAAGCACAATTCTCAATCTTGTTAACAGTGTAATCAATTCTTTCAATGTTCAATGTTTAATCTCTAGCTTCTTAGTGGTATTGACTTGTGGCATTAGCAACTGATATCGATCAACGGATGTTGCAAGACAATTATTTAGTTGGCATGAAGGAATAGCGAGAGGGACAATACCACCACAGAGATCTACACTCACCAAATTAGAGAATCGCCGAGAGAAAGAGGAACACTTGCACGCTTAGCCTTCCGTCACGCGTCAGTCTGCATTGGCACCAAAAGTTTGGTTAATAATCTGTCTCATTGTGTTCTCTTCTCTCAGAATTCTCAAGAATGAATGCTATGCAAATCGATGAAAACGGGCAAGAATTAAATCATCGAAAATCATTCAGAAAAACATCCATCAAAACTAAGCAACAAAAAAACCAGCAGCAAAACATCCAGAGAAAACTCTTGGACGCATTTCAAGAGAAACCAATCCATTAGTTGGAAAGGTTCTTATGCACTTGTCCGTGATCGATTCGGTTCCGACGGTAAGTTTTCCTAATGCTCGGTTCCGACCGAGTTAGCCAAGCCACAAGCCTTACATAGTGAACTGCTAGGAGCGGGACACTACATTCATAGATCACAAGAGCTTGAAGTATATATGTTTTCATTCAAAAGGAGTTAAACATGAGGCAACAGAGATAGCTAAAGCTAATGAAGTACTTTGACATTAATCTTCAATACCATCCAGGGAAGGCCAATATAGTAGCAGATGAACTAAGTAGATATTTGATGACTATGTTCTTAACAATGGATCGACATATTTTGGTAGACTTGGAAAGCTTGGGCATTGAAGTTATTATACCCGAAGTTGAGGGGCAGATAATAAATATGCATCCAGTCCCACTTAATGGAGAAATTAAGGAGACTTAATTTCAAGATGAGAGTATCTGAAGTATTAGAGCTTTAAGTTCAAGCTGGTTTATTAATAATTTCATCATAGCTAAAGATGGAACATCAAGACATGGAACAAGATTATATGCGCCTATGGAAGCATAAGGGAGGAGATTATGCAGGAGTCCATCAATCTCAATACTCCATCCATCATGGAGCAAAAAAGATATACAAGGACCTAAGGGAGCATGTCTGGTAGTACAAAATAAAAAAGGAAAGTAGCTAGTTTTGTCTCAATTGCTTAGTATATAAGCAGGTTAAGGCAGAATCATAGAGGCCAAGAGGACTACTCCAGCCATTATCCATGCCAGAATGGATGTGGGAACACATTACCATGGACTTTGTCTCGAGATTGTCATGAACACCCGGTGAAAAAATGCTATTTGGGTAATGGGGACAAACTAACTAAGTCAACACACTTTATTCCTTTCAAAATAGGACTATCAACGAAGAAGTTGGCAGATTATACATGAGGCAGATAGTGCAAATCTATGGAGTACTAGTCAACATCATTTCAGACGAAGATAGCAGATTTACTTCATATTTTTTGAAGGACTTACAGGGAAGCTTGGGAACTCAATTAAAGTTTAGTATAGTTTATCATCCTCAAACAAATGGACAGTCTGAGAGGACTATTCAGACATTGGAAGACTTGCTGCAAACTTGTTCTTTAGACTTTTGAGGATCTTGGAAAGACCACTTATACTTAATGGAGCTTACAAACAATAACAACTATCAAGCCAATATCAGGATACCACCATTCAAAGTACTGCATGGACGAAGATGTCACACATCCTTATCCTGGGATGACGTAGGAGAGAGGGCCTTACTTGGTCTCGAGATGGTGGTGGATGCTGTAGAGAAGGTCAAGCAGATCTGGGATGGACTCAGGATAGCTCAAGCTTGACAAAAGTACTAGGCATGTAGCAATCGAAGACCACTAGAGTTCGCAACTGGAGACTTAGTATTTTTAAGGATTTCTCCGACTCATGGCACTATAAGACATGGAAGAAGGGTCCAAGATACATTGGGCCTTTCAGAATACTTGAAAAGGTTGGCACAGTTGCATACAGACTTGTACTGCCACCTAATTTAGAGGAGCGTACACAATACGTTCCATGTATCTCAGCTTTGAAGATATATAGCATACCCTAGACATGTGCTAGAGTATTAGAGCTCGAGGTTGGGCCCAGCCCCACAAAATAGCCAGTAAAGATCTTCGACAGAAGGGAGAAGGTACTGCACATTCAGACTATTTCTTTAGTCAGAGTTGCATAGAAGCATTACTCCCCGTGAGAATCTACCTGGGAGAAGAAGGACAAAATGCGATTTATCTGCTACTGATTTAGGTTCTACTTGAGAAATGAATGCGACATTAGCAGCTATATCCCTTTGTAGAAGAATGTGTATTTATTTCCTTTGATACATCACTTATGACAAGTGACTCTGGATGATCTGCCATGAATTTTATTTTCTTTGGTAGACTCTCCAGATAGTCTTGTTAGCAGTCGTAACTTCAGGTGCTTTAGAAGTGTTCCTTACATCTTCGTCATCGCTTCACTTGCTATTTGACTATTGAGCTCATTAAATGAAACATTAATCGATTCTTCAACAATCATATATCTTTTATTGAAAACTCTATATCCCTTGCTCTTGACAGCATACCCAAGGAATATTCCTTCGTCTGCCTTCGAGTCGAACTTTCCCAAGTTATCCTTGGTATTCAGGATAAAACAACGACATCCAAAAATTTTAAAATATAAAATATTAGGAATACAATTAAACCATAAATTATAAGGTGTCTTTTTCGATATAGATCGAATCAGAACTATGTTCAAACCATGACAAGCTGTACTTATATCTTTAGCCCAAAAATATTTTGGAAGGTTGTGTTGGATTAGCATGACTCTAGCCATATCGTTTATAGTTCTCTTCTTCCGCTCCACAACACCATTCTGTTGAAAAGTTCTATGATATAAAAATTGTCATGACCCGCTACCAAATAATCGGATACGGGTCGGACACGCCCAGCCTTCGTTGGTAGACACAACGAAGTAAGCTATACGAATATAAGGAAAACTACAATGATAAAACTAAATAAGCATCACAGCATCTATAACGTCCCAGAGAGTCATTACAATACTAGTCATTATTACAACTTTTAAAATGAAATAATACCGAAGACAAATTCGATAACTAGAATAAAATATAACTATGAAATCTCAACATACAATATCTAGAAGTAAAGCTAAACAAATCAAAATCTGTAGCCTCTAAATCTAAGTCATGGCTCCATCCTACCCAGCTAAGATTCCGGGCTCTGGCCCATAAAGGTGAACAAGATCCTCAAGTATACCTACAACATATCCAATCAGGAACAAAGTAAAGTACAATTCTACAGTAATGAACAAGAACAACATGATGAGAAATAAGTACGAAAGAACATGAGAACATGAAGTACAGGAAAATTAAAGAACATGATGTACAGAAATGTAATGCATAATCTGAACCTAAACATAAATAATCTGAACCTGAACATGAATGTATAATAAGAACCTGACATGTGCATTGTTTTGAAATACATACTAGAATATGTGACCAACTGGGGTAAGTACATGAATGAGCACAAGTAAAGGTACGGCTTAGAGTCCCACGTGCACGATGTGAGACCTAAGCTATCTACATGAATCCTAGATTTGGGTTTGGTCACATATTTGTAGTATTTTCCCTCTCCAAGTACAAGTAAGAACATGAACCATGATAAGCACCAGAAGTACATGATAAACCGTGTCACAACGTGTCCAACATGAAGAGTACAAGACATGAAGTAAATGAACAAAGTCATAGAATGTACTTGCCTTGCTCGGAGTAATCGGGAATGGGGAGATAGTAATCTCTCTGTCCACCTAGCATGAGTATAAGTTGGTTAGGTTCAACTTCTAACATTGTCAATTGGTTAGCTGTCTTCCCATGGGCTTATTATATGTATAGATCTATTTATCCAATAATAGAGATACTAAAATAAGATTTTAATAGAATAGGAATAATCAATTATAAAGGTTCTAGTTAATAAAGTTTTTTAAGCAACTGCATATTCATATAATACAATTTATTAATATTCTTAGTAATAAAAATATAGAAGATCATTTATATATGTAGATGCTTAATAGTTGTTAATGGAAACTACAGAGATAGAACCATAGTTATAAGAAAACCCAAATCTTAAGGTTCCTGCAATCACATCAATAGAACCTACCAAAAACTTAACTTCACACTCATTATTGAACCCCACAATTAGCTAGACCACACCAATTGCAGTTTGAAATATAAACAACATTTGGAATTCGAATGTTCCATAAACAACCTTCAACGCAAACTGTGCACACAACTCTTCATTCCATTAGGACTTTAAGCCAAGATGACTTACTGTCGTTTAACACTTAGCAGCCCTTGGACTTAAGAGAGTCCCCACATTCTGCTATATACCATGCCCAAACTGTACATTGGACATACCAACTATAAGTAACAAGTAGCCACATTCTAATCCCAATTTCTCAGCTATAGCTTAAGCCGGCTTTAGGCAAACCCAGCCAACCCAACGATCATATTTTGAAATCAGAGTTTGGAGAAGAAGGTGTAGGAACAAACAATCTAGACTTCTCAAATTGAGCAAACAAATATTAACAAGAAAATTTGACAGGAACTACAATCAACTCACTGCTAACTAATCCACAAAGAATAAGAGATTATACAATCAAGTTTACATGAATAAGAATTACAGAATTACAAATTTGAATAAGTAGGTCCTGCTGACTCCCATCCTTGACATGCATACTGGACACGGTCGACGTCTTGGTCTGACACGAACAGAAAGGGACACACACACTGGTCCGGACACAAGTCATATTGACACGAACACAGCCTACAGCCTGAACGCAACTCAAACCCATCAAAACCTATTACAAAAATACTCTATAACAATAAGGGATAGATGATTACCTGCAGAAAGGGAGCTAGCTGAACTAGGACACGTTTCCAAGAGTCGAACACGATCCTCAAACCAGTGGCAATCGAGAACTCTATTGCTGCATTGTACCAAGCAGTTCAAGAGTAGATCAATGCAATTAGCTACAAATAAAGAAATGAACTCCACTCCAATACACAAAACATTCAAGAATCCACACATTTGGCTCACCGATACTTGCTGTAGATCCTTCGTAGATCCGAATCAACCAACCATAACTTTCAAGAACTACCAAAATCTAATACAAATAAACAAAACGAACTCAATCGATCGATCACTAATAATACTACAGAATCCTTAATCAAATCAACAATTGAAATTCGAGACTCACCAAGAATTATGATCGACTGTCTCGACTAAGTAGAGATCACGTTTCTGGAGAGGGAACTACATCGATCTGGAATTCCAGATCAAGAACAGTTAGATCGATCGAGATCGATACAACTGGAGAGAAGAGGAGTATCAGAACAGGACTCACCGAACGTCGAACTTCTAGATCGGAAAGAACTTGATCACGCGAAGGAGATCGCCACGTCGTCGGAGGAAAAGATTTACAGTCGCCACTACTCGTCGTTGCTGGGAACGAATATATTCAGAGCAACATCCTCCTCAGTCACTACGGTGGTGGAAGCACCGCCGCCATCGCTATCCAGGATTGTCGAAGAAAAGCTCGCGGGAAGATCTCACGCTGATGCCAAGCCCTAGCCGCCGGAGGGAGGGATCATCATCGTCGCCATCCCCGAGAATTTAGGGTTAGGGTTTCGATCGATAATTTGAGGAAGAAAGGAATTAGGGGAAGAGAAGAGCTTCGATCTTCTGGAATTTAACTGACAGTGGAATGAATGAGCTAGGCTCATTCTCTCTCCTTACTTTGGTTTATATAGGGAAGGAAATGGGTTATTTGTAATTAATCCACATGACAAATGCTTAATTACATATTATCCCCAAAAGTTGGTTAGAAAGTTTTTATGGTTGTTCGGAATCTTGGGCCCACTTCTAGGTTAGTTATTAATCAAATAGTTAGTTAGCACTCTACTCATTACAATTAAAACTCTTCCAAAAGTAAATACTATGAAATATAAATAAGAAAACAATTAAGAATATTAGGAATATTTAAAAATTCATAAAATTGGGAAAGTGGGGTTACAAATCTACCCCTAGAAAAATTTTGTCCTCAAAATTTCAAGAATTATGGCCTGATACAAAAATAACACGAAGTTCAAAATCGAGTAGGCACAAGTGTTGCATACGCTCAATGTCTAGGTACAAAAATCGTAAAGATTTGAAATGATTTAGCATGAGAAAATAAATGGGTGAAATGGCACAATTGATAATGATCAAAAATTAGTCAGGCACAAAGTGAAACAGAATTTTGTTAAGACCAAATACGATAATCACATACAAGTGTTTGCAAAAACAAAAAGTATTTGATTACAAACTGAGAAGAGTACAAGAGTACAATTTAATTTCTAGGAAAGTACAACTGTAGGAATTTGATCAGAAGACGATCACTTTATCCCTTGGACGATGCAATGTCGAAGAAGAAAGCCTTTGGAGAGTGCTGCAGCAAGTGCTCAGGAGATTATGATTATTAGTCATTCTTTGAAAGTTGTCACGCCCAGAACCAGAATACTAGAAATTGAGGACGGACCAGGCCAGCTACGTAACTGTAAAACCCATAAATTTCTACTATATTTTTTATTAAATTTGGTACTGATTTAAAATTTTGTATTATACGTCGCGTAGTCGTATTGTACGTCGCGCACAAAATTTTATTTTTCGAAATTGCTCGACGAGTGCGAATATGTGCGAGCGTACATATTTTTAGAAAAACGTTTTCTATTTCGAAGTAATATATATAATAATTATTGTTGCCATTTTACAAAATTTCTATGTTTGTTATTTTAAGCCTTTTCTTTCTAACATTTATTAATAATAAATTATATTTCATTGTATACTAGAAAAGGAAAATTTCGTATAAATAATTATGCATACATATCTCATAATTAATTATTAGCTTATTTTTAAATAAATAATAATGTATTTTCAAAATTATTATTATAGTATTTTTGGAAAATACATTTTGAAATTATTATGGGAATTTAAATCTTGATTTGAAATTATGTATTTATTTAAATAGTTAAATAATTGAAATTTGATTTATTCTATTTGATTTTAAACTAAAAATTTAATTAGATTTAAATTAGATTGTATATGGATATGGATTTGATTGATTTTTAAATTAAATTATGAATTATCTAATTGGGTTTTAATTTTTTCCTAATTCTATCCAAATGGAAATTCCCACATCCTATAAATAGGCAGGTACTCCTCCAAATTTTTTATCATTCACCAATAATCCACAAATATTTTCCCACCCACGTGCAGTGCATCGTGTCTATGTTTTCCTCCATCCAATATCTTATTCCATGTTTATACAAATACATTGATTCCGTGTCGGACACCCCCGACCCACACCAATTTCTAACTATTCCGTCGTGTTCGCTACCCCCTCCTTCGCCGTACCCGTCTCCTGCCACCAACGACCACCGCCGTCGTCTTTACCTTGTCCCGACTACCCCGGCCAACGCCACCAACACAACCACCGACTTCATCATCACCCCAACCTGATCCCTGACCAAGCAAACCACCACCGAACCCCATCGCCAGACCAACAAACCCGGCTACCCACTCCAGCCACTCCGGCCAAGCTAGCCAAAACCGTCGCCGTCCCTCACCATCGCATCCACCATCGTCACCTCCACAATAACTCCCCGACCGAACATCCAATATCCCGACCACGGCCACTGGCCGAAAACCCAACCTCCACCGCCCTCACGCGGCCATCGTCAGAGACCCACCAAAACACACCAAAAAAATTAAACCTAAAATCGAAACCACATACCTCCGCCCACAGCGGACCGCCGCAGCCGCTGTGCCCCTAGCGTACGAGCAGCACCGCGGCCAGTGGAATCCTCGGCTGCCGACCTCCGTCGTCCCCGTCGATCCCCCGCTTCGCTGGCCGGATCCAGCCGCTCCGTGCACCCCGCGAGGCCACGTCCACCCGTCGTAGGACGCCGAGCCTTCCTGTACCTCCTCATTCGGGGAAGCTCACCGGCCGCTGAACCGACCGCCGTAGATCTGGTCCGCTTCGCCGAACCCTCCATCGCGCTGAACTTACCCCCGCTCGCCGGCCACCTTCTCCGCATTCCTCCGTCGCTCCTCTTCTTTCCTCCGGCGACCAGTGCCGCCCCCGAACACCGGCACCGCGTCACCCCGACTTCTCCTCACTTCCTGCGGCCCCATTTCTCCTCCGCCCGTCGCCTCTCTCCCTCTCAGCCTCCGCCCTCCGTAGCCCCGCCGGCCGAGTCCGATCAAAATCGCATCCGCCACCGCGGTTCCCCGCCCCGCGCGTGCCCGAGCTACCGCCGAGCGCCGGCGGCGAAGACCCGACAACCCATCGTCCTTCTTCCCTCTTCCTCCTTCTGTTCTCTTATTTTTTTTTATTTTTATCTCTCTCTCTTTTCGAGAAAAGAGAGAGAAACAGTAACTATACTGATATTTTTTATAATTATAATAATAATAATTATTATTTTTTTGCTTTTACTGATACATTATTATTATTATTGTTATTATTATTATTATTATTATTATTATAAGTATCATTATTATTATTATTATTATTATTATTATTATTATTATTTCTTTTGTTGTGTTTTCTTATGTGTTATATAATTTTGTATTATTTAGAAATATCTAGGTAAAAGAATTATGTGTAGCTTATAATTATAATTGGCATAATTATTATTACTACTGGTGTGGTTGTTAAAATCATTGTATACTGTTAGTTTTATTCTTAAATTAGAAAATTTAGGAAAATATTATTATGATATTTTAGCTAAGTTCAAAGGATAGTTTTAATCTAAAATTTGTTCTAAAAATAAATATTTTTACCCATAAAATTAGTTTCAAAATCATAAAAATAAAATTTCTAGTATTTCTAATATAGTTCTATATCAAACCCTATTTTATAAACTTAGAGTTCGCCCCAAAACAACTTTCGACTTTTGAGTATATATTTTGAAAATATATTTTGACAAATAAATTATATTTTCAAGTATCCTAAAATAATTTTCAAAATTTGTATATATATATTTATTGTTATCCGTTTCTTTCATTTTTTCTTCCATCCATGACCAACCCCATTATTCCTATACTCTCTCAAATTCCTTTACTACCTTATGTCTACCCTAACTAAATTGACCCTTCTGGACCCGATGAAACTGTCCATGACACCACCCGAGGTCACCTTGCATAGTGGTTGCACCGAAGTTGTAGATCGTGCCACATTCATCATTGCAACACACCAGGCGTACTACCAGGCAAGACACCTTGCCTTTACTGTTTAAATTTCTTGCTCAAGATCATGCATGCTTTATAATTATTTATTTCTAGCAAATATAAATTGTTATTTCAAAACTTTATGTAGTTGTAAATTATTATACTTAGTTTTCGTTATGCATTTGGCCTAGAGTTAAGGGACTACCTTTGTTTGTGTCGCATTCATTGGCCCTGACACTTGTGTATCACGAGTCACGTGTCTCATATAGATCTCGGATGTACGTATCGACTGGCCATCAGTGCGCACATGCCGTACGATAGGCAATAACTGCTAAATAGTTATAGTTTTCTAGAAGACTTAGCAGTTATTAGGAAGGTCGTGATGTGGATGCAGCACGTATAGTGCATGGGGAGGGTGAAGACAGTTATTAGTCGCAGGGGCTTTTACACCTTTACTTTCGTCTAGCTGCCATTGTGACTCAGTCGAGAGCTAGTGGCCGTGCATTTATTTACTTTTCTCTAGATGCCACTAGTGCCTCGGTTGAAACACAAATATGCCGTGTATTTACCTTCGTCTAGCTGCCGTTAGTGACTCACCCAAGAGCTAGTGGCCGTGCATTTATTTTTTTCTAGATGCCCCTTAGTTCTCACTCGAGTGCTAATGGGCAGTGCATTTACTTTTCTCTAGACGCCACTAGTGCCTTGGTTGAAACGCTAATGCGCTGTGTTTCTAGCCTCGAGAGCTCTTGTGTGGAACGTTGTCTTCAAATTGCATTTTCACATAGAATGGTTAAGAACCTTTATCTGTTTAGTCATATATAATTTTCTGTTGAGCTAAATTTATTCAGTTTATGGCATGATATTATGTGTCTTGTTACGTCCCTCTGAGGACCTGGTTATCTCGCCAGGTGTGTGCTATTATCTTTCGCAGGTGTTCTAGCTCTAGCCGTGTTCATCACTATTTCTTTGAGGATGATTGCGCTTGGATCGTCTTCGCTTCGCTCGCCAAATTTATTTCATTTTCCATGTATTTTCTCTTACTTGTTGGTAGTGGATTTGTCTTCGCCCAACATATTGTATCAAGATAATTCTTTATCATTATATGATATCTTTTATTCATTTATTTTTGTGTGGATGAGATTAGTTATGGTTCAACTGCATTTTACAGCTTATGTATTCATACAAGGTTTCCATATATTGGAGTATACTTCGTATCAATATAGCTGGCATGTCTATGTTCCTATTCCTACGTATTTTGGGACCGGGGCGTTACATGTTTTTGTGGTGGTCCATGCAGGTCAAGATAAATTGTTTGGTTACTTTACCGTACCAAGCAAGCCTGCGAATAAGATTAGAAGTCTAGGATCTCATCCACATACTTGACCTCTTTTCTCGATTCCATATTCGAACTACCATTCGACTCATCGATTGTATCTTGCTTGATTCCTTCTATCATTATCCTTATCTTTCCTTCGTGCTTGCTAGAGATTGACCCTACTAGTTAGATGTCCCAAACACCATTAGTTAATTCTTTTAAGTTGGGTAGAATGCCTTATGACCTAGCAACCCCTTTGTCCTTGCGACCTATCTTAGCAAGTCTACTTAGATTCTAGAATTTAGAGGACCCTAACCCATCTAGTCAACCAAGGACTTGGACAAGAAGACTATAGGACGACTGTATAGAGACCAACACAGGATATGACTTAGAATCATTATGCTTTCTTTCAATCTTAATCTCTCGTTCCTATGTTTTTTCCACCTTGACTAATGATACTAATGTAGCCTAGTTTTTGCAAGCTTATTCTTTTATCAAGCTTGTTTCAAGACATATGTTATTTGGGCATGTCCACTAACATGTGGTCTAATCAGAACCGGTGCATGATAGTCTGATCAACCGAGTGTATTTTGGTTCGCTTTTATCTATCGTTCTACATGGATGGGGACATAGCTAAACTTGTCCTTTAGAGTCCCATCCGCGACTGCCTTGGCAACTCCTTTTGAAATACTTCGATCGTCCTTGAACCACGTATTCGTACTCGATAATATCGTCTTTTGAACTCCTTAATGCTCTCGCTTTCACCTATTTTTAAGGATGAAGGCATTATACTAGAACTTCCTCTAACTGTCATCCATGACCATTACCACCCAATGTAACTATATCTTTGTCTTGAACTACTCGACCTTTCCCTCGACCCTAAATCTACAATCTTGACTTTCTAATCACTCGAATTTAAGAGTGATTACAATAGTCTCTTAATTATATCCTCAACCTAGACTACGACCATACAAACTTCTTTAAGGAACCCTTCTATCTACCATTGTGCCTTCTCACCCCCTACGAATTCTTAATTTCGAGGACAAAATTCTTTTAAGTTGGGAAGGATGTAAAACCCCTAAATTTCTACTATATTTTTTTATTAAATTTGGTACTGATTTAAAATTTTATATTAAACGTCGCGTAGTCGTATTGTACGTCGCGCACGAAATTTTATTTTTCGAAATTGCTCGACGAGTGCGAATATGTGCGAGCGTACATATTTTTAGAAAAAAACATTTTCTATTTCGAAGTGATATATATAATAATTATTTTTTCTATTTAACAAAATTTTTAAGTTTTTTATTTTAAGCCTTTTCTTTCTAACATTTATTAATAGTAAATTATATTTCATTGTATACTAGAAAAGCAAAATTTCGTATAAATAATTATGCATACATATTTCATAATTAATTATTAGCTTATTTTTAAATAAATAATAATGTATTTTTGAAATTATTATTATAGTATTTTTGGAAAATATATTTTGAAATTATTGTGGCGATTTAAATCTTGATTTAAAATTATGTATTTATTTAAATAGTTAAATAATTGAAATTTGATTTATTCTATTTGATTTTAAACTAAAAATTTAATTAGATGTAAATTGGATTGTATATGGATTTGGATTTGATTGATTTTTAAATTAAATTACGAATTATCTAATTAGGTTTTAATTCTTTTTCTAATCCTATCCAAATGGAAATTTCTACATCCTATAAATAGGCAGGTACTCCTCCAAAATTTTTATCATTCACCAATAATCTACAAATATTTTCCCACCCACGTGCAGTGCATCGTGTCTATGTTTTCCTCCATTCAATATCTTATTCCATGTTTATACAAATACAATGTTTCCGTGTCGGACACCCCCGACCCACACCAATTTCTAACTATTCCGTCGTGTTCGCTGCCCTCTCCTTTGCCGTACCCGTCTCCTGCCACCAACGACCACCGCCACCGTCTTCACCTTGTCCCGACCACCCCGGCCAACGCCACCAACACAACCACCGACTTCATCATCACCCCAACTCGATCCCTGACCAAGCAAACCACCACCGAACCCCATCGTCGGACCACCATACCCGGCTACCCACTCCAGCCACTCCGGCCAAGCCAGCCATAACCGTCGCTGTCCCTCACCATCGCATCCACCATCGTCACCTCCACAATAACTCCCCGGCCGAACATCCAATATCCCGACCACGGCCACTGGCCGAAAACCCAACCACCATCGCCCTCACGGCCATCGCCGGAGACCCACCAAAACCAACCAAAACCTACCAAAAAAATTAAACACAAAATCGAAACCACATACATCCGCCTACAGCGGACCGCCGCCGCCGCTGTGCCCCTGGCGCACGAGCAGCACCGCGGCCAGTGGAATCCCCGGCTGCCGACGTCCGTCGTCCCCGTCGATCCCCCGCCTCGCTGGCCGGATCCAGACGCTCCGCGCACCCCGTGAGGCCACGTCTACCGCGTCGCAGGCCGCCGAGCCTTTCCGTACCTCCTCCTTCGGGGAAACTCACCGGCCGCTGAACCGACCGCCGTAGATCTGGTCCGCTCCGTCGAACCCTCCGCCGCGCCGAGCTTACCCCCGCTTGCCGGCCACCTTCTCTGCGTTCCTCCGCCGCTCCTCCCCTTTCCTCCGGCGACCAGCACCGCCCCCGAACGCCGGCGCCGCGTCACCCCGACTTCTCCCTTCTTCCCGCGCCCCTACTTCTCCTCCGCCCGTCGCCTCTCTTCCTCTCAGCCTCCGCCCTCCGTAGCCCCGCCGGCCGAGTCCGATCAAAACCGCATCTGCCACCGCGGTTCCCCGCCCCGCGCGTGCCCGAGCTGCCGCCGAGCGTCGGCGGCGAAGACCCGACAACCCATCGTCCTTCTTCCCTCTTCCTCCTTCTGTTCTCTTATTTTTTTTTATTTTCATCTCTCTCTCTTTTCGAGAAAAGAGAGAGAAACAGTAACTGTACTGATATTTTTTATAATTATAATTATAATTATTAATATTGTTATTATTATTATTATTATTATTATTATTATTATTCATTATATTATTATTATTATTTTTTGTTTTTTGCTTTTACTGATACATTATTATTATTATTATTATTATTATTATTATAAGTATCATTATTATCATAATAATAATAATAATAATAATAATAATAATTATTATTATTTCTTTTGTTGTGTTTTCTTATGTGTTATATAATTTTGTTATTATTTAGAAATATCTAGGTAAAAGAATTATGTGTAGCTTATAATTATAATTGGCATAATTATTATTTCTACTGGTGTGGTTGTTAAAATCATTGTATACTGTTAGTTTTATTCTTAAATTAGAAAATTTAGGAAAATATTATTATGATATTTTAGCTAAGTTCAAAGGATAGTTTTAATCTAAAATTTGTTCTAAAAATAAATATTTTTACCCATAAAATTAGTTTCAAAATCATAAAAATAAAATTTCTAGTATTTCTAATATAGTTCTATATCAAACCCAATTTTATAAACTTAGAGTTCGCCCCAAAACAACTTTCGACTTTTGAGTATATATTTGAAAATATATTTTGACAAATAAATTATATTTTCAAGTATCCTAAAATAATTTTCAAAATTTGTATATATATTTATTGTGATCCGTTTCTTTCATTTTTCCTTCCATCCATGACCAACCCCATTATTCCTATACTCTCTCAAATTCCTTTACTACCTTATGTCCACCCTAACTAAATTGACCCTTCTGGACCCGATGGAACTGTACATGCCACCACCCGAGGTCACCTTGCATAGTGGTTGCACCGAAGTTGTAGATCGTGCCACATTCATCATTGCAGCACACCAGGCGTACTACCAGGCAAGACACCTTGTCTTTACTATTTAAATTTCGTGCTCAAGATCATGCATGCTTTATAATTATTTATTTCTAGCAAATATAAATTGTTATTTCAAAACTTTATGTAGTTGCAAATTATTATACTAAGTTTTCGTTATGCATTTGGCCTAGAGTTAAGGGACTACCTTTGTTTGTGTCGCATTCATTGGCCCTGACACTTGTGTATCACGAGTCACGAGTCTCATATAGATCTCGGACGTACGTATCGACTGGCCATCGGTGCGCACATTCCGTGCGATAGGCAATAACTGCTAAATAGTTATGGTTGTCTAGAAGACTTAGCAGTTATTAGGAAGGTCGTGATGTGGATACAGCACGTGTAGTGCATGGGGAGGGTGAAGACAGTTATTAGTCGCAGGGGCTTTCATACCTTTACTTTCATCTAGCTGCCATTTGTGACTCAGTCGAGAGCTAGTGGCCGTGCATTTATTTACTTTTCTCTAGATTCCACTAGTGCCTCGGTTGAAACACAAATGTACCGTGCATTTACCTTCGTCTAGCTGCCGTTAGTGACTCACCCAAGAGCTAGTGGCCGTGTATTTATTTTTCTCTAGATGTCCCTTAGTTCTCACTCGAGTGCTAATGGGCCGTGCATTTACTTTTCTCTAGACGCCACTAGTGCCTTGGTTGAAATGCTAACGTGCCGTATTTCTAGCCTCGAGAGCCCTTGTGTGGAACGTTGTCTTCAAATTGCATTTTCACATAGAATGGTTAAGAACTTTTATCTGTTTAGTCATATATAGTTTTCTGTTGAGCTAACTTTATTCAGTTTGTGGCATGATATTATGTGTCTTGTTACGTCCCTCTGAGGACCTGGTTATCTCGCCAGGTGTGTGCTATTATCTTTCGCAGGTGTTCTAGCTCTAGCCGTGTTCATCACTATTTTTTCGAGGATGATTGCGCTTGGATCGTCTTCGCTTCGCTCGCCAAATTCATTTCATTTTCTATGTATTTTCTCTTACTTGTTGGTAGTAGATTTGTCTCCGCCCAACATATTGTATCAAGACAATTCTTTATCATTATATGATATCTTTTATTCATTTATTTTTTGTGTGGATGAGATTAGTTATGGTTCTACTGTATTTTACAGCTTATGTATTCATACAAGGTTTCCATATATTAGAGTATACTTCGTATGAATACAGCTGGCATGTCTACGTTCCTATTCCTACGTATTTTAGGATTGGGGTGTTACAGTAACACCAAAGTACTCCAGTACTCTTGTCATGACCCGCACCCAGTGTAGGGGTACAAGAAGTGGGCACGTCCAGCCTACGCCGCAGTATCGATGATAGAACGCTGTCCTAGGTCACATACATCAAACATGATATGATATAACTGTACCAATATACTCTCCAATCGGAGGATAATGTAGAAGGTATAACTCAATCACAAGATAAGGTAGAATGGTACGATCAGATAGATAAGATAAGATATCACCAAATGAAATACAAACAGAAGAGAAGAAGTCTAAGTGTCTAAGACATAACATCTCAACAGCAACAACATCCAAAATATATACATCTCAAAGTCAAAGTAAAGATAAAACAATAAAGTAAGATAACTAGTCTAGCTAACTAGCCTAGACTACTGGAATAATGTCCTCTGCAAGGTTTGGGTCCTCCTGGAAGTCCAGCTCGCAAGTGTTATCTAGGGATGCTCTATAGTACATAGGACAGAACTTCTCGGTGTCATCTGTAATATTTTAACAGGTCCAGTCAGGACATGAACGAGTACAAAATCTCAACAGTTTATATCATGACAGGAATATAAAGCATGCAATAGAGTAAGATACATAAATCGCTGAAAGAAATGTACATAAAAAAGAGAGAGAACTGTACTGGAAATATCTACTATAAGTAAAGAACTACAAGTGATTAGTGGTTTAGAGTACAAGATAGGCATGTGAACAGCTGTAATTTATACATGATTACACTACTGAGTTTATACATGATTACACTACTTGGAATTGTTTACATGACTATTTCTACTCCCCCGTACCCCAATCAATACACAAGTATCTAGACAGGTTATGTTATTGTACATGATTTCACATGTGGGCTCAAAAATGAGTGCACATGAAGTTATACATGAGGGCTCCGTGAACATAAGAGTACATGAATCATAAGAGTATACATGAATAGTAAAAGCACATGAGTACATGATAAAAGTGAAACGAACATGACATGATGTACCCGATGCTCCCGAGGGGGATAACATCTCATGAAAAGATCTATATAGTACCAATCCGTGTTACCAACATGACAGCATCAAGTAAAGTAATCTAGAGCAAGAATATAAGTCCTAGCAAGTATAAAATAATCAGAGAATATATTCGCCTGATATCCTGTATGCCCGATGAGAATATATGTCCAGATCAGAGTAAATAAGTACTATTTAGAGCAACACAGGTCACAACATATCCAATAAAGCAAAACTGTAGATTATAATACATTCTACATGATTCTAGGTCATTCTAGACTAAAGTCAACTCTTGGTCAACTCTAGTCAACAATACTAGTCAAACTAAGTCAACCAAGCTATTCTAGGTCTAAACCTAGTCTAACAAGTCATTCTAGACTAGAGTCAACTCTTGGTCAACTCTAGTCAATAATCCTAGTCAAACTAGGTCAACCAAGCTATTCTAGGTCTAAACAATATCTATGTATACAAGTGTAACCTATATATGTACCATATTTACATTACTTATACTAGCTAGTATATACATATAGCCTACAATATCACACCCCTATATGTATCATACAATTTCATGCATTCATACTATACACATATATCATATTTGTCTACTGCATTCATATATGCATACCTTACATACAAACATGCATGTTTGTCTATATTACATTACATTCATTATTGCATACATGTTTTATATACATAACATACCGTCAAAGAATGAAAAGAAGGCAAGGAAGACAGTGAGTTAAGGGGGCTGTGAAGTGAAGGTGCTGTGAAGAGTGTATGAAGTGGGAAGAGGAACTGTGGCATGTTAGAGTAATCTCAGATTTATGTAACCCTTACTTAGTGTAACAACCATCAAAACCAAATCAGTTTTTATACAAAAATCAACTCAGTTAACCTATCAATTCTCATATTTCAACCAAGGTTCAATTCTCAGTTTAACATTTCAATACCTTAAGAATTAGTAAACTCAAAATATATAACAATAACCCAATTCATAACTCGAAGCCAAACAAGTTTACTGAGAAATCAAGCCCTGCCAAGTCAAGGCAATGCCTGAGCCTACTGCTACTCTGCTGCATGATTCTATTGCACTGCCAAAGCCAAGCCAATGCAATGCATTACTGCTACCAGAAAAGGCAAGCCAGGTCAGCCCAATGGCAAACTGGAAACAACTCTAATGTAGGGTCCCTCATTTAATCCTTCACTCTCTCTTAACCTCACATACATATATGTAAACTTCCTAGGATATCTAAATGAGATAACTCACAAGTCTAAACATAACCCAAACTCAGGTAAACTCATTACCTATCATGAATGCAAGCCTAGGATTCCAAATCAGTTTAACATTCATGTTTTAACTCAGTTTACATTTAAGATATGCTCAGTTATAAACACAGGTATCAGAACAATACCAAAAACCCTAAATTCCATTCGAAAACCAAATACATACCAAATTAATGTGTGTCAGCATGTCATACACATGTACTCGTGTCGCAGAAGTCCTTCCGTGTCCATACAACTGGACACGAGTTGTCCAAACATGTTAAAATCATACAGAACCAACACTGCACAGCACTATCTTGCACGACGAGTTCGTGAGCTCGTGGACACGACATGAGCCACGACACATCTCGTGCTCGTGTCCACACGTAGCCCACATATTGTCACGACCTGCACCCACTGTGAGGGTACGAGAACGCATCAACGCCTAGCCTACGTCGCAATGTCGAAGGTAGAACGCTGTCCTTGGTCACAACATCTAACAATATAAAGCTAAGCAGTTTATACTTTCCGAATATGGGCGACATAGCAGAAAATAAACTCAATCACAACTAAGGAAGAAGAAGCACGATATGATATAGAACTCAAGGAAAATACAGATGATCAAATAGTCTAAGATAACATCTCAGCAGATATCTAGAGTACAAGGTCTCAGCTACTGAATATGAAAGAATATACAATCCAGATCTCAAGAACAGAAATAAAGTCTAACTACTAGTCTCAAGATAACATAAGTAAGATAAAGCCTAACTAAGCTAGTCTAGGCAGTAGGGTAAAGTCGTCAGCTAGAGCTGTCATGCAGAAGGTATCCACACAAGCCACCTCCTCGTCCTCTGTAATATTTTTAACAGGTCCAGTCAGGACAGGAGCGAGCACAATACATCTCAACACTTCATAGCAGGTTAGAAAATATAAATATGCTGTTGAGTAAAATACAGGATCTGAAAAAAATACAGTATGTAAACAGAGAGAGAGAACTGTAATAGAAATATCTACTATAAATAGAGAACTAATAGTGGCGAGTGATGTAGAGTACAGGATAGCACATGTGAACAGAACAGATTAGTACATAATCTATACTAAAGAGTTTTACATGATCTACACTGCTATGGAATTTGTTCACATGACTACTAGCACTCCCCCGTTCCACAATCAATACACAAGGACCTAAGCAGGTTATGTTATTATACAAGCTATCATATGGGGGCCCATGAAAGGGTACACATGATAGTATACATGAAGGCTCCGTGAATATGAGAGTACATGATTCACCGGAGTGTACATGTATGGTGAAAGCACAGGAGTACATGATGAAAGTGAAATGCACATGACACAATGTACCCGATGCTTCCGAGGGGGATAACATCGCATGAAGAGATCCATATAGTACTAATCCGTGATAATGTCGTGACAGCATCAAGTAAGGTAATCTAAAGCAGGAATATAATTCTAAGCAGGATATAAAATGATCAGAGAATGTACTCGCCTGTATCTGAGTGTCCGGATGAAATGTACTGTCCGAGGAGAGGTGTCTGGCTCCTAATCAGAACATCACAAGTCACAATAAGGCTAAAATGATAAAAAGATGCACTGCAATGTATTCTACATGAATCTAGGTCAATCTAGACCAAAGTCAACTCTTGGTCAACTCTGGTCAACCCTAGAAGTCAAACTAGGTCAACCAAGTCAAACCTAAGTCAAACTAGTCTAACTAGTCTATTCTAGGTCTAACAAGCCACTCTAGGTTCTAACAAGACTACACAAGTCTAATCTAGGCTCACTAGTCAAGCAGACACATATATACACCCACAGGCTAAGAGATTAGGCCATAGGCTATACCATGCCTAAAACCAACCATAAATCATATGACCACATGACAATATTTATCTCTAAAATAATATAATACACATATAGCCATACCACACAATCTAATATAGAATACACATATTAACATATAGGCTCCTATGTGAATACCACACATACATTATCTATATCCATATTAATATAATATGGTACACATATGCATATAGGTATACCTACAATATACATATATTATCTATATATATATACATATGTATAGAGCAAAGGGAGACACACAATGTGTCAAGTGTGGGTGAGGCATGTGTGTGGTGCCATGAGACATGAGAGTTGTGTGTGTGTATATTAGTGAGAGTGAGAGTGTGTGGATAATTTGTGTGTGCAAGAGAGTTATACCTAGGTGTGTGAAGAGTGTGAGAGAGCATGAAGGTGTGTGTGTGAGTTCTGAAAACAGTGAGTGATACAATGTAAAATCTGGAACCTAAACAGTGTGACAGTATTAGGCAAAACAGTGAAGAAAACAGTGGCAAAGTGAAGGGAAAAATCTGTGAGCTACCCACATATGAAATCTGGAATTGTACACATTTGAAATGCAGAAAAGTGAGGGCTAATTCTCAGGTAAAATGGGAATTACATTAGCTTATGAACAACAGGAAATAGGAAAATATAAAATCAGTGAAGTGTTTGGAAAAACAGGGAATCACAGTCCAACAATGGGAAGGAAATCAAATCAAAACCAACCACAGTTCAGTTAATATCAAAATACTCAAATTTCCATATTGAAGATCATTTCACAGTTCATAAATTTCAGTTTAAAATAGTCCCCAAACCCAGCTTAACAGTCCATACATAAACCCTCAGTTTTATGAGCCAACCCCAAACCAAATCATCCCAATTTCGACACACCAATAGTAAACCTATAGGTGTACCACATCAGGGTCCTAAACCATGCAATTAATCAGTTTAAAATAGGTTAAATAGCTGCCAAAATTCATATTTTCAAATATGGAAAAATAATGAAATAAAGACTGATATTTAAGTATCAGGAATTTTAGGGTAAATGAGAATTGATCATCAAAATAAAACTAAAACACCAAATCAAAGGTTGGTAATGCAAGTACATATAGTGTACGTGTCATACAATGTATTTGTGTCCACCCAAGTGGACACAAACGTGTCCAAACAGATTTAAAAACACGAAACAGTACAAATATGACAATTCCTCGTGCACGTGTTCACAGAGTTCGTGCACACGACACGACACGACACGACACGACACAGACCTCATGGTCGTGTCCCAGTGTTGAGTATGACCAGGGCTAGGGCTAGGACACCCTGACACATGTCCACGACATGCGTACGTGCGATACGACACGCGTATCAGCGCTGGAAATCGACAGCAGTCGATTCAGTACAAAACCAATGCACTGCCTCCTGCATGATCGACATGACACGAGAGGCTCTGAGACTTGACACACGTGGTTTCAGACAGTGCCCCTCACTGTGTGTCAAATCTCACGTGTCAACGTGTCCTGTCCGCGGCGCTACAGACCCCGAGTAGCAGGACAGCTACAGTGCCCGTGCACGCGCGCGCGTGTCAGCGTGTTCACGTGTCTGTGGTGACTCGACACGACACGAAGACCACACCCAGACACAAGAAACTCATAAGCGACATAAAAACATAATTTCCTATTCATTCACATTCCTAAAAATCATTCGAAATGCCCTTTGGGGCATTTAATTAAACACTTGAAATCAAGGACTGATACGTGTCCAAATAGGATACGAAATGGACACGAAATCTAGGGTTAACTATTCCTACAATTAGGTTAGGCCTAGGGCTTCCTAGATATGCAATAAAAACAACATTCTATAGTGAGGAATAGAATTTACCAATAGGTGTCAAATCCTTCAAAAAAAACTCCAAAGAGAGGTGTTCCTTTTGATAGCCAAACTTCTCCAAATTGGTATGAATCTGAGAAAAACATATAACAACAGCAAGAACACTTCATTTAAAATCCATTACAATTTGTTTGAGAGAAAAAAGGAGCTAAAATGGAATTTCTATGGATTTGTGAAGATGGAAACTCACCTCTTTCTAAAGCTTGTTCTTCCTAAAGAGGCTAGCCCTAATTTCTAGGAGAATACTTATAGGGAGAAATCCCTAGGACTAGGTTGAGTGGCCGGCCAAGTATGGGTTGGGCTAGGTTAGGTTCACATGGCTAATGGGTTGGGCTTTGGGCTCCTTTGTGCCAAGTTAATAATCATTGGTTCAACCATAAGTCATGGCTTATGACTCAATATCCTAACTTGAGTCAAATAACTAAACCATAGGCCAACTCTAGTCTAACTAGGGTTGCATGACCTAACCAAGTCCAAACTCAACTAGGGTTAGCTCCTAGGTTAGACTACCAAGTCAAAGCTAGTCAAAGTCAACCTAGTTAACCCTCATTCAAACAATTCCAAAATAAATTCTAAAAATTCCCATAAATTCAAATAAATTCTAATAAATCCTAAAATGACCAAAATACCCTCTAGGCTAAAATGTACTAATTAAATATCCTAATCACATGGCTAGGCTCTAGGTCAACAGTCTCCAAGGTTACACTAGCCAAACACCAAAATCATAAGTCATGATTTAAATAGTTAAAAAAATGATTAAAATTTACCAAAAATCATATTATTAATTAAATATCATAATTAAATAAATTAAAACACAAAATTTCAAAATTACCCTCTTCTGAAAAACTGGGTGTTATAATCCTACCCACCTTATAAAAATTTTGTCCTCGAAATTAAGATGATCGCGCCCCTTCTAGGTTAAGCCTCCAACAATCATAGTCTCAGATACCTATTTAAATCATACAGTTGGAAAGTGTAACCTATGGGGTCATGGCCTGTAATATCAGTCTGGGGTCTCATCTAGTTACACCAACATGCTACAGTACTAGGCAATCACAAGGTATCAAAACATACAAGCAAGGGATGCATCAAATATTCTCAAAAAGGGATACTAAGGTTAGGTCAAAACTCACCTCCAGCTAGGTCTGAGAACTAGAACTCCCTCCTGGAAGCAGGGCCCTGGTTGGGGCAGGTATATCAGGACAGTGCTGCATCCAGTGTGCAGCTGACCCACAGAATAGGCACAATCCTAGTCTCTTTCTACAGAAGTTTCACTTGTGTCCGGACTTCTTACAGTAGGCACAGATAGGCTCTGGCTCAGCTGACCTCTGCTGGACAGGAGACTGGACTGGATATGATGATATAGGCTGGATATATGGGTACTCCTCAAACTCTGGGTAGGAATGGGTACTGCTCCTCGCCCTCTTGGAGCTAGGCTCTCCTCCTGGAAGCACAGAGTCCCGCAGACATAGCAACCTCTGGATTTGCTCCCTCATGGCCTCATCATGAACTCTCTGTGACTCCATCAACCTTTCTTGGAAATATCCAAACACCTGGGCTGCGTTAAGTAACAAACCTCCGGGTGGTACAGTATGGAATACAAGGGGTAGGAAAATGCTCTCAGTCTCAGGCAAATCCGCAGCTCTCTCCTGAACGACAGAAGATGAAGAAAGACTCTCTGGCGAGGTTACCACCATCTCCTCAATGGCAGAAGGTGCCACCATCCCCTGATTAGATAGAGGGATCACTACCTCTTGAACAATAGGAGGTGGAAGTACACTCTCAGTAGCTGCAGCTACTCTTAGGCGACGGGCTCGGGTCATGGGTGCCATACTGGAAAGGATTAAAAAAAATTACAATCATCAAGGCTGTAAGGCAGTCTACCATCCTATCTGAAAACTGGTAATTATCAGAAATAAAATAAGTATAAAAGGGGTACTATTTAAAAATCAAGATCAAAGGCTTAAGGAACGAAAGTCAATAGCATTGAAATCCAAATCACGATATATATAGAGAATATGTTAAAGAGGGAAAAGCTAGCATTATGTAAGGGTTATGTGGTTTGTATGAAATATACATAAAAGTGTATAAGAGGATTTGTGTCTCAACTATAGCTATCAAGTTACACTATTCATGGCATATTAGTTAAGCAGTCTACAAGGCACAAGCTATTTACTCATAACATGCATGGCTAACTATATATATATGTATATCTATATGTATAGAGAGGTAGAGATTTAATTATGCATCTACATACATTATAACATGTATACAGAACAATATATATATATATATATATATATATATATATATATATATATATATATATATATATATATATTTCATATAGCTATATATATATATATATATATATATATATATATATATATATATATATATATATATATATATATATATATATAGCTATATGAAATATATATATATATATATATATATATATATATATATATATATATATATATATATATATATATATATATATATATTTCATATAGCTATATATATATATATATATATATATATATATATATATATATATATATATATATATATATATATATAGCTATATGAAAAAAAAATATATAGCTATATGAACATAACATAGAGATGAAGGGTTAGGTTTTCATGGCAGTTGTGAACATTAGTGTAGGGTGTCAACTGTACATGGGTTAAAACTTGAAATGAAGGGTTCATCATTCAGCTCAGTTCAACATTACATATTAGATCTGAAATTGAACTACACATTTGTAAGCAATAAAAAAAATGTTAACATGTATTCAGTTTTCAAAATTTTGGAGAAATTCGAACATCAAAACTAACTCAATGTTTACCACAACCTAACATGTAAGAGTACGAAACCTAACATTATACACCTACACACAATAATGTATACGGCTTAAACATTACATTAAAGAAAACTGCAATTTGACTAATCACTTAGAATCCAGGGTTAAAGGTTTAATATGTACACAGTCTCAGATTTGACAAATTCAACACAAAACTCAACCAATTTTCTTTAAGACTTGAAACCCTGTATGTAACATACATGTGCAGTAATATAAACAACAACTAATAACATAAAATTTAAATTTTATTTGAAATTAATCTGGAAAAACAGAGAATTTGTTACTGATACTGTCCTATATTAGAATTATTAGGATTTTAAGAAATTAACATCAACATATTAATATGCATTTAGATAGGTTGGTGATCAAGTGTAGCATGCATACGTGTCAGGCAAGCATCTGTGTCCACTATGTATATATAGTTTAAGATAATATAAGAATTAATGGCAAGAAGAAAATAATGATAAAATCTGTTCTGCTTATCTGTTTAAAAGAAGGAACCATTTTGAAACCAGAGTCATAACATCAAATCCAAGTTAAGGCCTAGCAAAAATCATCGATTCATTGTATTAAGAAGAAATTTATAGCAAGAAGTTACACTAGATTTATAATAACAACTAAGCCACTCCTACTCATACTCTTACTCCTAAGTTATTTAATGATGGGGTACAATTTATAACGACAGAATGGTACGATAGAGATGATATATTTAAAAACTTTCTCAAGATATAATCTGATAATCATCTGCGTCAGTCCAAAATCATGTTACTCAGAGTCCTCGCTATGCCAGTAAGCAAGGCTGCGATAAACGATAGATTCCAAAACTGGGGCATGTACCTCTATAATCATGTCGTCTGGAATTCTCGCTATGTCGACTAGTATAGCTGCAAAAAATTCTAAATCTCATAACCAAGATACGTACATCCAAAGTCAGGTCTCTATGTTTCCGCCACGCCAGCTAATATGGCTGCGATAAACTACAAGCTCCATAATCAAGTAAATGTTTTACCATCCCTGTATTCCCGTCAACATATGTTATCCGAAAAATATCGTAACTCAGGCCATAAAATTCATCTCGATAGGAAAATCAAAAGCAACAACGATCCAACAAAATCAAATTCAATAATCAAGGAGTGAGAGCAACAAATAAGGGAAATGATTTCAAATTGAAGTTTAAATAAGATTCTCAAGGGTCGTCCCAGGAATCTCTCAAGGAATCCTAACTGTGATTGAGTATCTTCAAAATATCCTAATCCTACTGCAGGCTGTAGTGATACTCTAATTCGAATACTGCTACATAAACTCGACCTGCATGGGCCACCACTAAAAATGTGTCACGACCCGCACCCACTGTGAGGGTACGAGAACGCATCAACGCCCAGCCTACGCCGTAGTGTCGGCGGTAGAACGCTGTCCTAGGTCACAACATCTAACAATATAAAGCTAAGCAGTTTATACTCCCCGAATAGGGGTGACATAGCAGAAAATAAACTCAAACACAACTAAGAAAGAAGAAGCACGATATGATATAGAACTCAAGGAAAATACAGATGATCAAATAGTCTAAGATAACATCTCAGCAGATATCCAGAGTACAAGGTCTCAGCTACTGAATATGAAAGAATATACAACCCAGATCTCAAGGACAGAAATAAAGTCTAACTACTAGTCTCAAGACAACATAAGTAAGATAAAGCCTAACTAAGCTAGTGTAGGCAGTGGGGTAAAGTCGTCAGCTAGAGCTGTCCTGCAGAAGGTATCCACACAGGCCTCCTCCTCGTCCTCTGTAATATTTTCAACAGGTCTAGTCAGGACAAGAGCGAGCACAATACATCTCAACAGTTCATAGCAGGTTAGAAAATATAAACATGCAGTAGAGTAAGATACAGGATCTGAAAGAAATACAGTATATAAATAGAGAGAGAACTGTAATAAAAATATCTACTATAAATAGAGAACTAATAGTAGTTAGTGATGTAGAGTACAGGATAGCACATGTGAACAGAACAGATTAGTACATGATCTACACTAAAGAGTTTCACATGATCTATACTACTATGGAATTTGTTCACATGACAACTAGCACTCCCCCGTTCTCCAATCAATACACAAGGATCTAAGCAGGTTATGTTATTATACAAGCTATCACATGGGGGCCCATGAAAGGGTGCACATGATAGTATATATGAAGGCTCCGTGAACATGAGGGTACATGATTCACAGGAGTGTACATGTATGGTAAAAGCACAGAAGTACATGATGAAAGTGAAACGCACATGACATAATGTACCCGATGCTCCCGAGGGGGATAATATCGCATGAAGAGATCCATATAGTACTAATTCGTGATAATGTCGTGACAGCATCAAGTAAGGTAATCTAAAGCAGGAATATAATTCTAAGCAGGATATAAAATGATCAGAGAATGTACTCACCTGTATCTGAGTGTCCGGATGAAATGTACTGTCCGAAGAGAGGTGTCTGGCTCCAAATCAGAACAGCACAAGTCACAACAAGTCTAAAATGATAAAAAGATGCACTGTAATACATTCTACATGAATCTAGGTCAATCTAGACCAAAGTCAACTCTTGGTCAACTCTGGTCAACCCTAGAAGTCAAACTAGGTCAACCAAGTCAAACCTAAGTCAAACTAGTCTAACTAGTCTATTCTAGGTCTAACAAGCCATTCTAGGTTCTAACAAGACTACACGAGTCTAATCTAGGCTCACTAGTCAAGCAGACACACATACACACCCACAGGCTAAGAGACTAGGCCATAGGCTATACCATGCCTAAAACCAACTATAAATCATATGACCACATGACAATATTTATCTCTAAAATAATATAATACACATATAGCCATACCACACAATCTAATATGGAATACACATATTAACATATAGGCTCCTATGTAAATACCACACATACATTATCTATATCCATATTAATATAATATGGTACACATATGCATATAGGTATACCTACAATATACATATATTATCTATATATTCATATGTTTAGAGCAAAGGGAGACACACAATGTGTCAAGTGTGGGTGAGGCATGTGTGTGTGGTGCCATGAGACATGAGAGTTGTGTGTGCGTATATTAGTGAGAGTGAAAGTGTGTGGATAACTGGTGTGTGCAAGAGAGTTATATCTAGGTGTGTGAAGAGTGTGAGAGAGCATGAAGGTGTGTGTGTGAGTCCTGAAAACAGTGAGTGATACAATGTAAAATCTGGAACCTAAACAGTATGACAGTATTAGGCAAAACAGTGAAGAAAACAGTGGCAAAGTGAAGGGAAAAATCAGTGAACTACCCACATATGAAATATGGAATTGTACACATTTGAAACGCAAAAAAGTGAGGGCTAATTCTCAGGTAAAATGGGAATTACATTAGCTCATGAACAACAGGAAATAGGAAAATGTAAAATCAGTAAAGTGTTTGTTAGCCCAATAATTATATCATGTTTTTGAATATGGCTAATCAATTAAGTTTAACATAATGACATCACTAATATTCATATAATTACTATCATGTTGCTACTTAAACTTAGCATTGTCCTAAATGTTCTATAACATATTGTTATGCTTGTATCATATTGGTTTTGTTTGTCTAACATGTATTTGTAGACATGCAGTAAGCATGATCAAGCTTTGTCAAACCAGGACATATGTAATAAAGAATTATTGATGGGCCAAAGACGGCGTTATACAAAAAGATTTCTCTGAACCGCCTAACGACCTATCCGGGGCCTCGCATCGGGGGTTCCGCTGTCAAGTAAAAAAGGCGTCTTCAAGTCTGCTCAAATATTTGAAGAAAGGCGTCATTAAAGGGCTCTTGGTTTTCCTATTTCATCAATGTATTTTACATATTTGAGTCTAGGAATACGATGTACACTGCATCGTACTGGCAAATAGGCTACCCAAGAAACATTTTCAAAATACCCTTTCATTTTGAAAACAAGCCCATTTACAAAAGCCCAAACTACTTCCTAACTGTTTGACTTTTCAAAAAGCCCATAACCAATTTGCAAAAACCCTGACAGAACTCTATCAGAACTCAAAAAGAATTCATCCAGAGTTCGGCCAGAGTTCGGTTAGTGAACGTTGCTTTTGAACTTGGTCTTCCTGCAGTTACGGATCCCACCGAGATTTTCTCATAGAGTTCTGCCTGAATTTTGCCCAAATTCTGTCAGAATTCTGCCTTTGGAAAAACCATAAATAGAGAAGGATTTTGATCATTTTAACACACTCATTCACTTTCATATCTCTTCTCTATAAGCCTACTACTTCTTCCAAAGTGTTCTGAGCTATTCATTTTCAAATCCCAAGCCAGTTACAATCCTCTAGTCGATTTGCCAGTACGGTACGGTCTAGAAGTTTCAGAGTGGTTGTAATCAGAGGCTTGATTGAAGTTACACACTTCACAATTGAAGTTGGTCGAGTACTTCGGATCAAAGCTCGCGTTGTAGAAGTTGCAAGAACTTCGGATGAAAACTTGTGGTGATTTTCCATAGTGGATTCAACTGGAAGCTAGAGTTCTTCCGACTGGACTAGTCCTCACAAGAGGGAAACCAGTACACATCCTTGTGTTTGCGTTTGCTCTCTACTCTCTACTTTTTATTTACATATTTGTGATATATTATCTGTGATCTTGTTACTAATATTTTTAAATAGTTAATTTCCGCTGCCTACTCTATTCACCCCCCCTCTAGAGTATTCCTACAATTGGTATCAGAGCGGGCTATACAGGTAAAGCGAGGTAACACTGCTACTATATTCTTATTTATTATAGCTGTTACATAGATCACAGTATCACATATGGCAAGTATGTACTTTACAACTGAAGAGCAATCCTCAAATAGAATTCCTCTATTTGATGGAACAAACTATAGCTATTGGAAGACACGGATGAGCTTCTACTTGAAGTCTCTAGATTTTGACTTATGGTCAATTGTTGTCACCGGCTACAAGAAGCCTACTATCACTTCTATTCTCACATCCTCTATAATCAACAAGCCCTTTTATAGTTACACGGAGGAAGAGAAGAAGTTAGCTAGCCATGATGCAAAAGCTATGCATATTATTTATTGTGCTGTAGACACAAATGTATTCAATCTTATTTCTACTTGCACAACATCTCATAAAATTTGGAAAGTTCTTGAAGCTACTTATGAGTGCAGGTATGAAAGCAAAGCTAGCAACTCCAGAGAGAAGGATAGTCTTCATAATGATGCAAATATATACATGACGAAATTGGAATTTAAGGTACAGCATAATCCCTTATACGAAGAAGAGCTTGTATGTGACAATTACAAGAAGATAGACCACATCCAAGAAGATTATACTACTACAAGAAAGGAGAGTCACTACGAACAATCAAATGAAGGAAGATCATCGGGCATATGGTATGAAAGCGAAGCAAGAGAGTCTGAAGAAGAAGAAGAAGAAGAAGAAGAAGAAGAAGAAGAAAAACCTCATCAAGCTGCAAATTTATGCACAATGGCATTATCTAACGAGGTACAAAATAATTCTTTTTCTGAAGAGAGTAAATTTTCTTATGATAATTTATCTGATGCTTTCAGTGATCTGTTAGAAGAACACAAAAAAGTATTAGATAAATATAAGCAAGCTAGAAAGGATATTCTATCCTATAAGCGTGAGATTAAAAAGCTTACTTGCTTATTGAAAGATGCTAGAGATACTTCTCCTTCTGATAATTCTACTGAGATTTCCACACTGAAGTTTAGATTGCATGAGTCACTTAATTGCATTGACAAAAGCACTCAAGAAAATGCTAAACTTAAGGAGAAATTAGAATCAGAAAAGAAGAAGTATTCTATTGCTTCATGTAGAATTGATGCTCTCTCTGCTAAGTATGATGAGATCTGTGCTAACTCTAAAAAGTTAGAGATTAGACTGGGAAAGCAGGTAGTACAACCTACGACTCAGTCTAACACAAGACACTTAGCACATCACAAAGTCACTCACGTTAGATCTTTTACTAAGGAAGCAAGCAAAGCTAAAGCTTCACATAAGCATGCTTTCTATTACAAGTATCTACGCACATCATATCACACCACTGTACGTTCTCATACTGCTGCACATAGTACTAATGTTAATTCTTTCTGTCATTATTGTGGTTTGAATGGACATGTTTCTAATCATTGTCAGATTAGAAAACTAGTTAATATGAACTTGTGTAAATGGGTTCCCAAAGCTAACAAATGTGGATCCAAGTATTGGATACCAAAGTCTTCACCTAATATTGCAGGTGAAGCTTCTCGTATCAAATAGAACCATGGAACATGTTGGTGATTGAAAAGCTACAAAGGTTATCTTCCATGCAATTGCACCAACAGAAGTGTGGTCACTAGAACCACTTCGGTAACATGCTTTCTAAATAGTTTTTAATATTTAGCATGTTCTTATTGATTTCTGGCTATTAGCTTTCATTGATATCTTTTTAATTGTTTATTGTTTGAATCAATGTGAGATATAATCCTAGCATGACTAGCTGTTTAGCTTAAATGTTTAGTTCACACTATATAGTATTTTATTAGTGTGACACATTTATCTATGTATGCTATTGACTCTTAATCTTTATTCTTGAAGCACGCATAAGAGCTTAATTTTGTTTTTGGTTTATGCTTTTGACTCTTCGCCTTTAATTTTTTTTAATGGTCACTTCTTACCGATTTGTTTTTAACATATCGTATTTACTTTGATCGGTATTTTGTAAGTATGTATGTTTAGCACAAGTATTTTATTTACTTGAAAAGTATATACATATACTTTTATGTTAACCTTGTGCTTGCATAATATATTCACTATTGATTCTCAATTTTATTGTGATTAACTTCTTATGAATCAATTATATCTTTGTCTGATAAAGTTTTTTTATGCATATTTTTGATCTTGTGATATTCTTTTTACGCTTATTACGGATACATGAATAATTCATCTTTATTTATATATTGCTCATGTTTCTTATACTTTTGTATAAATATCTATATGGGGATATTTGAGTTAAGTTCAAGTTCTATATTATTTTAAAAAAATAGTTTTTAAACTTGTGCTTATCTCATACCTAAGCTATTGATTTCTTTGAACAAATTTATGTTCTTATCTTTATTAGCTTCTTCCTCAAAGCCTCTTTTAATAATGTATGTTTTTCTTGGCTTTTTGGTTGACATTTTTGATACATGATATTTTTTTAATATCTTGATCTTGATAAACCATTCCTTGGGTATTTACTTTTAGGAATTCTGGATTTTGATGTTGTTCGATGATACTGCATATATTCCTTTGAATCTAAGTTCTTAAGAGTAGAAATCATTTTAGGAACAAGCCGAAAGGGTCCTTCTGTCATACAGGTGTAAATAGCCTGAAGTGACACGGTACACTAGTCTTCGGACTACCGCTAGCTGGGATCCGGCCCCTACAGCTAACCCGAAGTGATCAATACTTTATAGACTTAAGATTTATTAAGGTGTACTTGCAACTATTATCTAGTTCTGGATCCAAGGTGCTGTCAAATCTCCTAGGTTCCAGAATACATCAACGTATCTAGGTCTTACATTTTGATTTACTAATGTTTTTATATTTTATTGTTACCCAATGATTTTGTAGCACATATGGATAAATGTAATTGATACATCTTATGCTATATGCTACATTGTTCTAAGATTTTTTAAGTCCATAGAATATAATTGATTTCATATTGCACTAATTCTTCTTAAATCCTCGGTTATTAAAGAAGAGATTTGTTTTGGGTACAAGCCTACAAAGGGTCTGTCTGTCACCACGACTACGGTCGAAGCGAAGCGGTACTTAAGTGTTCCCCGGTGAACCTCCGTTAGCTGGGACAGTATCTCTACAGCTAATCCAAGATTGATCTACGCTTTATAAACTAAAGATTTATTGAGATATAGTTGCAATTGTTATTTGATGGATTTTGAATTTTAGATTTGATGGATAATATTCTTTCTTTATATTTTCACAACAGGTAGCATATTTTGATCTATCTTGTCGATTATGAGATTCTATAGCATAGATCAACTTATGTCATCTTTTAACTTATACGATTATTCATCATGCCAATTTGAAATATCTTTTGATTATTTTATTTTTAAATGTTCATTTAATGGATATTTCTTCTTTTGTCTAAAGATGATTATTTTTCGTATTCGTGACTAATCATTGAATATTATGGTATTGTGATTTCATCTTTAGCTTGTGTAATATTCGTAATATTAATGATTTTGAGCTTTATATTATTGTTTTCTTATTCAAGTTACTTACTGTCTATAACAGTAATTTTTTGCGGAAAGAAGTCAAGCAAATTGAATCTCTCTCTCAAAGCATTTCTTTTCTTTAAACCCTACGGTTGTCAGTGAACACCATGCTAAGGCTTTAAAAGGGAAAAAATGAACTTTGATAAGAAGACCTAATATTTTTGAATTAGTTTTCTATTTCTGGAAATATGTCTCTGAATTTTATTTTTAAATTTTTTTTGTCAATATTATTATTTTTGGATATAGCCATGTAAAGGTGGAGCAGTTAATTGTTTCAAAACAATTATCCCCTTGGCATGCCATATATCTAGAACACACTTTTTTTTTGGACATTTATCTAGTTATGTATATTTGTTCAAATGGATTTATTTATGATTTATGGATTCTTTTATTAAAATTGTTTCCGTGATTCGAATCGACAGCTTTCAATCTAAAGACTAAATGGACGCATTCGAACATTTACTACGACAGTTTTTCGTAATAAATTTCACATTTTTGAAAAATCCTTTTTGATTTTTTTTATTGAATCTGTCCGGTATTCAAATGTTATTATTAAAGACAGTTTTCAAAATCTTTTAATGTCTTAAAATATTTCTTTTATATATATATATATATATATATATTGGAGATATATTTTGTTTGTTCATCTTTAAGCATTTATTCATTGGATAATTCTTTTATTTGCCTAAAGATGATATTTGTTTTGAGTTTGGAATTTCATATGCATTTGATCAAAGGAAAGAAAAGATGCATATCTTGGATATCCCTAGATCTTGTGATTATTTCTTTTATCTATTTTATGCATATAAATTATTTTTGAACTATATACGCATATTTTAAGGGGGAGCAAATTAATTGTTTCAATTATTTTATGCCCTTAATATGTGGTATACCTAGTTCATCATGGACATATATTCTTTTACTTAAAATATCTTGTTGAGTTGTTCATGATTTTTGGATTTGTATTGAGTTTATAAGAGAATATATGATTTTAATGTTTATTTTTGATTCTCTTATTTTTTGATTTTCTATAAGTTATCCTGCCAAAAGTAATTTAATTTATTGATAATCCTTTTGAGTTTAAACTGATTTGGCATTTCTTATTGAGAGTTTATCTCAAAGTTCATGATTATCTATATTTAGACTGATCATACTTTACGGGGGAGCATTCAAATCGACTGAATTTCTCCTTCTCAAGTATTTTGTCTTCATTACCTTCATGTTTATCTGATGGATATATCATGCTAAGGTAATTGAATTCAAATGCATGAACTTTGGTATAGATTTTGCATAGATTCTAGTATACTTATTTTGATCTCTTTTCAATGATTATACTCTTTATGGAATTGATTCACTAATTTGTATGGGCAAATTATGAATCATATTTTCTTCTGATCATTGTTAAAAGTCTTATTATATTTTTGATTTTTTATATATACAAGATCTACGAATTTTCTATTTCCTCATGATTTATTTATGATCAACAATTGATTCCTACTATGTTGATATATTTTTTTTGGTCTATTTCAAAACACATTTTGTTCAACCATTTATTGATTGATTGATTTCAATGTTTTGAAATATCATTTTTGAATTTTAGTTGGTAAACTATGTCTTGATCGATTTCAATGTTCTTTGTTTAAGTTCAACCAACTATTTTTGACAAGTTTTTTTTACTATAGTTATGCAATTTTCTAAACTTGTCGTTACACTATTCTCCTAATCCTTGATCATGATTATTTTTGCTTTCCTCCTTTACTTATGCTTGAGTTCATTTTAGCTCTAATTACGGGGGAGCTTATTTTTTGATCATGTCAAAGGGGGAGAAATAAGTTTAAGTAGAAAGAAATAAGTTTAAGTGGGGAGAAATAAGTTTAAGTTAGCATACAATATTCTAGTATTATGTATTTATTAGTGATACATGCATCTATTGTATATATATTAAACTTAAAGGATTTGCCATAATCAAAAAGGGGGAGATTGTTAGCCCAATGATTATATCATGTTTTTGAATATGGCTAATCAATTAAGTTTAACATAATGACATCACTAATATTCATATAATTACTATCATGTTGCTACTTAAACTTAGCATTGTCCTAAATGTTCTATAACATATTGTTATGCTTGTATCATATTGGTTTTGTTTGTCTAACATGTATTTGTAGACATGCAGTGAGCATGATCAAGCTTTGTCAAACCAGGACATATGCAATAGAGAATTATTGATGGGCCAAAGACGGCGTTATACAAGAAGATTTCTCTGAACCACCTAACGACCTATCCGAGGCCTCACATCGGGGGTTCCGCTGTCAAGTGAAAAAGGCGTCTTCAAGTCTGCTCAAATATTTGAAGAAAGGCATCATCAAAGGGCTCTTGGTTTTCCTATTTCATCAATGTATTTTACATATTTATTGAGTCTAGGAATACGATGTACACTGCATCGTACTGGCAAATAGGCTACCCAAGAAACGTTTTCAAAATACCCTTTCATTTTGAAAACAAGCCCATTTACAAAAGCCCAAACTACTTCCTAACTGTTTGACTTTTCAAAAAGCCCAAAACCAATTTGCAAAAACACTGACAGCACTCCAACAGAACTCAAGAAGAATTCGTCCAGAGTTCGGCCAGAGTTCGGTTAGTGAACGTTGCTTTTTGAACTTAGTCTTCCTGCAGTTACGGATCCCACCAAGATTTTCTCATAGAGTTCTGCCCGAATTCTGCCCGAATTCTGTCAGAATTCTGCCTTTGAAAAAACTATAAATAGAGAAGGATTTCGATCATTTCAACACACTCATTCACTTTCATATCTCTTCTCTATAAGCCTACTACTTCTTCCAAAGTGTTCTGAGCTATTCATTTTCAAATCCCAAGCCAGTTACAATCCTCTAGTCGATTTGCCAGTGCGGTACGGTCTAGAAGTTTCAGAGTGGTTGTAATCAGAGGCTTGATTGAAGTTACACACTTCACAATTGAAGTTGGTCGAGTACTTCGGATCAAAGCTCGCGTTGTAGAAGTTGTAAGAACTTCGGATGAAAACTTGTGGTGATTTTCCATAGTGGATTCAACTGGAAGCTAGAGTTCTTCTGACTGGACTAGTCCTCACAAGAGGAAAACCAGTATACATCCTTGTGTTTGCGTTTGCTCTCTACTCTCTACTTTTTATTTACATATTTGTGATATATTATCTGTGATCTTGTTACTAACATTTTTAAATAGTTAATTTCCGCTGCCTACTCTATTTACCCCTCTAGAGTGTTACGCTTTACAACTCGTTCCTACAATCGGTCCTACAGTGTTTGGAAAAATAGGGAATCACAGTCCAACAATGGGAAGGAAATCAAATCAAAACCAACCACAGTTCAGTTCATATCAAAATACTCAAATTTCCATATTGAAGATCATTTCACAGTTCACAAATTTCAGTTTAAAACAGTTCCCAAACCCAGCTTAACAGTCCATACATAAACCCTCAGTTTTATGATCCAACCCCAAACCAAATCATCCCAATTTCGACACACCAATAGTAAACCTATAGGTGTACCACATCAGGGTCCTAAACCATACAATTAATCAGTTTAAAATAGGTTAAATAGTTGTCAAAATTCATATTTTCAAATCTGGAAAAATAGTGAAATAAAGACTGATATTTAAGTATCAAGAATTTTGGGGTAAATGAGAATTGATCATCGAAATTAAACTAAAACACCAAATCAAATGTTGGTAATGCAAGTACATATAGTGTACGTGTCATACAATGTATTTGTGTCCACCCAAGTGGACACAAACGTGTCCAAACAGATTTAAAAACATAAAACAGTGCAAACAGGACAATTCCTCGTGCACGTGTTCACAGAGTTCATGCACACGACACGACACGACACAGACCTCGTGGTCGTATCCCAGTGTCGAGTAGGACTAGGGCTAGGGCTAGGACACCCTGACACGTGTCCACGACACGCATGCGCGCGATACGACACGTATATCAGCGCTGGAAATCGACAACAGTCGATTCAGTACAAAACCAATGCACTGCCTCGTGCGTGTCCGACACGACACGAGAGGCTCTGAGACTTGACATACGTGGTGTCAGACAGTTCCCCTCACTGTTGTCAAATCTCACGTGTCGACGTGTCGTGTCCGCGGCGTTACAGACCCCGAGTAGCAGGACAGCTACAGTGTCCGTGCATGCGCGCGTGTGTCAGCGTGTTCACGTGTCTGTGGTGACTCGACACGACACGAAGACCACACCCAGACACAAGAAACTCATAAGCGACATAAAAACCTAATTTTCTATTCATTTACGTTCCTAAAAATTACTCGAAATGCCCTTTGGGGCATTTCATCAAACACTTGAAATCAAGGACTGATACGTGTCCAAATAGGACACGAAATGGACAAGAAATCTAGGGTTAACTATTCCTACAGTTAGGTTAGGCCTTGGGCTTCCTAGATATGTAATAAAAACAACATTCTATGGTGAGGAATAGAATTTACCTATAGGTGTCAAATCCTTCAAAAAAACTCCAAAGATAGGTGTTCCTCTTGATAGCCAAACTTCTCCAAATTGGTATGAATCTGAGAAAAACCTATAACAACAGCAAGAACACTTCATTTAAAACCCATTGCAATTTGTTTGAGGGAAAAAAGGAGCTAAAATCGAATTTCTATGGATTTGTGAAGATGGAAACTCACCTCTTTCTAAAGCTTGTTCTTCCTAAAGAGGCTAGCCCTAATTTCTAGGAGAATACTTATAGGGGAAATCCCTATGACTAGGTTGAGTGGCCGGCCAAGTATGGGTTGGGCTAGGTTAGGTTCACATGGCTAATGGGTTGGGCTTTGGGCTCCTTTGTGCCAAGTTAATAATCATTGGTTCAACCATAAGTCGTGGCTTATGACTTAATATCCTAACTTGAGTCAAATAACTAAACCATAGGTCAACTTTAGTCTAACTAGGGTTGCATGACCTAACCAAGTCCAAACTCAACTAGGGTTAGCTCCTAGGTTAGCCTACAAAGTCAAAGCTAGTCAAAGTCAACCTAGTCAACCCTCATTCAAATAATTCCAAATTAAATTCTAAAAATTCCCATAAATTCAAATAAATTCTAATAAATCCTAAAATGACCAAAATACCCTATAGGCTAAAATGTACTAATTAAACATCCTAATCACATGGCTAGGCTCTAGGTCAACAGTCTCCAAGGTTACATTAGCCAAACACCAAAATCATAAGTCATGATTTAAATAGTTAAAAAATAATTAAAATTTACCAAAAAATATATTATTAATTAAATATCATAATTAAATAAATTAAAACACAAAATTTCAAAATTACCCTCTTTTGGAGAACTGGGTGTTACACACATAGGGCTACACAATCGACACGACACGAGATACCCATGACACATATTCGTGTGATACGACATGCATATCAGACACGAATACACGTACGTACCGTCGTAGTGTAATTCACGTGCACACACGTTTACGTATCTGACATGAGATAAGAAGATACGAAACTTTAGGGACACATTCATAGACATTGCCCCTACGTGTCCCTCGAGTTTCGTTCCATCTTGTTGCATGTTGTGTCCGCTGCATGCCTCGAGCAGCAGGACACAGCACGGGGTCGTGCGCGAGCGTATTCGTATCCATTTTGGACATAGATACAGCACAAAAATGTGCTTAGAGATGTAGATCTGAGATCAGCATGCCAAGGGCTACAAATTCATGTAATTATTTGCAAAAAAAAAGAATAAAACTTTTATTGAGGCATTTCATCAAATACGTGTCATAGGATACTGATACGTGTCCGATACGCACATCAAATCAATACCAATTCCTACCAAATTCACCCTACAGCTAAGGGACAGCTAGATGGATGCAACTATGGAATGAAATATGAGATTTGAATCAATTTGGGGGGTTTACCTATTAAGAGTATATCTCAATCAAAAAGCCCCAAAATGAGAAATCCTCTTCCAGTAGCAATGGCCAAAAGGGCTTTAATCCTAGCAAGCAAGCTCCCTTCAACCTCTACTCCAGAAATGACTTCAAATGCAAGTGAGTGGGATCAATTTGGTGGAGGAATAGTAAGATTTGTCAATTTGGGGAAGAAATATTAGGGTTTCCAAAAGGGGGATTTCTAAAAGAGGCAAGTGACTAATAAGAGACATTATATAAGAAAGTTTAGGTCTCCATATGGCTACTATAGGGGTCGGCCACATGAGATTAGGGTTAGGGTTTCATTGGAAAATGGGCTATGGTCCTAATGCACTAGCTAGTTGTCTCAACCTTCTAGCTAATAGCCCAATCAACACATAGCACCCAATCTCTCTATGAACCCAAGTCAACTTGAGTTAGATTAGGGTCCAATACCATTTTACCATGCTAACTAAGTCACCAAAGTCATGGTCAAACAATAGGCTAGTCTCTATGGTCTCAACTAGCAAAAGTCAAAAATCACAAACACTAATACAATAAATAATAAAATTTAAAAAATTATAATGACCAAAATACCCTCAAGCTAAAATGTGGTAGTGACAAATCTACCCTCCTTAAAAGAATTTTGTCCTCAAAACTAAAGACGAAACTAAACTGATGAGAATGATAGAAAATCATACCTCAAGGTCCAAATAGATAAGGGTATCGCTCGCGCACCTCATCCTCCCGCTCCCAGGTAGACTCTCTTAGAGAATGATGCCTCCATACGACGCGAACCACGGGTATCGACTGGTTCCTCAGCACCTTCTTTCGTCTATCCAGAATCTCTACAGGCTGTTCTTGATAGCTAAGAGTAGGTCTCACCTTGATCTCGAAATGATCGAGTACATGGCTAGGATCTGCCACGTACAGTCTCAACTACGACACGTAAAATATGTTGTGGACTCCTTCCAATGCAGGTGGCAAGTCTAGCCTGTATAATACATCACCGACTCTCCCGCTGATAACGAAAGGTCCGATGAAGCGTGGGATAAGCTTTCCACCTCCACCGAAGCATATAGTACCATGTGTCGGAAAGATCCTTAAGAAAACTAAGTCTCCAACCTAGCACAAACAAGGTCTCAAATTACTAAATAATCAAAACATGATCAAACAAAATCACAACAAACAACTCCTAATTTTAATCCTATCTCTAAGCTGTACCTCAAACTCCAAAGGTCTGAGGTGGCTATCGGCCCAATATCGATGTCTGTCCTACGCTACGCGAAGTCGATCTCGGATGAGCTTCACCTTCTCGGCTGCATCCACAACCATCTCAGGTCCCAATAAATCTTGCTCTCTAACGTCATCCTAAGACAAGGGTATACGACATCTATGCCCGTACAGTGCCTCGAATGGTGACATCTCAATGCTGGCCTAAAAATTGTTGTTGTATGCAAACTCTACTAAGTGCAGATGATCCTCCCAGGATCCTCCAAAATCTATGACACAAGTCCTCCGCATGTCCTCGAGTGTCTGAATAGTCCTCTTTTACTATCCGTCCGTCTGAGGGTGGTATGCGGTACTGAACTTGAGCTGAGTGCCCAAGCTAAGCTGCAGACTCCTCCAAAAATGGAAAGTAAAGCGACTATCCCGATCCGAGACAATGCTCACCGAAACTCCATGTATCCTGATAATCTGTCGCATATATATCTCTGCTAGTCTCTCAGTAGACGTACCCACTTTAAATGGCAAAAAGTGAGCCGATTTGGTTAATCTGTCTACGATGACCCAAATCACATCTTTTCCTCCTGGTATACGTGGCAATCCCGAAACAAAGTCCATGATAATATGCTCCCATTTCTACTCTGGAATGGGCAATGGCTGTAACAAACCTCCTGGCCTCTGACACTCTGTCTTTACCTACTGATAGATCAAACATCTGGCTACGAAGCGAGTTACCTCCCGCTTCATCCCATACCACCAAACATGCTCCCTCATATCCCTATACATCTTGTTGGCACCTAGATGTATAGAGTACTGAGAATGGTGGGCCTCCTGCATGACCTGCTCCCGAAGCTCTTCGCTGGGCACATACAGTCTGGAACCGTGCCTCAATGCGCCATCCTCTGCAGGAACAAACTCATCATCTACCAGTCCTGCTCGAACCTGCTTCCGGATACATCGCAAAGCAACATCGTCGAACTGAGTCAACTTGATCCTCTCCATCAAGTTCGACTGAATCTGAAGGCCCCACATTTGTATCTCAACTTTTGGCACAAGCACCTTGATCCCCAGGCTCTGCAAATCTGCTAGCAAGTGACGATCCACTGTCAACCACATGGCTGTCGGATACCTACTCAAGGCATCGGCAACCACGTTGGCCTTCCCTGGGTGATACTACAAGGAAATGTTAAAGTCCTTCATCAACTCCAACCATCTGCGCCTCATGTTGAGCTTCTTCTGTGTAAACACATACTTCAAGCTCTTATGATCTATAAAGATCTCCACTCGCTTTTCGTATAAATAGTGTTTTCACAACTTCAGAGCAAAAATGACTGCCGCCAACTCCAAGTCATGGGTATGATAGTTATTCTTATGGGGACGTAACTGTCTGGAAGCATAGGCAATCACCTTCCCATGCTGCCGCAAGATACAACCTAAATCCTTCCCTGAGGCGTCACTGTAGATAGTGAACCCTCCTGATCCTGATAGCAATGTCAGAATCGGAGCTGTCGTCATCCACTTCTTCAACTCATCGAAAGCGACCTGATACTCCTCCGTCTAGACAAACTCTACGTCCTTTCGGGTCAGCCTAGTCAACGGCTCTGTAACCCGGAAGAAATCCTGCATGAACCTCCTGTAGTAGTCTGCCAATCCCAAGAAGCTCCTGATCTCTGCGGCTGAACTCGGTGCTGTCCAAGCCTCAACTGCCGTAATCGTCTTCGGGTCAACTGAGATCCCATCTCCAGTCACCACATGACCCAAGAAGTCAACTCGATCCAGGAAGAACTCACACTTCGAGAGCTTGCCATAAAGCTTCTCCTTCCTGAGAGTCTCCAGAACCACTCGCAAATGCTCCTCATGCTCCTCTTCGGTCTTCTAGTACACCAAGATATCATCGATGAACACCACCATGAACTTGTCTAAGTACTGGTGGAACACCTTGTTCATTAGGTTCATGAATACTGCCTGGGCATTAGTCAACCCAAACGGCATCACCATAAACTCAAACTGGCCATACCGCATCCTGAATGCTGTCTTCGGGATATCCTCCTTCTTCACCTTCACCTGATGGTAGCCTGACCATAGATCAATCTTCGAGAATACCCTAGCTTCGCTCAACTGATCAAAGAGATCATCGATCCGCGGTAGTAGGTACTTGTTCTTGATCGTAAGGTTGTTGAGTGCCCTGTAGTCGATTCACATCCTCACCGACCTATCCTTATTCGACACGAAGAGTACCGGTGTACCCCATGGTGAAGAACTCGATCGGATGAAGCCCTTGTCCTGTAGCTCATCCACTTGCTTTTTCAACTCCACCAACTCGCTATTATTCACCCTATAGATGTACTGGGATATCGGCTCTATGTCGGGCACTAAGTCTACAGTGAACTCCACGTCTCTGTCCAGTGGTAGTTCTGGCAAATCCTTTGGAAAGACGTCCATGTACTCTGCTATAAATGGATGTGGCACTGCCTGCTCCTCAACTGATACTCCACAGAAAACTCCGCTGCTCTGCTCCACCTGCCGTCGGGTGAACTCAAACTCGGGCTCTTCTGGCGCTCTGAAAAGAACTCTACTACCGCGACAATCTATACTGGCATGGTGCCTGCTCAACCAATCCATACCGAGGATGATATCGTAGTTCGGTAGTGGCATCACGAGCAGACTCACATCCAGTTCTTAGCCTCCAAATCAACTTTTCGACCCTTGCAAATATCACTAACGAGGATAATGCCACTCCCGGTCGTGATCTTACAAGTCCTAGGTGTCACGACCCGCTCCCGTTTGTCGGAATACGAGTTCGTGACCAAGTCCAGCCTACGCCGCAGCATCGGCGGTAGTACCCTATCTAGAGCCATTATAAATCTCAAATACAACAAAATCATATTATCTTGCGCATTCACTAATTATTTAAATTACAATTCCAATAATACATTCAAATTGCTTTTCGATACAAATTTGCTACATGTGACTATTCTAGCTAGAATCTATAGTTGGCCTCCAAGATACCTCTAACTCCATCCGAAGGAATCCAGAACAAGAGAGCAAGTCATCGAGAATAGTCATCAAGAATCTGTCGACTGAAAAATGTTTATCTAGTCAGGATTGGAACAAGTACAAGTCTAGCCCTCACAATACAAATACAATATAAAGCAATATAATACTAAACATGTGAATTAATGATCAATAGAAAACACGAACAATATGAACAAGGAAATATGCAATATGATAAACGACATAAGAAGGTAGCAAGAATGAAAAGATAAAGAAACTCATATAAACCATAATAGTGCACGTGTCATGAGAAGTACAACGTTCCTACACATGGACGTCTTGGGCGAACGATGAGGTTATAAGGCCCGCCCCCGTAAACGAGAGAATTGCCAACAATACAATCTGGGCTTTGTCCACGTGCCTAATAATTGTACCCCTCCAATATCCATACTACACAATCATAAAAATACGGTCACGATAACGATCACGATAACAATGAGAAAACATTAGTCACTCACTCAATTCTCGTGTGTGTAAACAGTCAAGACACAAAAAATAGCATGTATAAGTGAAATATAACAATATATAGTAAATGCACATGAAAGCGTCAACAAGTACTTGTCTTGGTTTGATTTGGAGTTGACTTGCGTGATATGATCATATTGGCATCGAAATAGTCTCAGGAGTCAAAACTATGCAAGATGATCTCAGTTGATGGGACGGACCATAAAATAACTTTTGTAGATTTAAAGCTAACAAGATAGATCAAATCTCTCCATAAATCAGTTCAAATAACTATTTGAAGACATAAATATGTCATAACAATAATATCATAAAATAATATTTAATATTATCAAATATTTAAAGACTAGATAATTTTATATAAATACAACATCTCATTTAAAATAGTATAAAAATATATTTATTGGTCAAGAAGATCAATTAAAACTAAATCGACTATAACTCTACTACTTGCTTATCATAATAATTCAACTATTATTTAATCAAAAATAATTACCAAATAATTTTATATATCCACATCTAATTTTTTAAAAAACATAATTAGTAAACCCTTTTTATAATTCGAAAAATATTCAAGATTTCTTTCGTGGGAATTCAAATATAAATATATTTTTCTAGCCCAATATTTAAAATAAAATAAAAACCAATAAGATTTTAAAAATTTTGAAAACGAATGTTACAAACTATCCACCTTAGGAATAAATTCGTCCTCGAATTTAAAAAAATAGACATAAAATAATAGAAAGTATTGGATAATGAAATGATAACAAAGTAGAATTAAAACAATCAATTTGATCAAATCATTGGTCAAAGATAGATAGGTAGAGCCAGAACAAGGTATACAAGAACTAGGTTATGGTTTTGAATTCTAGAAGGTTCACAAAATTTAGGATAGGAACATGCCATAGAAGAAAAGCAACCGAATTTAGATAACATAAAAAAAGACTATGATTAGAATAGAGTTCGAGGAGCTTGGCCTATATACCTTTCCGTCAGAATCTTAATCTATTCCCTTGGTCAATATCTAGAATTTCATAAATCGAATATCCTAGAAGTCCCAAATCAAATATTTAATCTTAGCTAAATAATTAAATATCCCATTTCCTCAATTTCATATCCAATGATCTTTTCATAATCCTTAAAATTTAAATCCATAAAATTTAAATTCATCAAATATATTTCAAATTCAAATCCCTACTTTCATAATCTTCTCAATATTCTTGATTTAATAAATCTCTAAATTAATCAAAACCTTTTAGTAGCCACAACATAAATCTTTTCAAAAAAATTTAACCCAAATTTTTAATAACTCTAATATTCAACAATGATTTATCCTTTAAGATCCAATTTACCAATTGACAAATCTATCCGCCTTGATCGTACCATCACATGAAAACGCAATATTAAATTTCTCATATAAAATTCCTCGTATGTGAAAATTCTTTTCAAATCCACCAAACCTTAAATTTCAAGGTTTATTCCTAATTTAATCCTTAGCCTATGAAGCAATCTTAACTACCCAAGTAGTCAGCTTAGATAAGGGTTTTCCTATTATTCCTAATCCTAGTCATTCTCCTAAAAGTTAAATCAATCCTAGTGTGAATGAGCATCTCCTAGTTGCAGGCTCGCAGTAGTACAACTGAATTAAGTACTACCACGAGTTCGCAAAATTTTGCAAAAACAGACCTGGATGGGCCACCATAAAAACTTGTCACGACCCGCTCCTGTTTGTCGGGATACGAGTTCGTGGCCAAGTCCATCCTACACCGCAGCATCGACGGTAGTACGCTGTCTAGAGCCAATATAAATCTCAAATACAACAAAATCTTATTATCTTGCTCATTCACTAATTATTTAAATTACAATTCCAATAATACATTCAAATTGCTTTTCGATACAAATTCGCTACATATGACTATTCTAGCTAGAATCTATAGTTGGCCTCCAAGATACCTCTAACTCCATCCGAAGGAATCCAGACCAAGAGAGCAAGTCATCGAGAATAGTCATCAAGAATCTGTCAACTGAAAAATGGTTATCCAGTCAAGATTGAAACAAGTACAAGTCTAGCCCTCATAATATAAATACAATATAAAGCAATATAATACTAAACATGTGAATTAATGATCAATGGAAAACACGAACAATATGAACAAGGAAATATGCAATATGATAAACGACATAAAAAGGTAGCGAGAATGAAAAGACAAAGAAACTCATATAAACCATAATAGTGCACGTGTCATGAGAAGTACAACGTTCCTACACATGGACGGCTTGGGCGAACGATGAGGTTATAAGGCCCGCCCCCGTAAACGAGAGAATTGCCAACAATACAATCTAGGCTTTGTCCACGTGCCTAATAATTGTACCCCTCCAATATCCATACTACACAATCATGAAAATACGGTCACGATAACGATCACGATAACAATAATAAAACATTAGTCAATCACTCAATTCTCGTGTGTGTAAACAGTCAAGACACAAAAAATAGCATGTATAAGTAAAATATAACAATATAAAGTAAATGCATATGAAAGCGTCAACAAGTACTTGCCTTGGTTTGATTTGGAGTTGACTTGCGTGATATGATCATATTGGCACCGAAATAGTCTCAGGAATCAAAACTATGCAAGATGATCTCAGTTGATGGGACGGACTATTGCATTGAGTCTGTAATAGTCGAATTAGCTTGGGACGATATAAAGTAGTCCGAAATTGCAAGAAGATAGGAATACGCTAGCCAGGGACAATAATTGATTCGAAGAGAAATTGAGTATAAATAAATATATAGTAACTTTTAGAAAAATGCTTATAATAGTTTGAAACTATGTTTGACCAAAAATATTTTAAATAACTATTTTGAAAACATAGAAAGTCATTTTAGGGTTAAATCCTTAATTTTGGTCAAACTAAAAGCTATATTTAAAATACCACAAAATAATATATGTAGGACTTCAAAACTCATTTAGCGCTAAAAATCCAATTATTCAAAAATAGAGTTTTTAGGTCAAAGACTCTATTTTAAAATGCCATAAAATAATATAGTAATATACTTAAGCTTTGAAATCAGTTTTGAAATTACGTATATAGTCAAGCACCAATATACCTTTGTTACCAAAATAATTTGAAAATTATTATATATTTTTATAATGAAACAAAATACTAAAGATAATAAATATAATAATAATAAAAATTTTAACTAATATATTTACTAAATACTTAATAATGTATACCAAACTAATAGTAAAATATTAAATCATAACAAAACAATAACACAACAAGCTATTGTTGATGTTCTTTTTGAAGGAGGGAGAATAATGGAAGGGATAGGGCATTTAATGTCTACAACTTTATGCTCTTCTCGAGAGAAAAAGAGAACCATTGAGGAAAGATAATTTGCTCCTCTCCTTTTTGAAGAAGATAGAAGTTGTAAAAGAAATTTTAAAGAAGAGGGAAGACGAGAGAGAGAAAAGCAAAAGAGTGATAATTTAAAAAGAAACAGCAACAGCTGTAGAAAGAACAAGAAGAGAGGAGAAAAGGGAAGCAAATGAAGGGGAGAAGTTGAGAGAGAGGTCGGGGAGGGGGAACGGGACGATCGGGAGGAAGAAGAGGTGCGGGGCTCGACAGAAGCTCATGCACGCACGGTCGGAGGGTGTAGGGCGCGGCACGGGGCACATCCCGGAGATGGCATCGGAGATTGGGCGGCTCTCGAGATCTGGAGCCGGTTCCAGTGGAAGACGCTCTTGCGGGGACGATAGCGGTGGAGGTGAGAAATTTTGATGGTGTTGGTGTTAACTCATGGGGGTGGTGTTAATCGGTTTGGGTGGCGGTTCTGCCAGAGGAGGAGGATGCTGAAGGATGAATGGTAATGGTAATGACGATGACGGTTGCGGTGGTCGATGGGATTGTGGTGGCGGTGGTGTTAGTGTTGTCGGTAGTCGGGAGGCTGTGACGGCCGGGTTTAGCTGGAGAAGAGACGCGAATTAGGACTTTGGTGTCGGGGTTGTGTCCGACACTAAGAAATGGATTAGGCTGGATGGGAGTGTCCTACGTGACACAGATTATGGGTCGTGCCCGACATGTGGACACGATGAGGATGAAATGTAAATGTAAATAAATAGTAGAAAAATGATGGACATGGATACGGTGCACAATACAATAGAAATTTTTTGTGGTGTTGCTGGTTGATCTTGGGTTGTAGGATTTGTGGAGAAAACAAAGGGAGGAGTTGCCCTATATATAAGGTGAGGGGTTTCCTATTAAGGGAGTTCCTAATTATATAGGGACTAGGATCCAATGACTCAATCTTTCTATAATTTAAATCAACAACTAATTAATGCTAAATTGACAAAATTTAAATTTATAATGGATCACAATACGGTTTTTAAAATAATACTAATATATATCAAATAACTTATGAAATATCTTTCAAAAAATAGAAAAATAATATATAATAGATTTTATTTTCATATACTATACTCAATAACTTTTGTAAATTTAAAGCTAACAAGATAGATCAAATCTCTCCATAAATCAGTTCAAATAACTATTTAAAGACATAAATATGTCATAACAATAATACTATAAAATAATATTTAATATTATCAAATATTTAAAGAGTAGATGATTTTATATAAATACAACATCTCATTTAAAATGGTATAAAAATATATTTATTGGTCAAGAAGATCAATTAAAACTAAATCGACTATAACTCTACTACTTGCTTATCATAATAATTCAACTATTATTTAATCAAAAAAAATTACCAAATAATTTTATATATCCAAATCTAATTTTTTTAAAACATAATTAGTAAACCCTTTTTATAATTCAAAAATATTCAAGATTTCTTTCGTAGGAATTCAAATATAAATATATTTTTCTAATCCAATATTTAAAATAAAATAAAAACCAATAAGATTTTGAAAAATTTGAAAACGAAGATTATACTAGGCAAAGATTCAGAAACAAGGTAGTAGCAAAAGATATAGACACAAAGCTGTGGGAAGCCCCAGAATCGAACAAAGCAAAAGCTGGAATGGAGTCGAGAAGAATAGAACCTGCGATCAGCTCTCCAATAGCCTCTGCATCCTCAGTTGTCATGGCAAATGCTCGCCCCTGCTGACCTCCCCTGGCCTGCTGTTGGTGCTGGATGAACCTCTGCTGCTGAGTCTGCAACGGTCCCTTCGCCTGCCCTACCGGAGCCTTGGCTCATACTCCCTGAACTGTTCGTCCCGAAAATATGGGACACTCCTTTAGCTGGTGCTCCGCTGAACCACAGAGTAGGTATCTACCAAGCCTCTTCCTGCAGTCATTCCATCCATGACCCGATTTCTTGTAGAAAGTACAACTAATGGGTTGCTGTCTCAGAGCCTGCTGCTGAAGTCTCGGCTGCTGCTGCACCTGCTGGAAAGGTGCACGGTCCTGTCCCTGGAACTGCTGTGGCTGGAACGGCCTCTGCTGGTGCTGCTGCTGAAAGTGAGGCCTCTTGGCCTGGCCTCCGCTGCCGCTGGCTCCATGGGTATCCCGTCCTCTCTTGAGCTTCAGCTCAAGATCATCCTTTGCTGCTAGGGCACCCACCAGACTCTCGAACTGCGTCTCTAAGGCACCAAAAGTTGTATCTGGAAAGAACTTTTCCTTGAAGAGCTTCTTGAAAGCTCCCCAAATCTGTCCCTCAGCGCCCACTCTGGGGTCCGTCTGATAACAGGAGCGAGCCAGGTCTTGTATCTGGCTGCCTGCTGCCTTAATTTGAAGTCGGACTGATATCTCCGCCAGCCAAAATATCTCTTCGATATACTCGATCCAATCGTCAGCATATAAGATCCCCTCTGTGCCTCGAAAATCCCTCGGATGCATCTTCTGAAACTCCTAGATGCCTGGCGTCCTCTGCTGATACTGTTGGATCTGGCCACCCTGCGGTTGTGCAGAAACTCTCTCCATAGTCGTCATAGCCAACTGATGGGCATTATCAATGCCCTGCCTAAAATTGGCAGCCTGGTGCTGCTAGGCCTCCACCATCCGCTAGAAGAAGGCAAAAAGCTGGGCGGCGTCGACCGATCCCGAAGGCGGCTGCTGGAACATCTCTAGAATAATCGGGGAAGGCCTCAGAACAGGCGGAGGTGCACCCCCGAATGCGGTAAAATCTTCGACATAAGAAGGTACCACGGGAGCTGCCTGACCGGGCTGAACCGGACGACAGGTGGCAGACCTCTCAGTAGTATACCTTTGGCCGGAGCGTTGGTGTGAAACCCAGTTTATAGTATAATTTTTAATTATTATTATTGTTATTATTAGAGTTAATTTATTGAATTTTAAAAATTAATTTTGAAATGATTAATATGGTTTTTGGATGCTAACCCAGACCCGAGCTCGGACCCGACTCCCGAACCCAGACCCGGTTCTAGCTTTTCTCTTGAATCCTGATTATTCTTTATAAAAAAAAAACTCTTTCTTAGAGCTGGTCCACGAAGGACCAGCACTTACCCCCTCTCCTCCTCTCACGTTCAAACTCTCCCCTAATATTTCTCCACACCACAGAACCATATCACCACTCCTTTACTTAAGAACTAATTTCACCAACCCACTCATCCCCCACCTCAACTCCTCTCAACTCTTCACCAGAGAAGAGAACACCCCATCTCCTCTACTTCTCTTTCCCAAACCTCATTCTTCTCCACAATTTCCCTCAACACATCTCCTCTACTTCCTCTCCCTCACAACTTTCCCCCTCCGATCCCGGCCTCCCCGCGGCCCGACCCCATCGGTCGAGCACCCGACGCCCCGGCCTTCCAGCGCGGTGCCCCTCCCAGTGCGGTCGACCCCCTTCCAGCGCGCCCGAAGCCGACGCACCCGCGGCTCTCCTAGCCCGACCTCTTCGCAGCAAGCCCCGACCTCCCTTCGCCGCAACCCCGGCGCCCCTTCCTGTGTCGGCGCTGTCCTGAGCCGCCCGGCAGGGCCCGTGCGTGCGTTCTTCGGTGGGCCACCTCCGCCTGTGGCCGCCCAGGTCAGCGTCGAGCTTCGCCGAGCCAGCGAACCCTATTTTCTTCCTAGCTTTTCTGAGTCCAGGCGTGCCCTAGTCGGACTCCAAGTCTGTCCCTCTTTTCGGTGACCCGCAGTCCCGCGGATCTGAACCCAGCACTGTCCCGAGGTTCCCAGCTTCTGTCCGCCAGAGTTTCGGGTTTTCGTTTCAATTCGGATCCCGTTATTTCTATAAACTTGCATCTGAGAGCTCTAGCCGAGCAACCCGAGGTATAACCTCTGTCCCGCCCTTTTTCTTTCCAGTCTGTGATGAGAATGGTCCCCGATTCCCTCTTGGGAATTCGGTTTTAGCGACGTCGTATTTTTCCGGAACCTTCGGAAAGGTTCTGTTGATTATTTTGGATTTTCTGAATATTTCGGGAACTGGTTTTTGGTATGTTTTGGCTTTTCAGATTTTTCCGGTAGCGTTCTGTGATTTTTGGGTTGGATTCGGACTTCCGAAATTATTCGGATCGTTCCGATTAATTTGTGGATTGGTTGTGGATTTTATATATATATAAATTCGAGTTTTCCCTGGTTTAGGATTTGCAGGAAATTATCGGCGCTATTTCCCAGTTTTTGGGTTGACCAAAAACAGAAAAGATGCTGCCGGATTTTTCTGTAAATCCTGGATTATTTTAAAAACGAATTTAAAATGAATTTCGGAATTTTATTGATATTTGGTTTTGGGTGACGACCGTATCGGTCAATGTACCCGGCTAACTGCAAATGAAACTGGCCCCGCCCGGACGTTGAGGCATTAGCCAAGTTGAGGATTGGACCATATCTGAGACTTATTAATTATCTTTATTTTTACTATTAAATTTTGTTTATATTTTGTTAATATTTCAGTTTTGGACTAACGGCGGTTTTGTCTTATTTCAATATATGTAAATAAATTATAATGGGCATAAGCCCAGCTGGCTGTGGTCTGTAACTGTATTTAGTAGCGTAGCTTCCGGTTATTTCTGGTTTTACGAGTTTTTGTATTAAACGAGTAAAATTGAATAAAAAGTATTTCGTATAAAAATAATTAAAGATTTTCTTACCTAAAATCTATCAGTTTATTATTAATTAAAAATCATGTATTTCTCACTAAATAAGAGAAGTTAGCTTTATATTTATAAACTATAAAAATACCAAGTTTTCATAAAATAATCTGGCATCTTCGATGTTTTTCGAATTCAAAAATATAAAATAATCTTTTTCCCTCGTATTAAATCAACGCACAAATAATCGTGTTTTCGTGTTTTGTTAATTAAAAGAATTAAAATTTGGATTAGGATACAAATAGAGATTTCAACTAGCGTAGCTAGATTGGTAAACCTGGAATCTGAGTCAATTTCTCGAATGTAGGAATTCGAGTACGATTCTGATTTCCCGTCTCGAAGTCTTCAACCTCTCCAGTCAAGTTTATTTTTGAGACAAGTATAGTTTGTGTTAGTTTACAGTTATTTATTTAATCGCTTTATTGCAAGTTTAAACCACGATGCAAACACGAAACTCTCTCTGAGAGCACTGTAACTACTGGGGACTGGGGGAATAGTGTAATGAGTATGACCATACTGTAACAAAACCCCTATCCTTTACTGTAACAAACCTAAGCCGGTCATATTTCATTGCCTGTTCAAATCATACTATTTTACTGCTGAAACTGGTCATTTCTAAACTGTTTAAAAGTGCAAGATTCTATTATTTATTTTAACTGTTTAAATTAGCATGAATTGTACTTTGCTCCCTCCTAACTGGAGATAACATTTTTTAGGGAACATTGAGAATGCTGAGCTGTTATACTATACAACAGCTAATTTGACCCGGTTCTGTACCCTGTTGGAGGACGCATGACTTGAGGCCGGCGAGCCGAACACTTAGTTAGATTTTCTGTTTCTAGATTTGTTGTTTAGAATTTTGTAATTTGACTTCAGGTTTTAATTCAGTTCTTTCACATTCCAGTTGTACTTATTTCAAAGTTTAATAAAATTTCATTTTTCGAATTTTGAGTTGTGACAAATTTAGATGTTGTTGTGGATTACCTGCTAATGGAACAGCTTACTGTCGCCGTCTCAACAACGGTGCAGGCTGGGCATGATCCGGTTCGACCCAATTATTTGGGATCGGGTCATGACATGTTTTTAGTGGTGGCCCATGCAGGTCGGTCCTACAACAACTTAGGAAAATATACCTAGAAACAATTAGAACACTAGAACATTGATTTGTCACGACATAGGATCGAATTATATATACATAAATATTTTTGTTTGATTATAGACTGGTAGGATACCTTGCTTATGTTTGTACCCTAAACCTTCCAGAATCTAACCAAGGATAAGACCAATCCTGTTGGCGATAAGGTGTCATCTACGGATTATACCCCATCTCCTCAACCAAGTCCAGGGTTTATTCCCTCGCGGCTGATTGACCGTCCCCATGATACATCCAGTGAAGTTTTTACTACACTGGCGAATCCTATCTCTTCTCAAACTGAGTTACAAGTCCTTAGTGGAGTATCCATTCCTGTTGCTCCACCAGTACCAGCAAACACCTCCCAAATGGTTGCCCTATTCCAAAAAATCCTGGAGTTCCAGAAAGCTTAAGTTAAAGTCCAGCAGGAACTGATGAATATCACGAGAGAAGACATGAAGAACGTCAATGATGTAGGCTTAGCCATCTTAAACCAAGTTGGAGCGGAACCTCGTCCTAGGAGGGATACCCCTGAACCTAGAAGATATTTGAGCCCTATCCGGCAGTCATATCGTAAGAAGCTATTAGTTTGTGACTGCTGTAAAGGCTTGGTCACCAAGCCAATATTTGTCGCAAAGATTAGGAAAATGTTTGGCATGTGGATCTGCTGAACATCGAGTAAAGGACTGCCCCTTATCTTTCCATCAAACCGGAGCACATATCCCAGCAACACCTGTTAGGCCACGACCTAGGGGCTCTTCCTATCCAGCCGACCTTGCCTCATACTATAAGGCATGATGCAGACTCGAGGTTCATAGAAAAGAAAGCAGTTGGAGACTGCTCATGCAAGAGCCAGAGCCATGAGGATTAATACCTAGGACTGCTGAATAGCATTGTCTATTGTTATAAGAAGTTGTAACAGGATGCCCTTAGAATAATCATGAGAGTCTTGCTGTAATTCTCTTTCATGAATAAAATTCTTAGTTACACCTTTATGGTAGATGTTTTCCCTGATAGTTTTTTCGGATTACCCCAGACCTAGACATAGAGTTCACTATTGACCTAGTTCCCCGGCTCTCCCATATTTTTAAGGGATGCTACAGAGTCAACCTGAAGGAGGCCAAGAAGATGAAGGACCAGATCAATGAAGGCTCTAGGATTTATCCAGGATGGAACTTCATCCTTGGGAGCGTCTGCCTTATTAGTGCACAAGAAGGACAGAACTGTACGGATATGCATTGACTACCGGGCGCTGAACAATATTACCATCAAGAACAAGAACCCTATGCCCCGGATCGATGACCTATTTGATCAATTGAGCGGAGCCATGGTGTTTTCGAAGCTTGATCTTAGATCTGGCTACCATCAGATCAGGGTCAGGAAGGAAGATATTCCTAAGACGACATTCAACACTAGGTATGGACAGTTTGAATTCTTGGTCATGCCGTTTGGACTGACGAATGCCCCTGTGGTGTTCACGAACCCTATGAATAAGGTTTTCCATGAATACCTAGATCAAATTGTTATTGTCTTCTTCAATGACATTCTGATCTATTCAAAGACGGAAGAGGAGCTCGAAGAGCACCTCAAAAAAGTTTTGGAAACTTTGAGGAAGGAGAAGCTGTATGGTAAGCTTTCCAAATGTGAATTCTTTCTAGACAAGGTGGATTTTCTTGGCCATGTTGTCACAGGAGAGGGAATTTCTGTGGACCTGAAAAAGATAGCCGCTGTTGAGAAGTGGTCTACCCCAAGCTCAGTTGCTGAAATCAGGAGTTTCTTGGGCTTGGTTGGCTACTACCGGAAGTTCGTGAAAGATTTTGCCAGAATTGCTGAGCCGGTGACGAAGCTCACTCGGAAGAATGAAGAGTTCATCTGGATGGAAGATTGTCAGGTATCATTCGAGGAGCTGAAGAAGAGACTTACCACTGCACCAATCCTTGCGCTACCCGCAGGAACTGGTGGTTTCTCAATCTACAGTGATGCCTTAGGTAAAGGACTGGGTTGCGTTCTTCAACAACATGGAAAAGTGATTGCTTATGCAACTAGGCAATTATGGACTCATGAGAAGAACTATCCCATACATGATTTGGAGCTTGCAGTGGAGATATTTGTATTGAAGTTTTGGAAGTATTATCTATATGGAGAGAGAGTGAAAATATATACAGACCATAAAAGTCTGAAGTATGATTTCACTTAAAAGGAGCTGAACATGAGGCAAAGAAGATGGCTGGAGCTGATGAAGGATTTTGACATCGATCTACAGTACCACCCGGGTAAGGCTAATGAGGTCGCAGATGCACTTAGTCGATACCCTATGGAGATATTTTGACCAAGGAGTGGCATCTGCTAGAGGACATCGAGAAGCTTGGACTGGAGATTATATCGCCTGGAAGGAAGGAGCTGGATGCTGATCCATTGTTGAAGAAGTTGCAAGTGAGCTCGAGTCTGATGGACCAAATCAAGGAGACGCAGTTTCAAGACGAGACACTTTGCAAACTTAAAGATCAAGTGATGGCAGGAACACTTGAAGGATTCTAAAACGCCAGTGACGGAGCGCTGAAGAATGGTACGAGGCTTTGCGTACCAACTGGCTAACTGAGGAACGAGCTGATGCAAGAAGCGCACCAGTCGCAGTATTTTATACATCCAGGAGCCAACAAAATGTATCGGAATGTGCGTACTATAGTGTGGTGGTATGGAGTGAAGAAGGACGTATCCAAGTATGTGGCTAGATGTTTAATTTATCAACAAGTAAAAGCTAGCAGACAGAGACCAGCGGGACTATTGCAGCCGCTTGGCATTCCGGAGTAGAAATGGGAGCACATAACAATAGATTTTGTGTCGGGACTGCTTCGATCATAAGGAGGGAAGGATGCCATTTGGGTTATCATGGACTGACTGACGAAGTCAGCTCACTGTATCCCCCTTCAAGGTTTGGTCTATCCACCCAGAAGTTGGCAGCACTGTACATGCGGCACATCTACCGGATTCATGGAGTACCGATGGACAATCAGAGAGGACAATCCAGACGCCTGAAGACATGTCGAGATTTTGCGTCTTGAAGTTTAGAGGGTCTTGGAAAGATCATTTGCACTTGGTAGAGTTCTCTTACAACAACAATTACCAAGCCAGCATTAGTATGATCCTATTTGAAGCTCTCTATGGACGTCGTTGTCGTACACCATTTGCATGGGACGACGTAGGAGAAAGAGTACTGTTGGGTCCAGAGATGGTAACTGACGCAATAGAGAAGGTGAATGCAAGTTCAGGATTGTCCAAGACAGACAGGAGCATTGGGTTTGATAGTAGTAGTCGACCGGTGAAGTTGGAAGAAGGAAATAGCATTTCTGTGAAGTTTCTTCTACCAGAGAAACAAACAGTTTTGACGGAGCTGGGAATTGAGGCCAGGTACATCAGGCCATTTGAAGTTTTAAGACGAGTTGGAAGTAGCGTACCGGTTAGCTCTACCAGCTAATCTTGAGAGTATGCAACGTCTTCTACGTATCACAGCTCAGACGTAATATTTCGGATCCGAGTCACATATTGGATAATTCAGAGCTGAAGATTGGACTCAACCTTTCAGAGCCAGAGAAACCAGTTGCAAGTGTAGTCAGAGGTGAGAAGAAGATCAGAATTTGAGCCATCACGTAAACTACTATTCCTTATCTTTTCGTTCTAAACTTGACTGATGCTGCTAAATTAGCCTAGTTTTGCAAGCTATCTTTTTATCAAGCTTGATCATGACAGTATTTTATTGGGTGCACCCACTAAAATATTGTCTAATCAGGACCGGTGCATGATGGTCTGATCAACCTCGTGTACTTTGGTTCGCTTTTGTATTTTCTACATGGATGATATCATAAATGAAACTTGTCCCTAAACCGTCTCATCCACGACTGCCTTGGAAATTCTTATTGTTGGACCTGAGTTACGGGCGCAGTACCCGTACCTGTTTGATTCTCCTACCCTGCCTTTTAATTTCGAGGACGAAATTTTCAAAGGAGGAAAGATTGTGAAACCCAGTTTATAGTGTAATTTTTAATTATTGTTATTATTTGAGTTAATTTCTTGAATTTTAAAAATTAATTTCAAAATTATTAATATGGTTTTTGGATGCTGACCCAGACCGGAGCTCGGACCTGACTTCCGAACCCAGACCCGGTTCTAGCTTTTCTCTTGAATCCTGATTATTCTTTATAAAAAAACTCTTTCTTAGAGCTGGTCCACGAAGGACCAGCACTTACCCCTTCTCCTCCTCTCACGTTCAAACTCTCCCCTAATATTTCTCTACACCACAGAACCATATCACCACTCATTTACTTAAGAACTAATTTCACCAACCCACTCATCCCCCACCTCAACTCCTCTCAACTCTTCACCAGAGAAGAGAACACCCCATCTTCTCTACTTCTCTTTCCCAAACCTCATTCTTCCCCACAATTTCCCTCAACACATCTCCTCTACTTCCTCTCCCTCATAACTTTCTCCCTCCGATCCCGGCCTCCCCGCGGCCCGACCCCACCGGCCGAGCACCCGACGCCCCGGCCTCCCAGCGCGGCGCCCCTCCCAGCGCGGCTGACCCCCTTCCAACGCGTCCGACGCCGACGCACCCCCGGCTCTCCTAGCCCGACCTCTTCGCAGCGAGCCCCGACCTCCCTTCGCCGCAACCCCGACGCCCCTTTCTGTGTTGGCGCTGTCCCGAGCCTCCCGGCAGCGCCCGTGCGCGCGTTCTCCGGCGGGCCACCTCTGTCTGTGGCCGCCCCGGTCAGCATCGAGCTTCACCGAGCCAGCGAACCCCGTTTTCTCCCTGGCTTTTCCGAGTCCAAGCGTGCCCTAGCCGGACTCCAAGTCTGTCCCTCTTTCCGGTGACCCGCAGTCCCGCGGATCTGAACCCAGCACTGTCCCGAGGTTCTCAGCTTCAATCCGCCAGAGTTTCGGGTTTTTGTTTCAATTTGGATCCCGTTATTTCTATAAACTTGCATCTGAGAGCTCTAGTCGAGTAACCCGAGATATAACCCCTGTCCCGCCCTTTTTCTTTCCAGTCTGTGATGAGAATGGTCCCCGATTCCCTCTTGGGAATTCGGTTTTAGCGACGTCGTATTTTTTCGGAACCTTCGGAAAGGTTCTGTTGATTATTTTGGATTTCCTGAATATTTCGGGAACTGGTTTTTGGTATGTTTTGGCTTTTCGAATTTTTCCAGTAGCGTTCTGTGATTTTTAGGGTGGAATCGGACTTCCGAAATTATTCGGGTCGTTCCGATTATCCTGTGGATTGGTTGTGGATTTTTTATATATATAAATTTGGGTTTTCCCTGGTTTGGGATTTGCAAGAAATTATCGGCGCTATTTCCCAGTTTTTGGGTTGACCAAAAACAGAGGAGATGCTGCCGGATTTTTCTGTAAATCCTGGATTATTTTAAAAACGAATTTAAAATGAATTTCGGAATTTTATTGATATTTGGTTTTGGGTGACGACCGTATCGGTCAATGGACCCGGCTAACTGCAAACGAAACCGGCCCCGCCCGGACGTTGAGGCATTAGCCAAGTTGAGGATTGGACCATATCTGAGACTTATTAATTATCTTTATTTTTACTATTAAATTCTGTTTATATTTTATTAATATTTCAGTTTTGGACTAACGGCAGTTTTGTCTTATTTCAATTTATGTAAATAAATTGTAATGGGCATAAGCCCAGCTGGCTGTGGTCTGTAACTGTATTTGGTAGCGTAGCTTCCGGTTATTTCTGGTTTTGCGAGTTTTTGTATTAAACGAGTAAAATTGAATAAAAAGTATTTCGTATAAAAATAATTAAAAATTTTCTCACCTAAAATCTATCAGTTTATTATTAATTAAAAATCATGTATTTCTCACTAAATAAGAGAAGTTAGCTTTATATTTATAAACTATAAAAATACCAAGTTTTTATAAAATAATCTGGCATCTTCGATGTTTTTCGAATTCAAAAATATAAAACAATCTTTTTCCCTCGTATTAAATCAACGCACAAATAATCGTGTTTTCGTGTTTTGTTAATTAAAAGAATTAAAATTTGGATTAGGATACAAATAGAGATTTCAACTAGCGTAGCTAGATTGGTAAACCTGGAATCTGAGTCAATTTCTCGAATGTAGGAATTCGAGGACGATTCTGAATTCCCGTCTCGAAGTCTTCAACCTCTCCAGTCAAGTTCATTTTTGAGGCAAGTATAGTTTGTGTTAGTTTACAGTTATTTATTTAATCGCTTTATTGCAAGTTTAAACCACGATGCAAACACGAAACTCTCTCTGAGAGCACTATAACTACTGAGGACTGGGGGAATAGTGTAATGAGTATGACAATACTGTAACAAAACCCCTATCCTTTACTGTAACAAACCTAAGTCGGTCATATTTCATTGCCTGTTCAAATCACACTGTTTTACTGCTGAAACTGGTCATTTCTAAACTGTTTAAAAGTGCATGATTCTATTATTTATTTTAACTGTTTAAATTAGCATGAATTGTACTTTGCTCCCTCCTGACTGGAGATAACATTTTTTAGGGAACATTGAGGATGCTGAGCTGTTATACTATACAACAGCTAATTTGACCCGGTTCTGTACCCTGTTGGAGGACGCAGGACTTGAGGCCGGCGAGCCGAACACTTAGTTAGATTTTCTGTTTCTAGATTTGTTGTTTAGAATTTTATAATTTGACTTCAGCTTTTAATTCAGTTCTTTCACATTCCAGTTGTACTTATTTCAAAGTTTAATAAAATTTCATTTTCCGAATTTTAAGTTGTGACAAATTTAGATGTTGTTGTGGATTACCTGCTAATGGAACAGCTTACTGCCGTCGTCTCAACAACGGTACAGGCTGGGCATGATCCGGTTCGACCCAATTATTTGGGATCGGGTCGTGACAGTTGGGATCGTGTCTGCACCATCCTGGAGACAGATCAACAAGAAATCAATTACTGAGAATGAAGCGATATAATCAAAGGAGGACAGTTTATTTCAAAGGAAGCAATTAATCAGCAAGAATTTAGATGGCAGAAATTAGATAAGAGTTTTCCTAATGTGATTGAGTACCTCAAAACTATATCATACATCCTACTGCATGCTGTAGTGATACTCTAGTTCGAATACCACTACAAAATCTAGACCTGTATGGGCCACCACTAAAAACGTGTCACGGCTCGCACCCAGTGTAGGGGCACGAGAAGTGGGTACGTCCAGCCTACGCTGCAGTGTCGAGGTAGAACGCTGTCCTAGGTCACAAACATTGTAAAACCCCTCAATTTCTACTATATATATTTTTTTAAATTTGGGACTGATTATTATTTTGTATTTGTACGTTGCGTAGTTGCATTTGTACGTCGTGCGCGAAATTTCATTTTTTTCGTAATTACTCGACGAGTGCGAATATGTGCGAGCGTACATATTATTAGAAAAATATTTTTCTATTTTTATAGTTTCAAAATAATATATATAATAATTATTCTTGCTATCGTACCAAAATTTTCTTAGTTTGCTATTTTTAAAAGCCTTTTCGTTTATAACATTTATTAATAATAAATAATATTCTTCATGCATACGTATATATTTCATAAATATTTTATTAGTTTATTTTTAAATAATGATATAATTTTTGAAATTAATATTATTAGTATTTTAGAAAATATATTTTGAAATTATTGTGGCAATTTAAATCTTAATTTGATTTTATGGATTGATTTAAATAGTTAAATAAATATCTATATTTGAAATTTTATTTATCTTATTTGATTTTAAATTAAAAGATGGAATTTAATTAGATTTAAATTGGATTTGGATTGGATTTGATTTGGTTTTAAATTGATTTGGTTACTAGTAATCTATCTATGGTATTTTAAATTTTTCCTACATCTTATCAAACTAGGAGATCCACCTCCTATATAAGGAGAGCCTCATAAGTTTTTCATCCACCAATTATTCCACACAAAAAAAATTCTCTCCACACAGTTGTTTTGTACCATGTAGTGTCCACCATTATCACTATGATCGATTTTATATATACATTGTTTCTCCTCCCCGTGTCCACACCCCGGACATGGCGACAACACTCAACATCCAATTCGCGCCGCCGTACCATGGCCGCAGCCACCCACACCAGCCCTCCATGGGTTTACCACCACCCCCTTCGTGTCCAACCAAGCCAGTCTCGACCCACCGTCACCTCGCTGTTATCTCTCCATCACCCGGCCATCCACCGCAGCAAACCACCACCAGCCTCCCTTAACCCAACATCACCACCCAGCCAACCCCCATCATCACCGCCATCACCATGCTCCCGTCACCGACAACTTGTCGAAACCCCTCTATGTCTGCGAGGTAGCACCCACTCTGGCCATACCACCACCACCAACATACCGATCATCTCCTAAACCTCCACAGTACACCCCTTTCTCCATCAGAGCTGCCACCACAATCATGGTTGAGTCACCGCCGGTGCCGACCAACTCCACTCCTCGCTCCGGCAGTGGACATCCGACCTCCGTACCCGATCTACGTCAGCCCCACGCTGCCGTCACCAAAACCGGCCGCCACCAAAAAACCCTAAAAATTTACCAACTAAAACCAAAACCATGACCACCACCACTTACCTCCCTCTTTCGCCGCTAGAGTCCGACCGGTTCCCTCTCCGTCGGCGTCCCCCACATGCGACTCTCCAGCACCGCCCCACCCTGGCCTCCCGATCGTCGCACCCGCTGCGTGCGTCCGCCTCCTCCGTGCGGTCGCCCGGCGAAACCCCTGACCGCCATGGCCATCGCCGCTTGGATCTGGCGTCGGCCTCCGCACAGACCGGCGCCGCCCACCACCGAAAACCCCTCTCTTCCGTTGCTGACTCTGCTCCTCCCTCGTACTACTCTGCCTCTGCGCACTGTACGGGAGCCGCCCGCGTCCCATCCACTCCTGGATACTCCTCCGCTGCCACTTCCGGCACCGTCCCACCGTACGCGCCCGGTCGACTTCATTTCCCACTCCTCTCTCCGGCTCACCTTCTCTCTCTGCCCCTCCTTCTCATCCGACGGCTCCCATCTCTCAGTTCTTTCCTTGGTTTTTGTGTGTGGTTAACATTTGTTTATTTTTTATTTATTTATTTGTGTGCTTGGGTCTCTCTCAAGAGAGAGAGAAGAGACAACACACAGTTGTCATTATTATTATTATTATTATTATTACTATTATTATTATTATTATTATTATTATTATATCCCTTTTTATTTCTTTTATTATTTAATTCGTATATTAAAATATTCTACTGATGGCATTATAATACTAAATATTTTTATTTCAGTGGTATTATTGATAGTATATATATTATGTATTTTGTTATGTTAAGATAAGTAATTAGTATTACTATGTCCAAAGATTATTATATGCAGTTATTATTATTATCTTTTAAATATAAATATACATATTAAATAATTTCCTAAAAAGTTATTTTGCAACGAAAAGATCATATCGGGGCTTGGCCCTATATATATTTTTAAAAGTTTAGTCCTAAGCCTTAGATAATTTTTCTATATGTATATACATATATATATATATATATATTTCTAACATTATTTTTCAACTATTAAAAATATAGTTTTCTACCAATTCTATTTTTCGACGAACTTAGAGTTTTTAGCCAAAAATGATTTCTTCTTGACTTTAAGTATTTTTTCAATAATTATTTAGACTCAAACTAGTTTTTGAATATTATAAATAGTTTTTTTTCTAAATTTGTATACTTCGACTATCCTTCTGTCCATGACTAATCCCATTTTTCCTAATCTCTCGCCAATTCTCGACTACCTTATGTCAAATCTAACTAATTTGACCCATCTGGACCCAAGGGAACTGTCCGTGCCACCATCAGTGGTCACCTTGTGTAGTTGTTACCCGAAGTCGTAGTTCGTGCTACATTGATCATTGCAGTACACCAGGCGTCCTACCAGGCAAGACATCTTGCCATTTGCTGTTATTTATTTAGCTCATATTTCATGTATTATTTATTATTTTCTTTATGCAAAATAAACTGTGATACATGGCATAACCTGTTAGAATTTACTGTTAAGTTATATTTTCTACTATGTATTATTTTTTTTACACATTAAACCTAGATTTAAGGGACCACCTTGTGTGTTGCTTTCATTTGGCCTTGACACATTGTACCACAAAGTTGTGTGTCACATGTAGAACATGGATGTGCGTGATTGGCTGGCCACCAGTACGTACAAGCCGTGCGATAGGACTAACCGCTAATAGAATTGCATGCTAGTTTGACTTAGCGGTTATAGAGGTTTTCTGTTGTGGATACAACATAGTAGGAATTGGGTGGGGAGGACAATTCCTTAGCGTATGGGCTACGATGCACTCTCCCTTGTGACCCGGAAGCTCTGCTGGAGATACGGGATTGATGACCCATTGATTACTGACGGCCACTGGCATTCTGCGAAATGTTATGCTCTTATTGATTGGGCCTCTGGTGCCCCAAGGGGGGACCATGTCGATCCCATTTTAGCCAGGGCCCATGCGTAGGAAGGATTGTTCTTAACTACATTTCACTTAGAATGGTTAGGCACCTTTATCCGTTAGGTACGAGTACTTTTGGTTTGGGTACTTGTATCTGACCGTAGCTTGGAACAATAACTTATCACGGATTAGTTCGCCACACCTTGTCCTTGTTTGGTTGTAGGTGTAGCTTACTACTCCGATAAGAAGGTATTGAACCTTGTTGGGGTCCGGATACCATATTAGATTTATAGCATGGAAAGATACGTCATCGTGAATTAGTTTACTATCTCCTGTCCTTATTTGGTTGGGGGGATGGTACGCTAGTTCAATGGTGTGTATTGGACCATGTTATAATTCAATTGACTTATTTATTTAAGCAATTTATATTCAGTTATATTGGCATGATATTATGTGTCTTGTTACGTCCCTCTGAGGACCTGGTTATCTCTCTAGGTGTGTGTTCATGTCTTCCGTAGTTATTCTAGCCGAGGTCGTAATCTTCTCCATTTATTCGTGGATGACGTGTCTTAATCTATCCTGCCACCTTCGTCAAAATCTTTAATAAATTATGTACTTCTTTTCTCTTTTTTTGGTTGGTAGTAGATGTGTCTCCACCCAACATATTGTATCAAGATAATTCAATAGCATTATATGATATCTTTTATTCATTTATTTTGTGTGAATGAAATTAGTCGTGGTTCTACTGCATTTTACAGCTTACGTATATTTATTATACGGCTGGCATGTCTACGTTCCTAGTCCTACATATTTTGGGACTGGGGCGTTACATACATCTAACATGATATGATACAACTGCACAAATATACTCTCCAACTGGAGGACAATGCAGAAGGTATAACTCAATCACATGCTAAGGTAGAATGGTACGATCAGATAGATAAGATAAGATATCACCAAAAGAAATACAAACAACAGAGAAAAAGTCTAAGTATATAAGACATAACATCTCAACAACAACAACATCCAGAATATATACATCTCAAAGTCAAAGTAAAGACAAAACAATAAAGTAAGATAACTAGTCTAGCTAACTAGCCTAGACTACTGGGGTAATATCCTCTGCAAGGTCTGCGTCCTCCTGGGAGTCCAGCTTGCAAGTGTCATCTAAGGCTGCTCCATAGTACGTAGGACAGAACTCCTCGGTGTCATCTGTAATATTTCAACAGGTCCAGTCAGGACAGGAACGAGCACAAAATCTTAACAGTTCACATCATGACAGTAATATAAAGCATGCAATAGAGTAAGATACATGAATCGCTAAAAGAAATATACATAAAAAAGATAGAGAGATAACTGTACTGGAAATATCTACTATAAGTAAAGAACTACAAGTGACTAGTGGTTTAGAGTACAAGATAGGCATGTGAACAGCTGGAATTTATACATGATTACACTACTGAGTTTATACATAATTATACTACTTGGAATTGTTCACATGACTATTCCTACTCCCCTGTACCCCAATCAATATACAAGAATCTAGACAGGTTATGTTATTGTACATGATTTCACATAGGGGCTCATAAATGAGTGCACATGAAGTTATATATTAGGTCTCGATAAACATGAGAGTACATAAATCACAAGACATGAATAGTGAAAGCACAGGAGTACATGATGAAAGTGAAACACACATGACATGATTTACCCGATGCTCCCAAGGGGATAACATCTCATAAAAAGATCCATATAGTATCAATCTGTGTTACCAACGTGACAACATCAAGTAAAGTAATCTAGAGCAAGAATATAAGTCCTAGCAAGTATGAAATGATCAGAGAATGTACTCGCCTGATATACTGTATGCCCGATGAGAATAGATGTCCAGATCAGAGTAAATGATTCCTATTTAGAGCAGCACAGGTCACAATATGTCCAATAAAGTAAAACTGTAGATTATAATGCATTTTTACATGATTCTAGGTCATTCTAGACTAAAGTCAACTCTTGGTCAACTCTAGTCAACAATACTAGTCAAACTAGGTCAACCAAGCTATTCTAGGTCTAAACCTAGTCTAACAAGTCATTCTAGACTAAAGTCAACTCTTGGTCAACTCTAGTCAATAATCCTAGTCAAACTAGGTCAACCAATCTATTCTAGGTCTAAACAATATCTATGTATACAAGTGTAACCTATATATGTACCATATCTACATTACTTACACTAGCTGATTGTAACATCCAGTTTTCCAAATGAGGGTAATTTTAAAATTTTGTAATTTTAATCTTTTAATAATGATATTTTAAATCATGATATAATTTTTGGTAATTTTTAAATTATTTTAAAACTATTTTAAATCATGACTTATGATTTTGGTGTTTTGATAGTGTAACACTAGAGACAGCCTAACCTAGAGCCTAGCCATGTGATTATGGTGTTTCATTTATCATTTCCAGTTCGAGGGTACTTTTGTCATTTTGAATTTAATTGAATTTAATATATATTATTTGGAATTTAATGTATTATTAAGAATTGTGTGATTTTAATATTATTTAATTGATTACCGTGTTTTATGATTTGCCTAACTTGGTTTGGACCTAACCTAGATTAGTCATAGCTAGTCTTAGCTAACCATGGTTAGTGATAGTTAGTATTATTTAGATTTATTAGAATTAATGTGATTTTTAGTATAATTGATTTTGGTCCTATAGTTGACTTTGACTAGTGTTGACTAGGAGACTAACCTAGGTCATGACTACTTGGTTAGGTTAAGTAACCTTAGTTGACCTCAGTTAGTGATGTTTAACTCATTGGAACTTATTTGGAGAGATTAGGAATTGATTAGGCTAGAATGGCTTGTGACTTCATAAGTCATGACTAATGACTTAAAGCCTTTAAGGCCCAACCCAACCAAGTGAACCTAAACCTAGCTCATTCCAGCCCATGGCAGCCACACTTAGGTCATTCCCCCTATTTAATCCCCTCCTAGAAATTAGGGCTAGCCTCCATTGGGATTATTACAAGTTTGAAAAGATGTGAGTCCCCATCTTCCTTAAATCATAGAAATTCTTATTTAGCTCCTTTTCCACCCAAATCAATTGCATTAGGACCTAAAATTATTGTACTTGCTGTTGTTATTGAGAGATTTCAGGGAATACACAATTTGTGGATATTTTGGGAGCTTGAGGAACCATTTCATTTGGGGCTTTTGTGTGGATTTGCACCACAGGTAAACTTCTAATCTATTCCATGAAATTATGTTTTTATTGCATATCTAGGGAGCCCTAGGCCTAACCTAATTGTAGGAATAGGAAACCCTAGATTTTGTGTCCAATTCGTGTCCTATTTGGACACGTATCAGTGTCATTGTTCTTGTGTTTGACGAAATGCCCCAATGGGCATTTCGAGTGATTTTTAGGAAAGTAATTGAACAGGAAATTAGGTTTAGGTGTCGTTTACATGTTTCTTGAGTCCTTATGTGATTTTCGTGTCATGTCGAGTCGTACAGACACGCGGACACGCGGTCGCGCACGCGCGCGCGCTGGCAGGATTTATATTCTGCTACTCGGGCTTGATTCTGAGCTGGATACGGCATTTTGGTCTACGAAATTTGACACACGTGTTGTGTCCATGACTGACACGGGGTTTCCCAAGTGGTTCGAGCTCTCGTGTCGTGTCGGACACGATATTGCGTGTGCTCGAGTGTACACTGTGTGCGTACAGTGTATAATTGGGTTCCCTGTTTCATTTTAGTTTTAATTAGTTTTATTCATGATTTTAATTGATTAATTAGATCCTAAATATGTTATATAATCTCTGTTACATTAGGTTACATGTTAAATTAGGTTTTAATGTGGGATTTTGGTTCGAATGGGGGTTTGAACTGCATTTCTGATACCTTTGACTGATACTGTTGTTTCCAGATTTCCAAACCCTTTAATTCCCTATTTTAATTTATGTTCCTCACTGATTAATGTCCCCACATATTACTGATATATGTTAATGTAGTATTTTAATTTGAAAATAGACTTTTGATTGTGAGAATAGGATTGGGCATTGTGGTTGATTTTAATGTAAAGGCTGATACATGAGTTCGAATATGAATACTGAGAATTGGTTCCTGTCCTGTTGTTTTCTGAATTGAATCTATGTTTGTTCATTACTTTGACTGATAAGTGATTTGATAAACTGATAATTCATTTGTTTAAACTGGATATTGATATGAGTTTGTGTTCTCAGTTAACTGTTGAAACCTGAGACTATGAACTGGGAATTGAATGAGTTGTGTTTCCCTAATGCCTGAGATTGATTTTGATTCACTGATTAGCTAGGTATATTGCATTCAAATTTGGTTTTGATTTGAGAATAGGATTTTTGGATAATGTAGTATTTTCGAAATCAATTGAACTGAGCTGAGGTTTAGTTCTTAAAACCTGAGAACTAAATCTCTAAATGCCCTGAACTGTAAACTATTAAACTGGTTATTGTTTTCCCTTCCATTCAAATCTGAGTAATGTTGATATGTAAACTGTGAAATGAGTTCAATGTATAAACTGAGTTTTATGGAGTGAATTGATGGTTGTTTTAATCTGAGATTGGTTGAACTGTTGAACCTGAGATGAATTCTTGTAACTGCTGGACTGGTTTCCTACAAACCTGAGTTTTAAAAGAATGTTTATACATTGAACCAATTCTCCTTCCTTAAAACTGTAACTTCATGGGTTCCTAAATACCTGAGTTTATGTGCTGAAATGAACTGAATCCCTTTCCCTCACTGTCAACTACAATCACTATTTTCCCAGGTTGGGACATTAGCCACTGTTTTCTATATGTACTCACTGTTTTCTCCTATTTTGCCATATTATTTATGTCACAATGATTTCAGGATATCACACATGTGTACACTCTGGTATTACACACTCTAATATCTCATTAACCCTCACACCCTCAAGACACACACACACACACATGTACACCACATTCCCTTCCTATTCCAATATATATATGTACATGTATATATTTGTCTAATGTGTATATATAGATAAAATGTGTATGTATGTTTAGGTGTACTTCTATTTTAGATTGTATAAATATATATGTGAGATGTAATATGTGTATTCCTATATTAGGTTATATAGATATATTGTCATGTATGTAATGTTATAGTTTGGTTGTTAGGGCATGATATTGCCTGGTAAGCCTAGATTAGTCTTGTTAGAACCTAGAATGGCTTGTTAGACCTAGAATAGACTAGTTAGACTAGTTTAACTTAGGTTTGACTTGGTTGACCTAGTTTGACTTTTAGGGTTGACCAGAGTTGACCAAGAGTTGGCTTTGGTCTAGATTGACCTAGATTCATGTAGAATGCATAGTAGTGCATCTTCTTATCATTCTGGACTTGTTGTGACTTGTGCTGTTCTAATAGGAGCCAGACACCACTCCTCGGACAGTATATATTCTCCAGATTCTCAAGATACATGCGAGTACATTCTCTGATCATTTCATATCTTGTTTAGGATTATATTTCTGTTTTAGATTACTTTACATGATGCTGACACGTTGGAAACACGGATTAGTACTATATGGATCTGGTTGTGCGATGTTATCCCCCTAAGCGGATACATCGGGTATTCGTATTCGTGTACTTTATCAAAAACATCGTGTACTCTTTGTATTTGTTACATTCGTGTACGAAACGTGTGAAACGTGTATAATCATGTATTCACATGACCTTCGTGTACAATAACATAATGTAGCTGTATCCTTGTGTATTGATTGGGGCGGGGGAGTAGAAGTGGTTATATATTCAATCCAGTAGATTACTCGTGTACAAACCTCTGTAGATTACTCGTGTACAATATCGTGTCGTCTACATAACCATCTTGTGCTCTGAATCACTAGCACTGTTAGTTCTCTATATATTATTGCTATTTACTTACAGTCTCTCTCTTTTTATCATATTATTTTTTTAGATCCTGTATCTTACTCTCTAGCATGCTTATATTCCTAACTTGTTATGATTTTGTTATGATGTACTGTACTCGCTTCCGTCCTGACTGGACCTGTTAAAAATTTTACAGTAAATGATGAGGCTCTAGTGTCTACCCCTCTTGGTGCAGCATTAGACATCACTAGAGACACGGACCTACTAGCAGTGGATGACATTCCTTAGACTAGGATGTCTTTACTTTTCTGGATCACTGTATATAGATTCTGAGATATTTGGGATATGTATTTATTTAGACACTTAGAATTCTAGATTTGTATCTCTGTGTTTTCTTCTGTTCTGGATATCATCTTTTATATCATTCTATCTTTATTCTGTTCTACATTAGTTGTGATTGAGTTATATTCTATTATGTCACCCCCATTCGGGGAGTATAACTGTTTATTACCTTTAACTATTAGATGTTGTGACCTAGGACAGCGTTCTACCGCCGACACTGCGACGTAGGCTGGACGTACCCACGTCTCGTGCCTTTACTCTAGGGTGCGGGTCGTGACACGTTTTTAGTGGTGGCCCATGCAGGTCGAGTTTATGTAGTGGTATTCGAACTAGAGTATCACTACAACCTGCAGTAGGATTAGGATATTTTGAAGGTACTCAATCACAGTTAGGATTCCTTGAAAGATTCCTGGGACGACCCTTGAGAATCTTATTTAAATTTCAATTTGAAATCCTTTTCCTTGTTTTGTTCTCTCTCACTCCTTGATCATTGAATTTGATTTTGTTGGATCGTTGTTGGTTTTGATTTTCCTATCGAGATGAATTTTATGGCCTGGGTTACGATATTTTCTGATAACATATGTTGACGGGAATAACATGGATGGTAAAACGTCTGTTGATTATGGAACCTGTAGTTTATCGCAGCCATATTAGCTGGCGTAGCGGAAACATAGAGATCTGACTTCGGATGTACGTATCTTGGTTATGAGATTTGGAATTTCTCGCAGCTATACTAGTCGACATAGCGAGAATTCCAGACGACATGATTATAGAGGTGCATGCCCCATATATGAAATATATCGTTTATTGCAGCTTTGCTTACTAGCGTGGCGAGGACTCTGAGTAACGTGATTTTGGACAGATGCATATGATTATCAGATTGTATCTTGAGAAGGTTTTAACATATCATCTCTATCATACCATTCTGTTGATATAAATTGTATTCCATCATCAAATAGCTTAGGAGTAAGAGTATGAGTAGGAGTAGCTTAGCTGTTATTATAAATCTAGTGTAACTTCTTGCTATTTTTTTTTCCTAATACAATGAATCGATGATTTTGCTAGACCTTAACTTAGATTTGATATTGTAACTCTGGTTTCAAAATGGTTCCTCCTTTTAAACAGATAAGAAGAATAGATTTTATCATTATTTTCTTCTTGCCATTATTTCTTGTATTACCTTAAAATATATATATATAGTGGACACAGATGTTTGCCTGACACGTATGCATGCTACACTTGATTACCAACCTATCTAAATACATATTAACATGTTTGATGTTAATTTCTCAAAATCCTAATATTTCTATTATAGTACAGTACCAGTGACTAGTTCTCTATTTTCCAGATTAAATTCGTAAATTAAATATAAATTTCATGTTATTAGTTGTTTACATTACTACACATATATCTTATGTACATGGTTTCAAGTTTTAAAGAAATTGGTTGAGTTTTGTATTGAATTTGTCAAATCTGAGACTGTATACATATTAAACCCTTAACCTTGGATTCTAAGTGTTTAGTTCAATTTACAGTTTTAAATTGTAATATTTTGAGCCGTATACATTATTGTGAGTAGGTATATAATGTTAGGTTCATACTCTTACATGTTAGGTTGTGGTTGTGGTAAACATTGAGTTGGTTTTGATGTTCGAATTTCTCCAAAAATTTTGAAAATTGAATACATGTTAACATTATTTTTTTTACATTGCTTTCAAATGTGTAGTTCAATTTCGGATTAATATGTAATGTTGAGCTAAACTGAAAGATCGAACCCCTCTATTTCAAGTTTTAACCCATGTACACTCGACACTCTACACTAATGTTCACAACTACCATGAAAACCTAACCCTTAAACTCTATGTTATGTTCATATAGCTATATAGATATACATATATATATATGGTTAGCCATGCATGTTATGAGTAAATAGCTTGTGCCTTGTAGACTGTTTAACCAATATGCCATGAATAGTGTAACTTGATAGCTATTGTTTTGAGACCCAAATCCTCCTATACACTTTCATGTATATTTCACACACACAAGCCTACTATCTAACCATATGAACATGTCTACATACACCCATATACACACTAACCACATAACATTTACATAATGTTAGCTTTTTCCTCTCTAGCTCTCTCTCTTTCTATATATATTATATTGTGATTGGATTCAATGCTATTGACTTTCGTTCCTTAACTTTTGGTTTTGATTTTCTTAAATAGTACCCCTTTATAGATGATTAGTAGTTATCTTATTTTATTTTCTGATAAGTACCAATTTTCATATAGGATGGTAGACTGCCTTACAGTTTTGATGATTTGTTATTTCTGTATCTTTTCCAGTTTAACATCCCTGATTGCTTGTATGTTTGATATCCTATGACCGTTTTGGTTTAGCATGACTAGTATACCTAGATGAGACTTTCACTACCACCGTATGCCATGACCCTGTATGTCATCCTTTTAAATCGTATGATTTGTTTAAGTTCTGAGACCAAGAGTCCTTCCCTGCCTCCTCCTCTGCCTCCAGGAGCGGTACCCCATACTATACCCTCGGCATGTTTATTTCCTGACGGAGCTCAGATATCCAGACTTCTCCGGGATGTGTTGGAGACACAAAGAGTTCAGGCTGAGATCCTGAAGTAGCAGGGCCGCGGAATCCAACTGCTGTGGGATTTGGTACATTCAGGGGGAGAGCCTAGTTCTAAGAGGCCGAGGAGCAGTGTATACCCAGAGCCCCGTGAGCACCCAGACTATCAGCCTAGACCAGCCTACCCAGTCCAGACTCCTGTTCAGCAGAGGCCAGCTGAGAGAGTGCTTACCTGCACCTTCTGAGCCTGGACATGTATGGGACTACTGTAGAAAGAGAAGAGGGGTGTGCCTGTTGTGTGGGTCGGCTGCACACAGGCTACGAGACTGTCCTGCTGCACTTATTCCAGGCAAGACTCCGCCTTTGGGAGGGAGTTCCAGCCACCAGACCTAGTTGGAGGTGCGTCCTTGACCTATATCTTAGCCAGTCTTTGAAAATTTATGCACCCTACCAAATTGTTGTATGTTTTAATACAATTATGATTGCTTTGATCTAATATGACTAGAATGGCTAGATGAAACCTCAGACTGATACCACTTACCAAATCCTATATGTTATCCTTCCAATTGCATGATTTAGATAAGTTCTCTTTTGACCTTGATTGTTTGGGTTTAACCTAGAAGGGGTACGATCATCTTAATTTTGAGGGCAAAATTTTTCTAAGGTGGGTAGGATTGTAACACCCAGTTTTCCAAATGAGGGTAATTTTGAAATTTTATAATTTTAATCTTTTAATAATGATATTTTAAATCATGATATAATTTTTGGTAATTTTTAAATCATAATCATGACTTATAATTTTGGTGTTTTGATAGTGTAACACTAGAGACAGCCTAACCTAGGGCCTAGCCATGTGATTAGGGTGTTTCATTTATCATTTTTAGTTCGAGGGTACTTTTGTCATTTTGAATTTAATTGAATTTAATATATATTATTTGGAATTTAATGTATTATTAAGAATGGTGTAATTTTAATATTATTTAATTGATTGCCATAATTTATGATTTGCCTAACTTGGTTTGGAACTAACCTAGATTAGTCATAGCTAGTCTTAGCTAACCATGGTTAGTGATAGTTAGTATTATTTAGATTTATTAGAATTAATGTGATTTTTAGTATAATTGATTTTGGCCCTATAGTTGACTTTGACTAGTGTTGACTAGGAGACTAACCTAGAGACTAACCTAGGTCATGACTACTTGGTTAGGTTAAGTAACCTTAGTTGACCTCAATTAGTGATGTTTAACTCATTGGAACTTATTTGGAGAGATTAGGAATTGATTAGGCTAGAATGGCTTGTGACTTCATAAGTCATGACTAATGACTTAAAGCCTTTAAGGCCCAACCCAACCAAGTGAACCTAAACCTAGCTCATTCCAGCCCATGGCAGCCACACTTAGGTCATTCCCCCTATTTAATCCCCTCCTAGAAATTAGGGCTAGCCTTCATTGGGATTATTGTAAGTTTGGAAAGAGGTGAGTCCCCATCTTCCTTAAATCATAGAAATTCCTATTTAGCTCATTTTCTACCCAAATCAATTGCATTAGGACCTAAAATTATTGTACTTGCTGTTGTTATTGAGAGATTTCAGGGAATACACAATTTGTGGATATTTTGGGAGCTTGAGGAACCATTTCATTTGGGGCTTTTGTGTGGATTTACACCATAGGTAAAATTCTAATCTATTCCATGAAATTCTGTTTTTATTGCATATCTAGGGAGCCCTAGGCCTAACCTAACTGTAGGAATAGGAAACCCTAGATTTCGTGTCCAATTCGTATCCTATTTGGACACGTATCAGTGTCATTGTTCTTGTGTTTGACGAAATGCCCCAATGGGCATTTCGAGTGATTTTTAGGAAAGTAATTGAACAAGAAATTAGGTTTAGATGTCGCTTACATGTTTCTTGAGTCCTTGTGTGATTTTCGTGTCGTGTCGAGTCGCACAGACACACGGACACGAGGTCGCGCACGCGCGCGCGTTGGCAGGATTTATGCCCTGCTACTCGGGCTTGATTTTGAGTTGGACACGGCATTTTCGCCCACAAAATTTGACACACGTGTCGTGTCCATGACTGACACAGGGTTCCCCAAGTGGTTCGAGCTCTCGTGTCGTGTCGGACACGATATTATGTGTGCACGAGTGTACACTGTGTGCGTACAGTGTATAATTGGGTTTCCTGTTTCATTTCAGTTTTAATTAGTTTAATTCATGATTTTAATTGATTAATTAGATCCTAAATATGTTATATAATCTCTGTTACATTAGGTTACATGTTAAATTAGGTTTTAATGTGGGATTTTGGTTCGAATGGGGGTTTGAACTGCATTTCTGATACCTTTGACTGATACTGTGGTTTCCAGATTTCCAAACCCTTTAATTCCCGATTTTAATTTATGTTCCTCACCGATTAATGTCCCCACATATTACTGATATATGTTAATGTAGTGTTTCAATTTGAAAATAGACTTTTGATTGTGAGAATGGGATTGGGCATTGTGGTTGATTTCAATGTAAAGGCTGATACATGAGTTCGAATATGAATACTGAGAATTGGTTCCTGTCCTGTTGTTTTCTGAATTGAATCTATGTTTGTTCATTACTTTAACTGATAACTGATTTGATAAACTGATAATTCATTTGTTTAAACTGGATATTGATATGAGTTTGTGTTCTCAGTTAACTGTTGAAACCTGAGACTATGAACTGGGAATTGAATGAGTTGTGTTTCCCTAATGCCTGAGATTGATTTTGATTCACTGATTAGCTAGGTATATTGCATTCGAATTTGGTTTTGATTTGAGAATGGGATTTTTTGGATAATGTAGTGTTTTTAAAATCAATTGAACTGAGCTGAGGTTTAGTTCTTAAAACCTGAGAACTAAATCTCTAAATGTCCTGAACTGTAAACTGTTAAACTGGTTAATTTTTTCCCTTCCATTCAAATCTGAGTAATATTTGATATGTAAACTGTGAAATGAGTTCAATGTATAAACTGAGTTTTATGGACTGAATTGATGGTTATTTTAATCTGAGATTGGTTGAACTGTTGAACCTGAGATGAATTCTTGTAACTGCTGGACTGGTTTCCTACAAACCTGAGTTTTGAAAGAATGTTTATACATTGAACCAATTCCCCTTCCTTAAAACTGTAACTTCATGGGTTCTTAAATACCAGAGTTTATATACTGAAATGAACTGAATCCCTTTCCCTCACTGTCAACTACAATCACTGTTTTCCCAGGTTGGGACATTAGCCACTGTTTTCTATATGTACTCACTGTTTTCTCCTATTTTGCCATATTGTTTATGTCACACTGATTTCAGGATATCACACATGTGTACACTCTGGTATTACACACTCTAATATCTCACTAACCCTCACACCCTCAAGACACACTCACACACACACATGTATACCACATTCCCTTCCTATCCCAATATATATGTACATGTATATATTTGTCTTATGTGTATATATAGATAAAATGTGTATGTATGTTTAGGTGTACTTCTATTTTAGATTGTATAAATATATATGTGAGATGTAATATGTGTATTCCTATATTAGGTTATATAGATATATTGTCATGTGTGTAATGTTATGGTTTGGTTGTTAGGGCATGATATTGCCTGGTAAGCCTAGATTAGTCTTGTTAGAACCTAGAATGGCTTGTTAGACCTAGAATAGACTAGTTAGACTAGATTGACTTAGGTTTGACTTGGTTGACCTAGTTTGACTTCTAGGGTTGACCAGAGTTGACCAGGAGTTGGCTTTGGTCTAGATTGACCTAGATTCATGTAGAATGCATAGTAGTGCATCTTCTTATCATTCTGGACTTGTTGTGACTTGTGCTGTTCTAATAGGAGCCAGACACCACTCCTCGGACAGTATATATTTTCCAGATTCTCAGGATACAGGCGAGTACATTCCCTGATCATTTTATATCTTGTTTAGGATTATATTCCTGCTTTAGATTACTTTACATGATGCTGACACGTTGGAAACACGGATTAGTACTATATGGATCTGGTTGTGCGATGTTATCCCCCTTAGCGGATACATCGGGTATTCGTGTTCGTATACTTTATCGGGAACATCGTGTACTCTTTGTATTTGTTACATTCGTGTACGAAACATGTGAATCGTGTATAATTATGTATTCACATGACCTTCGTGTACAATAACATAGCGTAGCTGGATCCTTGTGTATTGATTGGGGCGGGGGAGTAGAAGTGGTTATGTATTCAATCCAGTAGATTACTCGTGTACAAACCTCTGTAGATTACTCGTGTACAACATCGTGCCGTCTACATAACCATCTTGTGCTCTGAATCACTAGCACTGTTAGTTCTCTATATATTATAGCTATTTACTTACAGTCTCTCTCTTTTTATCATATTATTTCTTTAGATCCTGTATCTTACTCTCTAGCATGCTTATATTCCTAACCTGTTATGATTTTGTTGAGATGTACTGTACTCGCTCCCGTCCTGACTGGACCTGTTAAAAATTTTACAGTGAATGATGAGGCTCTGGTGTTTACCCCTCTTGGTGCAGCATTAGACATCACTAGAGACATGGACCTACTAGCAGTGGATGACACTCCTTAGACTAGGATGTCTTTACTTTTCTGGATCACTGTATATAGATTCTGAGATATTTGGGATATGTATTTATTTAGACACTTAGAATTCTGGATTTGTATCTCTGTGTTTTCTTCTGCTCTGGATATCATCTTTTATATCATTCTATCTTTATCCTGTTCTACCTTAGTTGTGATTGAGTTATATTCTGTTATGTCACCCCCATTCGGGGAATATAACTATTTATTACCTTTAACTGTTAGATGTTGTGACCTAGGACAGCGTTCTACTGCCGACACTGCGGCGTAGGCTGGACGTACCCACGTCTCGTGCCCTTACTCTAGGGTGCGGATCGTGACACTAGTATATACATATAGCCTACAATATCACACCCTTATATGTATCATACAATTTCATGCATTCATACTATACATACATATCATATTTGTCTACTGCATTCATATATGCATACCTTACATACAAACATGCATGTTTGCCTATATTATATTACATTCATTATTGCATACATGTTTTATATACATAACATACATTCAAAGAATGAAAAGAAGGAAAGGAAGACAGTGAGTTAAGGGGACTGTGAAGTGAAGGTGCTGTGAAGAGTGTATGAAGTGGGAAGAGGGACTGTGGCATGTTAGAGTAATCTCAGATTTATGTAACCCTTACTTAGGGGCTGTTTGGATAGATATAACTATTTGAAAGTGTGAAAGTGGCACTTGCAGCAAGTTGAGTTTTCGTGGACTTGCAGCAAGTGGCACTTTCTAAAATGTGTTTGGATGGAGTACTTTTTGTCTGGTGAAACTGAAAAAAAAATTGGTTTGGTGTTTGGATAGTTATGTAAGTAGAAAGTGAAAGTTTTTTGGAGATGTGGTAAACCTAGGTATGGTTACCCCCCATTAATTAAATTAGTTATCATAATTAAACAAAAAAAATACAATATATTTTTGTGACCACAATTATTATAACTAAATCAATTACTATAATTCAATGAACCAATTTTTTTTTATCATAGTTAACTAAATTAATTAACGTAATTAAATTAACAACAATTTTTCAATTATTTGGAGAAATGGCCCCACAACAGCAGCTTCTTCATCATTCTTCATCATTCTTCTTCTTCTTCTTAAAAACCAATGCATAGACCCCTAATTTCCTCTCTGCCTCCTTTTTTCAACTCTCTCTCTCTCAGTAGCATTTGGCCGTCCTCCCTTCACCGCCACCAGCCTCCCTCCCTCCCTTCCTCTACCGCCTCAGACCACCACCACCGCCTCCACGAACCACCACCACCGCCTCCACGAGCCTCCCTCCACCGCCTCAGACCACCACCACCGCCTCCACGAGCCACCACCACCGCCTCCATGAGCCACCACCACCCCACTCCATCTCCCCGCCACCACCACCACCGCCTCCACGAGCCACCACCACCCCACTCCAGCTCCCCACCACCACCACCACCGCCACCACCCCACTTTTATCCCACCTCTCTCACTTTTGTGAGGGAAGTGGAAATAAACAAAAAGGAGGGGGATAGCAACTGTGCAGCAAGTGAGATTCCTCACTTGATGCCTCCAGTTGCTGTAAACCAAATGCCGCAACTCCCACAAAACCCAGCCACTTACCGTATCTCCTTCCACATCCCGCGTATTCACCGCGAACCAAACAGCCCCTTAGTGTAACAACCATCAAAACCAAATCAGTTTTTGTACAAAAATCAACTCAGTTAACCTATCAATTCTCATATTTCAACCAAGGTTCAATTCTCAGTTTAACATTTCAATACCTTAAGTATTAGTAAACTCAAAATACATAACAGTAACCCAATTTATAACTCGAAGCCAAACAAGCTTACTGAGAAATCAAGCCCTGCCAAGTTAAGACAATACCTGAGCCTACTGCTACTCTGCTGCAGGATTCTATTGTACTGCCAAAGCCAAGCTAATGCAATGCATTGTTGCTACCAGAAAAGGCAAGCCAGGTCAGCCCAATGCCAAACTGGAAACAACTATAATGTAGGGTCCCTCATCTAATCCTTCACTCTCTCTTAACCTTACATACATATAGGTAAACTTCCTAGGATATCTAAATGAGATAACTCACAAGTCCAAACATAACCCAAACTCAGGTAAACTCATTACCTGTCATGAATGCAAGCCCAGGATTCCAAATCAGTTTAACATTCATGTTTTAACTCAGTTTACATTTAAGATATGCTCAATTATAAACACAGGTTTCAGAACAATGCCAAAAACCCTAAATTCTATTCGAAAACCAAATAAACACCAAATTAATGTGTGTTAGCATGTTGTACACATGTACTCATGTCCCAGAGGTCCTCTCATGTCTATACAACTGGACACGAGGTATCCAAACATGTTTAAATAACACAGAACCAACACTGCACAGCATTGTCTCGTACGACGAGTTCGTGAGCTCGTGGATACGACACGAGCCACGTCACATCTCGTGCTCGTGTCCACATGTAGCCCACACATAGGGTTACACAATCGACACGACAAGAGACACCCACGACATGTATTCGTGTGATACGACATGCGTATCAGACACGAATATACGTACGTACAGTCACATTGTAATTCACATGCACACACGTTTTCGTGTCCAATACGACACAAGAAGCCACGAAACTTTAGGGAAACGTTCGCAGACATTGCCCCTACGTATCCCTTGAGTTTTGTCCCATCTCGTTGCGTGTTGTGTCCGCTGCATGCCTTGAGCAGCAGGACACAACACGGGGTCGTACGCGAGCGTGTTTGTGTCCATTTTGGACATGGACATAGCATAAAAATGTGCTCAGAGATGTAGATCTGAGATCAGCATGCCAAGGGCTACAAATTCATGTAATTAGTTGTAGAAAATAAGAATAAAACTTTCATTGAGGTATTTCATCAAACACGTGTCATAGGATACTGATACGTATCCGATACGTACATCAAATCAATACCAATTCCTACCAAACTCACCCTACAGCTAAGAGACACCTATATGGATTCAACTATGGAAAGAAATCTGAGATTTGAATCAATTTAAGGATTTTACCTATTGAGAGTAGATCTCAATCAAAAAGCCCAAAAATGAGAAATCCTCTTCCAGTAGCAATGGCGAAAAGAGCTCCAATCCTAGCAAACAAGCTCCCTTCAACCTCTACTCTAGAAATGACTTCAAATGCAAGTGAGTGGGATCAATTTGGTGGAGGAATGGTGAGATTTGACAATTTGGAGAAGAAATATTAGGGTTTCCAAAAGGAGGATTTCTAAAATAGGCAAGTGACTAATAAGAGACATTATATAGGAAAGTTTAGGTCTCCATATGGCTGCTATAGGGGCCGGCCACATGATATTAGGGTTAAGGTTTCATTGGGAAATAGGCTATGGGCCTAATGCACTAGCTAGTTATCTCAACCTTCTAGCTAATAGCCCAATCAACACATAGCACCCAATCTCTCCATGAACCCAAGTCAACTTGAGTAAACTTGAGTTAGATTAGGGTCCAACACCATTCTACCATGCTAACTAAGTCACCAAAGTCATGGTCAAACAATAGGCTAGTCTCTATGGTCTCAACTAGCAAAAGTCAAAAATCACAAACACTAATGCAATAAATAATAAAATAATTAAAAATCATAATGACCAAAATACCCTCAAGCTATAATGTGGTAGTGACAACTCTGTAATAACGTATAAGCTGTAGAGACATGGGGGTTACTACTACAATCCAACAGTCAATCCTAGGTCAAGCAATCCTAGGTATCTCAATCACATACAAATATACAAAGTACAAGAAGTATGATCATCAGACATAAAATAGTAAAGCGTCCAAAACTATATATACATAGATGATCATGAAGCTAGTAATATAAAGTGAAGAACTAGCATGAGTAATATCATACATGATAAGCTCTAGCTATAGTCTAGAATACGCAAATCATGTTTAGGCCCGTAAGCTAAATGTCAAGATCCAAAACATGAGCTAAACACGTGCTCGGAGGCTAAACGCCACAAAAGAATAATGTACATAACTAGTAGGTGAATGAAATAGAGAACCCACTAAGGTACTCTGGTGCTTCGAGTAGTCACCGTCGAGTAGATGGTACGAAAGATCCTCTGGGCTCCTCTATCAAATCTGGCCAAATAAAACCAGTGGGGTCAGACCCCCAATAGCAAGTACCACAAAGGAAGCCAAAGCTATGAACTAAAACCAGCAATAACTAACATAGCAACGGTTACAGATAGAAATAAGCAAATGATGATCGAGACTCATGCACTACCAATGTACTTATCCCGAGAATAGAAAGACAATAAGTAAAGCAACAAGGAGCATAAAGTAATTAATGTGTAACATAATGCAAAGTGTGGACATGTAAAGTAAATGGAAGCATGTGAATACATAAGACAAACTGGGCATGTGAGCATGTGAGATATCTGAACATGTGAGCATGTGAGATATCTGAACATGTGAGCATGTGAGATAACTGAACATGTGAGCAAGGGAGACAACTGGAACATATGAGCATGTAAGATAACCGAGCTATGTAAAGATGTAGGGTAACTGGGATATGTGGGCATATTAGATAACTAGGACATGAGAGCATATGAGAACTATATAGAATGACAAATGATAAGATAACTTAGAAACTATTCCGGAACCCAAGTTACAACCCGTAAACCAAACAAGGATGGGGGTTGTAACCCTTCTCCTGAACAGAACTTAGTTTCTAATTATTTATCGACAAAGGTAAAGCATAAACAATAATGTACTGAAATAAACAAATACGGACACTACCTAGACAAAACTAGACTAGATTGGACTCCATTCAACAATCACGCCAAGAAATGAGTACGGTTTTATACATTAGCTAACTAGGGTTATCACAATCCTAATTACTAACATATGCACTTTTGATAAATCCAATCCAGTTACCTGCCCTGCAGGCTACCCGACTTATCCAGACTAAAAGAAAAAGAAAGTAGTGGTGGATACATCGCCCGGGAGACAAATATATCCAAGATCTTATAGAGGGTACATCGCCCAGGAGACAAATGTACCCTATAGACATATATAAGGTGCAACACTCGGCGGTGCGCTAGAAGTTGCTCATCATGACAGATAGCTCCAAATCTATTCAGGTTGGGGTCGGGACAAAGGGCTTGCAGGCAACCGAAAAATTCTTCTCTCCCAATGCATCTAGGTAAGCAAGCTAGTTGTTTAGTCCTTAACGTTTTCTTGTTAGATTCTGGGTGTGGCATTCTGCAGAATCCATCCTAGACATGATATGCAAGACTGGACAATATAAAAAAGTGCACTATAATAAGCCACAATAAGAAAATATAATAAGATGGAAGCTAGGAGTGCGCTACGACGAGCCACTATAGAGAAAATAGGGAGTGCGCCATGACAGGCTACTATCATGTAAATAAGAAAAAGACATGTACAAGAGTGCACCACAACCGGTCACTATCTAGTAAGGAAAGTAGACATGTAACATGAGTGCACCACGACGGGCTACCATCTAGTAAGCAAAGAAGACATGTAACATGAGTGCGCCACGACGGGCCACCATCTAGTAAGCAAAGAAGACATGTAACATGGGTGTGCCACGACGGGCCACTATCCAGTAAGCAAAGAAGACATGTGACATGAGTGCGCCATGACGGGCCACTATCTAGATTATCAAGATGAGATTATGTTATCATGTTCAAGTTAAGTAAAATATTAATAAGTTATCAAGTCAGGTCGTCGCAAGTTAGGTCAAATATAGAAAATATACAAAGAAGATCAAAAATTGTAATTGAAATTATCAGTGCATACAAACTCCAATTAAGGTAAAACAAAAAGATTCTTGAAGCCAAGACAAAGATCTACAACATTCATGTTTTGAATTTTTCAAGATTCTAGCTACAAAATAGCTTAAACAAGCAAAAACATCCATTCAAGGCAAACTGCGTACGGGCGTACTGCACGCGGGAAAAAAATACCCACGGCGCAAGGAGTGCACATGCACGGTGCACGGACAGTGCACGGCATGCAAGAACACACTGTGCGTGCGGGCAAACTGCCCACGACACAAGGAGTGCGCAAGCACGACGAGCGGGCGCACGACGAAAAATTGTACGGACGCACGGCGCCCAAGTTGTGCTGCACGTACGGGCAAAAATGCCCACGGTGCAAGATGCATGCAAGCACGGCACGCGGGCACATGGTAGAAAATCACGCGGGCGTGCGGCACGCAAGTTACACTGCACGCGCATGCAAAAATGCCCACGGCGCAAGGTGCGCGCAAGCACGACGTGCGGCAGAAAATCGCACGGGCGCACGGCGCGCAAGTTGTGCTGCATGCACAGGCAAAAATATTCCTGGTGCAAGGTGCACGCAAGGCAACAACGCTGCGCACAGCACTATTTATCTTCCTGACAGCACCAAAAGGCGTGGAGAACCCATGAACATGAAAAATGACATAACTAACTCAAAATAAATCGAAATCAAGTAGTTCAAAATCCAAAATCAGGTAGAATTAAATTTTCTACAACATGGAACCATTAGTTTTTGAAAATAAGAAAGTTTAAGAGATCAAAACCAAAAAAAGAAAAATTATAAACTTTGATCTACAAAATTGTAAGCAATAAAACTGAAAACTCCAAGTTCTAAAGAAGCTTAGAATTATGCAAGGAAGAGAATAGAACAAACAAAATAGCAAAATAATGTTCAAGATTTGGCAAGATGTACTTGCCTAGGTGGGTGAAGGAGTAAAGAAAGTAGAAGATGAAGAAATAAAATGAGAAGTCATGAAGAGAGAAAGAGAAATTGGTTTATATACCAACCCTCTCATCTAAAACCAACCCAACCCAAGCCATGCCAAGTTGAGCCAAACCAAATTAAACCAAGTCAAGAATAAACCAAGTCAATGCTAAGAAAGACAAGTCAAAACACAGGTCACCTGACAAATGTCAGAATCCCGTACATGTACACTACAATATATATATAGTAGAAAATAGGAGTGACAGGTATGCCATCGGTATACACCGGTATACTGACGGTATGTCGGTCAAGGAGAAAATCTATAAGTTGAAATTTTTTTAAAGCATTCTGAAAATTAAGAAAATACGAAATATAGTACAAAAATACGTATTCGTATATAAATACCGATACTATGAGACAAGTCTCACAAAAGTGATTTGTAACTCCATTTATAGAGTTTAGAGATAACTGTTAAGTAGTTATCCTGATTGGCGCACACTACAATTGGCGCACTATTCACCAGTCGCGCAAACGGTTGGTTTAACTACTTGGACGCGTGGTATTCTGTGAGAGAGATACGGTTGGTCGTGGGTAGTGTCACGTATATATTCTTTGAGATTAGTGGCATGCATGCCACGTTATCTAACTTTCTGGATGATTTGATCAAATAGCGCCAATTGTTAAATGGCGACGAGCACTACTTGCTATTTAGTGCTCTCTGGTTAATGTAATGATATTTGATTCTTTCGTACCAACTGCAAATGGTGTGAGACAGCTGTCAATCATTATTGTTGACCCAAATCACAGTCAACTAAATATTGACGAATTGACAATATGATACTTGTCATAATTCAATATGACACAACAAGACAGAACTCAATGCTTGACGAACGTCATCTCTCTCATGCAACATACTCGTTTCAGAGTCTATACTATTTTACATTTATTGAGTCTAGCTAAATGTAAACTGAGTAGCACTGGGTATTCTTGGCTTAACCCTTATCCCCAAAATAAACCCAAAAGATCCACCAAGCCAAACTAGCCCACAAAAGCACATTTGAACATTCTGTCCTATAGAGACAGAGTTCGGGCCGAACTCTGTCCCCTAAATTACAGGATTCTAATTTTTAGGGTTTGTTGTATGCTAGTTGTCCAACGACCAAAAATTTGAATTCTTGACACAAAATTCTGGCCGAATTCTGCCTATCCCAACTAGTATAAATAGGCCTTGAATTCTCTTATTTTTATTCATCCAATTATCTTCTCTTCTCTTCTCTATAAGTCTCATACAAGCCTTAACCTTCTCATCTACTAGCCACAAGCTTCCTAAGCCTAAAAATGCTCAGTGCTATTCAGTTAGAAGTTTGTGCAAGAGTCAAAAAAGTCGTTTGGAAAATTCCAAGCATCGCCACAGCGATCTTTGTAAGAAGTTGACGTGCTCTTCTGAAAAAAAGGCACGAGATATAACTACTATTTCACAAATAGTAGATTTAATCCTGAGCTAGAGTTCTTAGGCCTGTACTAGTCCTCCACGAGGAAAACCAGGTTAAAAACGACTGTGTTTGCGTATGCTCTATTGATCTTTTTATTTTCGCATTTACTACTCTGATTAATTACTATTGGTAAAAGAGTTTAATTTTTTATTTGGCAATTATTGTTATAAACTCTATTCACCCCCCCTCTAGAGTTACCTACCTGTTCTTCAATTGGCATCAGAGCTCTGTTCTCTTAACATGGATTAACATCCTAGAGCTGATCCATGGCAACCACACAACCTATGTTTTCCAACTATGGTGAGGGACAGTCCACTCATAGGCCACCCCTATTTGATGGAACCAACTACACCTATTGGAAACTAGGATGAGTTTCTATCTCAAGTCTCTAGACTTCGACCTGTGGACCATTGTCACCGATGGTTACAAAAAGCCCGCCAGGATAGTTGTCGAGGGAGACCTCATCGAAAAACCCAACGACAAATATTCTGACGAGGAAAAAAACATGCGAGTCTAGTTGCTAGAGCTATTAATGCTCTTTTCTGTGTAATAGACATGAATGAATTTAACAGGGTCTCGACATGCACCACCTCGTACGAAGTATAAAAGCTTCTGGAAGTAACGCATGAAGGAACCACTCAAGTCAAGGAATCTAAGATCAGTCGTCTTACTCAAGAATACGAGACGTTCAAGATGAAGCCAAATGAGATGATCACCCAAATGTTCACAAGGTTCCTTGATGTCATCAATCCTTTGTCATCTCTTGGCAAACAATACTCCAATCATGAAAAGATCTGCAAGTTACTTAGGAGGACCGAAGATCTGGAACCCTAAGGTAACAGCAATTATAGAAGGCAATGATCTCACCAAAATGTCTATAGAAACTTTGATAGGAAAGCTGATGAACCACGAGCTCGACCTCAAAGACTTCGACGAACCTGCTCCAAAGGCAAAAGAGATTGCCCTAAAAGCTTATCGTCGAAGGGCTGATCCTGAAGAGACTGAAGACAATTCTAAAGGTAATGATCAAGCTCTTCTAGTCCGTAACTTCAAGAAGTTTTTTCGTTTCAATCGATGGAAGAAGGAACAACAAGAAGACGACAAGGAAGAACCAACTTGCTACGGCTGCAAAAAGACTGGACACATTCGAAAGGACTGTCCCTTCGCAAAAAAAGGTAATAAATATGAGAAGCCCTACAAGAAGCCTTCTTCGAGAAAGTATGCCAACAATAGTATTTGGTACGAAAGCGAAGCCAGTGATTCTGAGGAAGAAGACGACTCTCCTCGAGACACTGCTAATGTCTGCCTAATGGCAACATCCGAGAAGGTAACTAGCAAAACTCTTGATGACTTTACATTTGATGAACTTGGTGATGCCTTTAATGACTTACTAAATGATCACAAGAATTTCATTAGTAAATATAAGCATGCCAAGGAGAAAATTAAAGGCTATGAAATAGAGATTCATAATCTTTCATCTTTACTTGATAATGTTAGAGACACTCCACCCACGGAAGTCACTGATGAGGTGTCCAAGCTTAAATTAAGCTTACATGATGCCGAAGCACTTATTGAGAAGCAAACATGTGAGAACTCAGCACTCAACAAAGAGCTTACTGAAGAAAAAAAAACACAAGATCTTTATTGCTAAGATTGATGGTCTAAATGCTAAGTGCAATGAACTGAATGTTGTCTCTAAAAAATTAGAGATCAGATTGGGGAAACAGGTTGCTCAACCTCAAATCCAATCACACAGTCATAAAACACACACAAAACATAAGACCACTCATAATAGTAAAATACGTCACCCACATGCAGCACGTAACCATGCTTATATGTACACGTACTTCCATACAACATGTAAACCACATGCACGTAGACATCATTCTCAATCTACTCATAACTATTATCCTACTGCTACACATAGTCACTATCCTGCCGTTTCACATAACTATCACCATACTACACATAGACAGCCATTATCCTGCTACTACACATAGTTACTATCCTGCTGTTTCACATAACTATCACCATACTGCATATAGACATCACTATCAACCTGCTCCTAACACAAATAGGCATGCTACTTGCACATACTATGGATTACATGGTCATATCTTACCACAGTGTAGAATTAGAAAATTAGTTGATATTAATCTATATGCATGGATACCGAAGACTAATATTTCAGGACCCACAAGAACTTGGGTACCAAAGGTCACATCTACTTATGATGTAGGTGGACCTTCCTTCCTCAACTAAAAGAAAGTGGATTCTCGATAGTGGATGCTCGCGACATATGACTGGAGACGTAAATCTTTTCGCATCACTATCGATGAAGAGGAAAGGATATGTATCCTTCGGTAACAATTTAAAGGGCTACATCATAGGTAATGGTACTAATGGTTATCTTCCTTCTCCTGTAATAAAATATGTCTACTTAGTGACCGAGTTAAAGCATAACATGTTCAGCATAAGTCATCTTGCTGATCATAGATATGATATTAACTTTGGACAGAATAAATGCTACATTTATGATAGGTCAACGGGAGACATTACTTTTGAAGGGATAAGAGAAGATAACATTTATATTTTCTATCTATCTAGAAACACTAACAGTGCAGAAAGATGCCTCTACGCCCACAAGGATAAAAGACTGTTGTGGCACCAGCGTCTTGGTCATGCCAATATGGATACCATATCTAGGCTATCGACAAAGAAGCTAGCGAGAGGTCTGCCCGACATCACATTCAAGAAGGACACGGTATGTACCGAATGTGAACTGAATAAGGCAACCAAATCTTCATTTAAATCCATAAACACTGTAAGTACTACTAGACCATTGCAATTACTGCACATGGACTTATTTGGTCCCAGTAGAGTAGCTAGTCTTGGTGGAAAACTCTATACTTTTGTTATTGTAGATGATTTTTCAAGATTTACTTGGGTTTTCTTCCTTTCAAACAAAAGCGATGCTATTTCAGTTTTCAAAATCTTTGCCAAAAAGGTCCAAAACGAAAAAGGCTACATGATTACTCGAATCTGAAGTGATCATTGAGGCGAATTTGAAAATTCTGATTTTGAAAAGTTTTGTGAAATAAATGGTTTTGATCATGAGTTTTCTTGTCCTAGAACTCCTCAACAAAATGGTATTGTGGAGCAAAAGAATATGACTCTTGGCGATATGGCTAGAGTCATGTTGAATAAATTTTTATTTCTTAAATAGTTTTGGACAGAAGCTGTCAGTACAACTTGCCATGTTTTAAATAGGGTACTTATTCGACCTATTTCGAAGAAGACACCCTACGAGCTTTGGTTTGGTAGGACTCCTAATATCTCATATTTTAGAGTGTTTGGTTGTCGCTGTTTTATCCTAAACACCAAAGACAACTTAGGTAAGTTTGATGCCAAAGCTGACAATGGTATTTTTTCTTGGCTATGCTGCCAAGAGTAAGGGATATAGAGTGTTCAACAAATGCTCAATGATTGTAGAAGAATCTACTAATATGACTTTTTATGAAGAAAATAGTACATCAGATATCCCCGACGATGATGTTGAACCATCAACTTCCACGCCGATGAATACCACCCTTGAAACAAATTCTCTAGAGGGCTTACCGAAGAAGTTTGCGTTCAAGCCGTCACACCCAGAAAACTTGGTAATAGGTAAGGTATCACACGGAGTAAGTACTCGATCATCGTTAAGAGATTCTATTGCTAGCACTGCTTTCATTTCACAAATTGAGCCTAAAACTGTTTTAGAAGTTCTAATGATGAATTTTGGATTTTCGCTATGCAAGAAGAACTCAACCAATTCGAAAGAAGCCAGTTCTGGAAACTTGTTCCTAAACTAGCTAACCATTCGATTATTGGTACTAAATGGGTTTTTTGTAACAAAGTAAATGAAGATGGTTCAGTCACTCGCAACAAAGCTCGTCTAGTAGCTCAAGGATACAACCAAGAGGAAGGTATCGACTACGATGAGATGTATGCTCCTGTTGCAAGACTTGAATCCATTCAGATGCTTTGTGCCTTTGCAAACTTTCAGAATTTTAAACTTTTCCAAATGGATGTCAAAAGTGCTTTTCTGAATAGTTTTATTAAGGAGGAAGTTTTTGTAAAACAACCCCCTGGTTTTGAAAATCACAAATTTCTCGACCATGTTTTCAAACTTAAGAAAGCGCTATATGGCCTCAAACAAGCCCCCAGAGCTTGGTAAGAACGCCTAAGCAATTTCTTACTAGATAAAAGTTTTTCAAAAGAGAATATTGACATTACACTTTTTATCAAAAGTTTTTAAGACACCATTCATTTAGTTCAAATTTATGTTTGATGATATCATATTTGGGTCCACTAATGAAAATCTATGCCAAGATTTCGCTAAGTATAAGCAGAACGAATTTGAGATGAGCATGATGGGGGAGCTCACCTACTTCCTAGGATTGCAAGTCAAACAAACTTCGCAAGGAACATTCATCAGCCAGTAAAATACACAAAGGATATGCTGAAGAAGTTTGATCTTGACAACGTCAAACCAATAAGCACTCCCATGGCTACTACGACCAAGATGGAACCTGATAAAAGCGACAAACCTATTGACCAACTTAAGTATCGAGGTATGATTGGTAGTCTACTTTACCTAACTGCTAGTCGTTCCGATATCATGTTTAGTGTTTGTCTGTGTGCTCGCTATCAAACTAGTCCTAAGGAATCATACATGACCGCCGTTAAGCGTATCTTCCGATACCTTAAGGGTACTGTTACAGTGGGCTTGTGGTATCCCAAATCCACAACCTTTGACCTTATTGGTTATTCGGATGCTGATTTTCGGGATACAAAGTCGACCGTAAAAGTACGAGCGGCACGTGTCATTTGTTAGGCAAGGCTCTAGTCTCCTGGCTTAACAAGAAGCATAATTTTGTCGCCCTATCCACAACAGAAGCTGAATATATCGCAGATGGTCGTTGTTGTGCACAAATTCTGTGGATGAAGCAAACCCTTGCAAACTACAACCTATTTTTTATGCACATTCCTATATTCTATGATAACACTAGCACTATCAACCTTACTGAGAACCCTATCTGTCACTCACGCACGAAACACATTGAAATTCGTCACCACTTTTTGCGTGATCATCAACAAAATAGCACTATAAATTTAGAATTTATTGACACTGATCATCAGCTGGAAGATTTCTTTACTAAACCACTATCCGAAGAGTGATTCAACTTTTTTTGTCGTGAATTAGGAATTTTGGATGAAACAATTATTCATTAAATTGGCCTGCGTAAATATTAATTATGTCATATTTCTTTATGATGACTTTGCTATGGGTACAAGCAGAAAGGGTCCTTCTGACAATAAGGCATAAAAGCCTGAGCGATACGGTGCACTAGTCTTCGGACTACCGCTAACTGGGATCCGGTCGCTACAGCTACCCCATGGCAGTTTCATCGTAATGATTTATGTCATAAATCATTGTTTACTACATGGTTCAATTTTATTTATAACTTGCTTAATTCAAAATTTCTACCTTTATTTACATTTACTCAATTCAATTTACATTTGAAAATTTCTAACTTGGCCAATTACTTTTGAATTTTTTTAATCTTTATCACTCCTGTCCATTTTCTCCAACTTTGTAATTTTTAAACTGTTTTTCAGTTCTGGTCCCAGAATCCAGAATTCGGGCCGAACTCTGCCTCACACAGAGTTCGGGCCAAATTCGGTCTGGTTATTCCAGAACTACAATTTGCTCTCAGCCATCCAACTTTTTTTGATCTAACGGTCCAGGATCAACCCGACCAGCCGAACCCCCTTTCATATTTTCGGGTTCTCTCCCTCTCTCCTCTCCTCTCCATTGCCTCCTCTAAAATCTCTCAAACTTCATCCTCTCCAAACCCTAACCCTAGAATTCTCTATCTAGTGTGGTTTTCTTCTCCAAACTCAAGGGGTATAGCTTGTGCATCATTTTCTTCCATATTCTACTACTCTCTTGAGGTATAACTCTTTATTTTTCTCTATCTCAATTTCAAATTTCCTTTTATTGTTAAATGGCACCTAGATTGTTCAATAGAGGAAAGAGGGCTAGAACCGAGGGTGCTTCCTCATCGAACCCTCCTCCTCGAGATGATCAACCCATTCATCCATTTTTTAATCCACCAAAACCCAATGAGCCCAACACATTCGATGATCAAATTTTAGTTTCATTGGAAGCATAAAATGAATGGTTCAATGATTTTCGTTCACGGCCTGTGTGCGCGGGTCATCCTATCAATTTCACTATATTTTCTCGTTATGACTCATTATTTCATGATCTTTGTCTTGATGAGTTAGTTTCTACAACTTCAGTTATATATTTGAATGCGATCCAGATGTTTTACTGTAATCTTACTTTTGACGACACACGACTCTATTCTCGTGTCATCGGGATCGACATCTCTTTCGATGATTTTGAACTTGCGGAATATCTTAAGATTCTGGAACCCAACTCTTGGGAGAAGCTTGTCAATGCACGCAAATTTCAATTTCCCGATGGGTCGTCCCTTGAGAGTTTCAAGGATGATTTGTGTACTCCTAACACACATCCACGCAAGTTACTTGCAAAATTCCTTAACCCATATTTCTACGAGCTTCATCGTATCGTCTTCTCCACGATCTTGCCCAAAGCAGGATCGACTGATGAAGTTTCTTATTTTGAGATCTCTGCCCTCTATCACCTTCACTTCCATGTCCTGTTCAACCTTCCACGCACTATGATAGACTGGATGATTAGTGCAAGGAAGAGACCTCGATCATTGGTCTATGCTCTCTATTTCGATGGTCTTTCGTGCATTTTATCACGACCCGCACCCGCTTTTTGGATGCAAGCACGTGAGCAAGCCAGCTACACATCAAGCGGATTCTAGCCCGACTCGAATACGTAAACGCTGTCAAGGCTATGGTATACTGCCAAATTATGGCAATTTAACCTATATCTCAAATCCATAATAAGTGTACGAATCAAGAATGGACACTATGGGTCGTGGTCTACAGCCCACTAGCATATATGTCCGATAAGACTCCAAAGGATATAACAAGAGTCTCTAAAGTGAATCAATAAGCAAGATATCTCATGATAAGGAAAGTAAAGCATGAAAGGATAACAATATAATATCACTGACAAATATATGGATTATGCATCACAATCATCTACCATCCCGCTCTGCTAACTAACTCCATGCGATCGCTAACCTGAAGAGATCATCAGGTCCTCAGAGGACATAGCAAGATACATAAAAACATGCCTATCTAGCAGTTTATCATACAATAAAGAAAATACAGGAAAATACCAATCAACACGAAAATACGACTATACACGACTGGAAGAACCACTACGCATAAACGAACTGCTGTAGAAGAACAAGATAACACAATATCACAATGTCAATGGATAACCAATCGAATACTCAAACCCTCGCCCCTAGTGTGGGCTCGCAGGTTTGAACAACTACTAACCCTCGCCCCTAATGTGGACTCGCAGGTTAGCTTCAAGAAAACACCCTCCCCCCTAATGTGTATTCGCAGGTGCGGATTAGATAGCTACTAACCCTCACCCCTAGTATGGACTCGTAGGTACGGACAGATATATACTAACCCTCGTCCCTAGTGTGGACTCGCAGGTTAGCTTCAAGAATCAAGATACAGATAACTACTAACTCTCGCCCCTAGTGTGGACTCGCAGGTTAGCTTCTGTTATGACTTATTCATCCTATGACACAATGCGACTCAGTCCAAGTACAGGTGATGACACGACACGATCCAATCATGATACACGAGAAAACTAATCCAATATGAACTACAAAATTAACTATGAGCAAGAACTATATCTATACTAGCATGCACAATATACAAATCTCATGTAAATAATCAACTAGTATAACTATATAATAATAGAAATATGCATGTAAATAAACTGTAGAGGGAGGCAAGGTATACTTGCCTGGAGGTTGCACGCAGATCCAACAAAATATAGTCAACTGGAAAGCCGATAAGTCCAAGTCATCATAACTGTCTCTGAAAGCTGAAACAGACAATACCAAAATCTCAGAATTGTCAAATTAGCTAGGATTGTCTGTCCTTAAGTCCAATTTTGGACACATGGGTAAAACGGTAATTTTGGGTCAAAACGGTGTCCGTCGTTGGACCCATTTTGTACCGAAAAGCGTGCCAGAGTCAATAGTCTCTAAAGTCGTCAAACTATATGTCTACGAATTTGTTTTGATGATACAAACCCAACGATATATCCAATTTTGGATTTCGGTAGGCCGTGCACAAAATCGCCCGTTGAATCAGATCGTGGGGCCCACAAAATGACGATCCGATCAACTGCCTCAGAAATAGACCAAACTTGGTATACAGGACCAGAAAAATGATACGGTCCTGTTGTCGAAAGTTTCGTCTCGATCTGAAGAACGTACACAAAGTAATTAAAAAAATTACACAGAGGCCGATATAGTAAATTTTGACTGATACGTATCAAATTCGTCGCGCACACGCGACCAATTTGAATTCCGTCAAAGTCCACACATCCACGAAGTCGATACGCACCTTTCGATGCTTTCAGTTCACGATCATATCGTCCGGTTTGGCGGGACGTACGTCGTATCGAAGGATTTTTCAATATTTCTACTATTTATATGCAACTTTGTAGATTAGATCCTATGTATGCTCCAAAGCTAAAATATGGTTATGGTGTAAGGAGGGGAAACAACAAGGGGATATATGTAAAGTGTAAAACAACTTTTGGTGGATTAGAGTATATGTCCACCTTTGCTTACGTGCAGGCATGGTGGGCTCATTTTTTACTAATGCACCTCTTATTCACAAAATATTACATATTACTTGTGTGTATAATTATAAAGAGAAGAAAATGGGTTATATGCAATTATTACAACCACATATATGCATCAGGGAGCACATCTTCTTATCATGAAAGGAGTCCACTATATGTGAAACAATGCCATGGATAGTGCTACGTATTTTATATATTATATTCTATGTGATATATACATATATATTATAATATACTCTATATATTATAATGTACTCTTAGCCATATGTACTGTGCCTACATGCACAAATTCTTTACAACTCTCTGGGAAATCTCAAGGATTTTGGTGTGTGTGATAGCCAACAGTATTTTTTTAAAAGAGAGACACAAGTGGAGAGATTACACATAGTATTACTTAAATAACTTATCTTAATAAAGCTAATCTCTTTCGCATTGCTGCGAAAGCATTGCCTGCAGCACATTAGCCCATACTTGCGAATCAGTCCATGAGGATTCCCGCACACACGGCATGTCCTGGATCCAGGTCCGTAGCTCTTCGGATGCGAATTCCATACGTTCGAGTGCCCCATCTCTCTCCCTTGCTCTCTTTCTTTCTCTCTCTCTCGGCTAGGGTTTCAGGATGGCGGCTGGAGCTTCTATCTATGAAGTTTACCATTTATAGGCTGCTATATGCTTAGGGTTAAAGTAGAAGAATGGTTAAAAGCTTGGGCTTGGCCTACCAAACGAAATCTGAATCCAATTTCGGCTGGACTCCATTATGGAAAACTATAAGGATTGGCTGACTAATGAGAAAAATATAAAATAAGTAACACTAATGAATTAACTAACAAGAAAATAACAAACACATCTTGATGATAATCATAATTTAATAATTAAGTTATCCTGTATCACCACATATCATATTTAATAAAGGAAGTAAATGTATGTAATAATAACAATATTAATAATAAAAACAAAAACAACAACAACAACAACAATAACAATAATAATAATAATAATAATAATAATAATAATAATAATAATAATAATAATAACATTGGGGATTAATCAAGAAAATAGATTTTTAAACTGGAGAAATGGAGAATGGTTTCAAAGGAGTGGATCTGATTTAATAAAAAAAAAAATCCAAACTTGGTGCGAATAGACCAAAAAAAAATGATATTTAGCAATAAAAACTTCATGATGAAAATATCTAGACATGATACTTAGGAATATTTAATACATATGAAATGGAATATGGATAATCTAATTAATTATCACAATAATAGAATACAGATTGATACTGCTAACAATATGTAAATATATATTAATATTATTAAAGGATACAAAATTTTGTTTTGAAATTCTTCAAAAATGTCAATAAATTGATTCATGAATTCAAAATTTTCTAAAATTTTAGGGCTAATTGAGAAATTAAAATTTGGGGGTTTACATCCTACCCACCTTATAATAATTTCGACCTCAAAATTGAAGGAAAGAGTCCACCAGTGATGGTAGAAAATGGGATCCCACTAGCTATCAATTATTCTCATGGTCATTTCGCATATACAAATCCTCGAGAACTTCTACCCACCTTTGGTCACCCTACTCCCTCAAAACATGACTTGTCGCTAAAACTTTATAACAATCCAACTTATTGCTAAAATTACTACCAATATATCTAAGACGTATGGCATCTATAATCCCCCCATATCTATCAAACAACCAAAAATTAAATAATCAAGCAATCTTATACTATAACTTAAGAATTTCTGATGAATTCTAGACAGCACGATCGTTCGTCATCCCGGAATAGGAAGGGACGAGAATCAATGGTACGAGAAGGCAAGGGAGAATAATCGAGTACGAAATACGAAGCTTCAAAGACGGTAGAGGAATTTCTAGGAGAATTTTTAAGGCAGTATAGATTGAGATTTCTAAGGGTTTAGTCTTAGTCGCAGGCTCGTATCAGTATAGTTACGTAACCGATACGATGTACTCTGACCTGCATGGGCCACCATAAAAACTTATCACGAACCGCATCCACTTTTCGAATGCAAGCACGTGAGCAAGCCAGCTACGCATCAAACGAACTCCAGCACGACTCGAATACGTAAACACTGTCAAGGCTATGGTATACTGCCAAATTATGGCAATTTAACCTTAACCTCAAATCCATAATAGGTGTACGAATCAAGAATGGACACTATGGGTCGTGGTCTGCAGCCCACTAGCATATATGTCTGATAAGACTCCAAAGGATATAACAAGAGTCTCTAAAGTGAATCAATAAGCAATAAATCTCATGATAAGGAAAGTAAAGCACGAAAGGATAATAATGTAATATCACTAAAAAATACCTAGATTATGCATCACAATCATCTACCATCCCGCTCTGCTAACTAACTCCATGCAATCGCTAACCTGAAGAGATCATCAAGTCCTCAGAGGACATAGCAAGATACATAAAAATATGCCTATCTAGCAGTTTATCATGCAATAAAGAAAATACAGGAAAATAAACAGGAAAAGACCAATCAATACGAAAATACGTCTATACACGACTGGAAGAACCACTACGCATAAACGAACTGCTGGAGAAGAACAAGAGAATACAATATCACGATGTCAATGGATAACCAATCGAATACTCAAACCCTTGCACCTAGTATGGGCTCACAGGTTTGAACAACTACTAACCCTTGCCCCTAAGGTGGATTCGCAGGTTAGCTTCAATAAAACACCCTCGTCCCTAATGTGGACTCGCAGGTACGAAACAGGTAACTACTAACCCTCGCCCCTAGTGTGGACTCGCATGTTAGCTTCAAAAAATCACCCTCGCCCCTAGTGTGGACTCGCAGGTATGGACATATATCTACTAACCCTCGCCCCTAGTTTGGACTCGCAGGTTAGCTTCATGAATCAAGATACAGATAACTACTAACCCTCGCCCCTAGTGTGGACTCGCAGGTTAGCTTCAAGAATTTAAGGTACAGCAGTTCTGTTATGACTTATTCATCCTATGACACGATACGACTCAGTCCAAGTACAGGTGATGACACGACACGACCCAATCACGATACACGAGAAAACCAATCCAATATGAACTACAAAATTAACTATGAGCAAGAACTATATCTATACTAGCATGCACAATATACAAATCTCATGTAAATAATCAATTAGTAAAACTATATAATAATAGAAATATGCATGTAAATAAACTGTAGAGGGAGGCAAGGTATACTTGCCTGGAGGTTGCACACAGATCCAACAAAATATAGTCAACTGGTAAGCCGATAAGTCCAAGTCATCATAACTGTCTCCGAAAGCTGAAACAGACATTGCCAACATTCTCAGAATAGTCATATTAGCTAGGATTGCTTGTTCTTAAGTCCAATTCTAGACAAAAGGGCAAAACGGTAATTTTGGGTCAAAACGGTGTCCGTCGTTGGATCCGCTTTGTACCAAAAAGCATACTAGAGTCAATGGTCTCTAAAGTTGTTAAACTACATGTCTACGAATTCGTTTTGATGATACGAACCTAATGGTATGTCTAATTTTGGATTCTGATGGACCGTGCACAAAATCGCCCGTTGAATCGGATCGTGGGACCCACAAAACGACGATCCGATCAACTGTCTCAAAATTAGACCAAACTTGGCATACATGACCAGAAAAATGATACAGTCCTGTTAGCATAAGTTTCATCTCGATTTGACGAACGTGCACAAAGTAATTGAGAAGTTTACACAGAGGCCGATACGGTAAATTTTGACTGATACGTATAAAATTCGTCGTGCACACGTGACCAATTTAAATTCCGTCAAAGCCCACACGTCCACGAAGTCGATACGCACCTTTCGATGCTTTCGGTTCACGACCACGTCGTCCCATTTGGCGGGACGCACATCGTATCAAAGGATTTTTCAATATTTCTACTATTTATATGCAACTTTGTAGATTAGATCCTATGTATGCTCAAAAGCTAAAATATGGTTATGGTGTAAGGGGAGGAAACAGCAAGGGGATATATGTAAAGTATAAAATAACTTTTGGTGGATTAGAGTACATGTCCACCTTTGCTTACGTGCATGCATGGTGGGCTCGTTTTCTACTAATGCACCTCATATTCACAAAATATTACATATTACTTGTGTGTATAATTATAAAGAAAAAAAAATGGGTTATATGCAATTATTACAACCACATATATGCATCAGGGAGCACATCTTCTTATCATGAAAGGAGTCCACTATATGTGAAACAATGCCATGGATAGTGCTACGTACTTTATATATTATATTCTATGTGATATATACATATATATTATAATCTACTATATATATTATAATGTACTCTTAGCCATATGTACTGTGCCTACATGCACAAATTCTTTACAACTCTTAGGGGAATCTCAAGGATTTTGGTGTGTGATAGCCAACAACATTTTTTTAAAAGAGAGACACAAGTGGAGAGATTACACATAGTATTACTTAAATAGCTTACCTTAATAAAGCCAATCACTTTGGCATTGCTGCGAAAGCATTACCTGTAGCACATTAGCCCATATTTGCGAATCAGTCCATGAGGATTCCCGCACACACGGCATGTCCTGGATCCAGGTCCGTAGTTCTTCGGATGCGAATTCCATACGTTCGAGTGCCCCCATCTCTCTCCCTTGCTCTCTTTCTTTCTCTCTCTCTCTCTCTCTCTCTCGGCTAGGGTTTCAGGATGGCTACTGGAGCTTCTATCTATGAAGTCTACCATTTATAGGCTGCTATATGCTTAGGGTTAAAGTAGAGGAATGGTTAAAAGCTTGGGCTTGGCCTACCAAACAAAATTCGAATCCAATTTCGGCTGGACTCCATTATGGAAAACTATTAGGATTGGTTGACTAATGAGAAAAATATAAAAAAATTAACACTAATGAATTAACTAACAAGAAAATAACAAACACATCTTCATGATAATCATACTTTAATAATTAAGTTATCCTGTATCACTACATATCATATTTAATAAAGAAAGTAAATGTATGTGATAATAACAATATTAATAATAATAAAAACAATAACAACGACAATAATAATAATAATAATAATAATAATAATAATAATAATAATAATAATAATAATAATAATAATAATAATAATAATAATAACATTGTGGATTAATCAAGAAAATACATTTTTAAACTAGAGAAATGGAGAATGGTTTCAAAGGAGTGGATCCGATTTAATAAATAATCCAAACTTGGTGCGAATAGACAAAAACAAATGATATTTAGCAACAAAAACTTCATGATGAAAATATCTAGACATGATACTTAGGAATATTTAATACATATAAAATAAAATATGGATAATCTAATTAATTATCACAATAATAGAATATAGATTGATTCTGCTAACAATATGTAAATATATATTAATATTATTAAAGGATACAAAATTTTGTTTTGAAATTCTTCAAAAATGCCAATAAATTGATTCATGAATTCAAAATTTTCTAAAATTTTAGGGCTAATTAAGAAATTAAAATTTGGGGGTTTACCCATTTCATGTTCCTCTCGATGAGTGCCAGTTACTTCCAGCCCCTACCTTTCTGTCTAAGGCAAGGCGGCTTCAGGCAGCTATTGAGTCTCCTGCTGAGTCCGAGCATTCTGGGTCTGATGCTCAGGCTGATGCACCTGTTCTTGGATAACCTGCGCCCGTATCTCCTGCTACTTTCGAGTCTATCCAGACCATGCTTCGCGAATGTTTCATGTTGGAGGACGACCGCTAGACCCAGCTCGACTATCGTACCACTTTACAGATGAGTGTCATCAACAACTCATTGTATGACATCCGGTACACCATGTCTCGACATCCTTCTATGCCCCTTCCTATGGAGCGAAATCCATCTCGCGTCGGTTACCGTATCGACGACCCTTGGGTCATGCGATATCTGGATCCGGATGCAGCTATCATGGATCTTCGTCGTTCTGATATTGATCCATCTGACGTCGCTGGACCATCTCGCGCTCCATGATGGATGTGGTTTCATACCTGCTGCTGCTGATAATCTTATTTAGTTTTATACATTATGGACTTATGATTATGTAGTTTGATTTTCTTGTATGAGCATATTTTTCTGTGGATCTTTAGATTTTATCTACAGTTATTATATCATTATTATTGTGTGCTTGCCAGTTAATCTTTTATACAGTCTCTTATCGTTTGTGTTTATTCATATTTGATAAATGCCAAAAAGGAGGAGATCTATTTGATATTCATATTTCTATCATATTATGTGATATCTATGTTTTGGAAGAGATTATGTATATCAGGATAAGACACATTGATTTACAGAGAAACTATGTTTATGGGGGATCTACTATTACGGGGGAGCTATTGTGCTAGTGCATTCTATGCATGTCTACTCCTTCCAACTTGTGTCCAGATATGAATATTAAATACACAAATATCATTTTTATCAATTATCAATATGGGGGAGATTGTTGACCCAAATCACAGTCAACCAAATATTGATGAATTGATAATATGATACTTGTCATAATTCAATATGACACAAAAAGACAGAACTCAGTGCTTGACGGACGTCGTCTCTCTCCTGCAGCATACTCGTTTTGGAGTCTGTACTATTTTATATTTATTGAGTCTAGCTAAATGTAAACTGAGTAGCACTGGGTATTCTTGGCTTAACCTTTATCCCTAAAACAAATCCAAAAGATCCACCAAGCCAAACTAGCCCACAAAAGTCCATTTGAACATTTTGTCCTATGGAGACAGAGTTCGGGCCAAACTCTGTCTCCACACAGAGTTCGGGCCGAATTCTGTCCCCTAAATTACAGGACCCTAATTTTTAGGGTTTGCTGTATGCTAGTTGTCCAACGGCCAAAAATTTGAATTCTTGACACAGAATTCTGGCCGAATTCTGCCTATCCGAACTAGTATAAATAGGCCTTAAATTCTCTCATTTTTATTCATCCAATTATCTTCTCTTCTCCATAAGCCTCATACAAGCCTTAACCTTCTCATCTACTAGCCATAAGCTTCCTAAGCCTAAAAGTGCTCAGTGCTATTCAGTTAGGAGTTTGTACAAGAGTCAAAAAAGTTGCTTGGAAAATTCCATGCATCGCCACAGCGATCTTTGTAAGAAGTTGACGTGCTCTTCTGAAGAAAAGGCACGGGGTGTAACTGTTATTTCACAAATAGTGGATTTAATCCTGAGCTAGAGTTCTCTGGCCTGGACTAGTCCTCTACGAGGAAAACCATGTTAAAAATGACTATGTTTGCGTATGCTCTCTTGATCTTTTTATTTTCGCATTTACTACTCTGATTATTTACTGTTGGTGAAAGAGTTTAATTTTTATTTGGCCATTATTGTTATAAACTCTATTCACCCCCTCTAGAGTTGTCTACCTTTTCTTCAATTATGACAAATTTAACACTATCTTCTCCAGCGTCGCGCGCTTGGGATTCGAACAAATTTTCCTCGACTGACATGATGTCAGTAATGATGATAACTGTTTTAGCTTCTCGAAGAAGCTTGTCACGTGTCGGCCAGCGCCACCTATCTCCAGCGCCATCTGATGTCGTGTACCATCTTAGGGCCAGCGCCATTTGATAATTTGTGCCCTGGTGCCATTTATGAGTAGCGCATGATGATGATTATACTTTTTAGGCTTCTACAAGACCCCCTTCAAAGTTTTCAAATTTAAAAAGCTTTAAAATTTGGAATACTTTGAATAAGAAGCATTTCTGTGTGACTGGCGCATAATAGCATCATAACTGACCCCAAGTTTTGGGCATGGATCGCGTGACTATTATGACCCCGAGTTTTGGGCATGGATCGCGTGACTATTACGGGTAGCTTTAGGCTATAAATAGCCGATAGGGGAGAAAAAAAACACTTTTACTCGAATTCTCTTCTTCTCAAGCTCTTCATTTTCCTCGACTTTTGAAACTTTCGATCAATCGAAATAACCCCAAAGAAAACTACAGCTGAGAAAGGAAAGAAAGTGGCCGGAGCCACTTCGCACATGCCTCCGATGATGGTGCCACAGCATGTCATGTCATCGACGATAGCGGAGGAGGTGAACCCCACTCTCGAAGGTGAGAAAATTGATCAGAGAAGATGACAATAGGACGTTCGTGCCATTTGCACGTAGCGCGACCAAGGGCCAACATCGACCACCACTTTCAGAGTGTTGGTCGATGCTTTGCACCATCTGCAACCCGCACCACCTCTTTCAGAGTATTGGCTAGAAATTAATCATAAAAGATGACGCTATGTACTATTTGTTATGTCTTAAGCATGATGCACCATCTGTCGTAATGTGCAACTCATGTGCTAACTGATGATGTGCTATTGGATCTGAGAACTGTCACTCTGCATGCGCTAACTAATGACTGTTCTTCATATCATGTGCCATCCATGATTGGCGCAGAATGTTTTTTTTAAGAAAATAATCTTTTTAAGATTTAATTCTGAATTTTTTTTGCAGTTGATGTGAGAGAAGACCCTTTTACTGAGGAATTGGCTTCTACATTTCGGGTGTTTAAATATGAAGAAGACCTATCCCACGTTAATTTCCCACAATATGATGAGCCAACTCTCAGGCGAACTGTATTGGAGATTCAGGACTATAAGACTCTCTTGTGTCTGATAAATGGCACTCCCTTTCTGTCTGAGGACGTAAATCCTTATAAAAAAATCGGTGTTCCTCTTTGGAGAAGCTATAGCTACATATTCTCAGCCCAAGTCAAAGAAAGATCGTCGAGCTTTCGTAAGAGAAAACACATTGGTATACCTGCCTGAAATAATAAGGAATTTGTCTCTATCTCGATATGCCCATGCTAGCTATCTAAGAAAGATGTCCTGGGATCTAACTCCTGTCCAAGAAGCTAGAGTTGGAAGAATATGTCACAGGCATGGGGACCACAATAAAGACATCTTTCTCTATAATTCTGATAGTATAACACCCACTTAAGGAGTCTGAAACCAGGTTGCATACCGTCTGATGATGCGACCGTGATGCTACCTGTCAGAATACCCATCATTGCCAATATGTATGCTGCGTCTGAAGAGAATATCCTCGTAATGCTACCATGAGAGTAACTAGCCTAATGTATCCAAAGATTGTTCGTTGGAACTGCCTTTCTGTGTGGGTTTTAAATAACTTTCGTTAGAGGTTAGAGGAACTGGGACTCTACAAAGCCGTTCTGACTACCTCTTACGGGATCCAAAATAACTCTAATATATTTCTGGCTTTAGCAGAAAGGTACAACAGTAGGACTAGCACATTTGCCACTCCTCACGGAGAATTAGGTTTTGTTCTCCATGAAATGCAATCTCTTTTGCGTCTGCTAATGGAAGATAACCATTATGAAGAGTACATACCAACAGAGGACGAGCTAGAGGCCTTGGCCAAAGTGAACCCTCAGATGGTGGTAGTTCTCGATGAATTGTTGTGTCACTCTACAACCTGCATGCATCTGTACAAGAGCGGTGCTACATGCTATATATCTAAATGGTTGGTATACCTCTTCTTTGGTTATGACACAGACCCTAAAGTGCAAGATTAGTCTAAATGTATGCCTTGCTTTTTTGAGGCACTTGATGCTCAAACCATTTCCCAGCTTATAGAGGAATTCGGCCGTATTGACATAGAACTAGTTAAACCCTGGAATGGTTACGCTGTCATTACTCCTCCGGAAAGCTATATAAAATAGAGTATCATCAATTTATCCCCAGAAGCTACCTTAGCAGGCTTTCTTTCTCTATGGTTACGATGGTTTATTGTCCCAGGTGCCAGTACCGTTGATCGAATCCATCGCGGCGTGCTGTTTGCAGTAATGCGTTTGGTATTTGGCTATAAGATGGACATATTTTCTGTAATAACCAGTCGGCTGAATGCGGGACTCCAGAGTTTTATCGATGGTTTGATGGAAAAGCCTAACAATCGGAAAGAATATCCTCGTACCGAGATGCCACACATATATTTGTTTGGCTGGTTGTTACTGTATCACCCTATTCTGATGGATCCTACTCTAGGTGTAGGAGGAGGAGACTTCATCAGACGTTATGCCACATCTCGGTGGAAAGTAAACTCTCTTACTGACTGCCAAAAAGTATTAAATACAGTTTTCGAATGGAGGTTCTACTGTGTTCCTCTACCTTCTGGAACTAAGAAGCTTTCTTTTTTGCTCATGGACCTAGAGCATATGGGTGCTCGTCCATAGCCAGCTACTTTTATGTGGTTGAAGATGATCAGTCCCTCTCACCTGATATATCGATTTGGGGGTGAGTGTTGTCTAGAACCGTATCTGTGTAGCCGATTTGTCCGCCAGTTCGACTATGATCAAATGTACATCGACAACGCAACCACATGCCTAAAAGCCTCCGGATATCTGATCGATGGTGCTAGAGGGTGGAGATATTATAGTGCCAGGGGCACTAAGGCTACATTCTTAATGCCCTCTGCTACTCTTGAAGTGGGCTTGCGTATGTTATATATATACGCAAACTTTTATACTTCGGCCAATACCTTCTTCGAAGGCTTCAATTTGTCTGATAGTTTTGTTAGTGTCAGACGGTCAAGAGCAGGGGCCAAGACCACCCTGGAGTTCAGACAGGCTGAGGAAAATTCTCCTGCTGATGAACCTCTTGAAGCTACACTTGTCGACCTCCTTGACGAAGTGAAAGATCCGCTAGAAATCTCTCTCAAGAAGCGGAAAGAGAAATCTCCCAATCTGTCCCAGCTAAACCTCCTTCTCCCTCCAGGGCTCGGGGGAAGAAAAAGAAAGAAGCAGTTGTTATTACTGAATAGCCCACAGCGAGGACGAGATCCCAGACGTGATAGGTTGAAGCGAGGATTACTTCTGGGGGAATGGGGACAACTCCTTCTCCAATCCCAAAAGAAAGCAGAATTCCTACTGAAGAGACTAGTAGGAGGCCGGATGTGCAGGATGAGCCTTCTAGATCCGAAGGATCTCCTCCAATACCGCTCAAGCGCAAAACGGGGTAAAAATTGTTAGTAACTGAAGTTGTGCAGCAAGAAACTGCAGGTTCGTTTACTCCCTCAGTGCTGGGATAGTCTTCTGGTCAACCAGAATCGATATTGCCGTCGCAAGACCCACTGTCCTCGAAAGGTGATACTCTTGTCTTTCCAGATATTAATTCATTGGACATTTGTGTTGATATGTTATATTTTTTATTTGCAGAGACTCCAACAACGAATACTCTGGCTCCAACTATTGCAGCGGATACTCCTTCGGTCCCTATTTTAGAACCAACATTAGTAAAGATCAACATTCCAATGACTGCACTTGCTGCGGCCAGAATAATGTTACCGTCCCCTACTGGTGATCTTCCAGAAGTCACAACTCCTGAAGAAACATTACCCTCAGAGGACGTTCTGAATGTTCCAGCTCCCTCTATAGCCCAAATTCCTATACCCTCTCGAGAAGACAAGAAGATGATTGAAGCGCTAGATGGCTAAAATTTCGATGATGATCTGATTGAAGAATAACCCACAGATGCTTCTTCTGATCTTAATAAAGATGAAGTAAGCGAAGGTCCAAAGGAGACCCAGAAATATCAAGACTCGATGGCCAAGGATGGCCCTATTGCTGGTGAGAATAAAGATGAGGGCCACCAGAGCCCAAAAAATGGCAATCAAAATCTCGATGAACCAGAAGACGATAAGAATTTTGATGTTGATATTGAGGGCGATGAAAGCCAAGGTGATGAAGATGATGACGAAGACCTTGCCAAAGGTCTTGAGAATGTTGAGGTGACAAAAACCCTGAAGAAGTTAATGTTGAGGGGATTCAAACCTCAGCTGAACGAGTCTTTGAAACAAAGGGGGCAGAGGTGGCAGCCCCAGATGACCAGGCTGAATTTGGGGCTGGAAGAATTCGTTTAATGTCAGGTGGTTCGGAGGCTGGGAGCAGCCAAGCATCCGTCTCTGAGAACACTATGACGAGGCTCATTACCGAACGAGACACCATGCCTCGTAAGACTCTATGCCTCGCAAGACTCCATATGTGTTGCCGGACTCAGGTAAATTTTTGACTTTATTCACCATTGTCCCTTAATATTGTTTGACATGATGTACAATAATTATGCTTTTGATTACAGAGGGTCACGTGGGGACCATTGTTGTAGTCCCGTTGACGTCTACAGTCTTCAGCTTCAGTTCCACCATGGCTTCCCTGGACCTGGGGACTCATATTACGAAAGAAGCTCTTCAAGGATGCCTGCACCAAAATCTTCTGGTACATAATCTAAGATTCTTCCATCTTCTGCAAAAGGAGGAGTTCTTGGCGAAGTCGCGACACCTGGCATATCGACGATGACAAATAGCCTCATCGAGACTTATACAAGCGCCTTCTTTCTCTCTCTTAATACTCTTATTCAGATGGCCTTGGAGAAAAGCCACCCTTATGAATCAGTAAGGAGAACTACCACTTTTGCGATTGAAGTAATACGCAATATCGGCGATATTGAAAGAGTCAGCTTTTTGGAGCATATCTTGGATGCACTTGAAACGCCTATCAAATCTTATCAGGATTTGACAAGAGGTAACATTCAGAGACTCGTAGATACAGAATATGAGGCAATGGCTCATGAATATGAGGCATGACAGGCAGCTTTAAAAGATTCTATAGTTGCCTTCACAATAAGATCTGGAGAAATGGAAACGAGCATTACCGAAACTACCTCTGCCTTGAGCGTTACAAGACAGAAGCCACAGAGAAAGAGAAAGAAGCAGCTGAATGCCAAACTCATTTTTAAGAGTTGGAAGCTGAGATGGCCAAGCTTTGCGAGGCGATCACAACAGCCAAAAAGCGTAAAGAAGAAGTGCTTGAATTGCATCATATTGTCGCAAGTCATCTGGATGATCTGATGAGGCAATGAGATGAATTCATCCAAGTTTAGGGTGCAGAAATTGAATGCCAAGTTAACTCACTGCAACCGTTTAACCTAGAGTCTGGGAGAGACTTGGTTAAAAAAATGGTGTTTGACTCCAGAGTGGAACGAGCTGAATCTTTGAAGAGGCTGATCATCAATCTTAGCACCCAACCTTCCAAATAAAGTTATCTGATTGTAACAACTTTTTTGTTTTGTTGAATGTTTTGATGAATGTAATGATTATGCGTGATATGGAATAAAAATGATGATGTTTTGTGGTTCTATTACTTATTACATATCTGCTTGAGACACAAGCAATAGATAGGAATAAGAAATATGTTCAGAGGTACTGGACATGACATATCTTTTGAAAATAATAATACTTATTATATCTGTTCAGAAGTAATGTGGACATGACAGAATATAACTTAAACTATTATTATTTCTGAAACAACATCATCAGAGGTTATGTGGATGTGACGAGTCATTAATATAGATAGCAAAATTCAGAGGTAATGTGGACGTGAATTCTTATATTTGTTGTTTATCCATGGGTCAACTGGGACTGAAAGATAGGATATCTTTTAAAATAGCTGGGTTTCAAAAGATGATGTTTCCAATTATGTAGTAGATGTTGTGGGTCAATGAAGATGTATCATAAGATCTGGATAGACTCCGCTGAAGATTTTACAGACGAGTAAATAATTCAAAGATTTGAAGTATGTACAATATTTGTCAGAAAATATAGTACACACTTTCAAACATGGTACTTCTTCAAAAATTTGTCGTTGATAAGCATCATAGCGATTCGGCCATCCAACCCTGACAATTGATAAGCTCCGTTAGAGAAAACTTTGCTTATAATATAGGGACCTTCCCATTTTGGCTCAAACTTGCCCTTACTCATGTGTGTCATAGTCATAGGATGTCTGACGGTAAGGACTAGCTCGTCTTTTTTAAATGCTCATACTTTAACTTTACGGTTGAAGGCTTTTGAGATACGGGCTTGATATAGCTCGATGTGTTGTTGACCTGGTAGCCGCTTCTTGTCAAGTGCTTCAAGCACCTGAAGTCGAAGACGATCATTATTTTTTGTTGTGAGCTCATTGGCAATAGCTATTCTTAGTGATGGGATTTGAATCTCCAACGGTAGGACGGTTTCGTATCTATACACCAAAGAGAAATATGTACAGCCAGTCGAAGTACGTACAGTAGTACGGCAGGCCCATAGATATTCTCTAAGCTTTTCGTTCCAGTTCCATTTATTGGTAGAAATAAACTTTTTGAGAAGCTTGATAATCGTCTTCTTGAATACTTCCGTTAAACTGTTAGCGACGGGATTGTAGGCTTTAGAAGCAACATTATTGATCCAATTGTCATCAAAGAACCAAGTGAACATCTAACTGATGAATTGAGGTCCATTATCATGGATAATTCGTCAAGGAATGTCGAATCTGTAAATCATATGATGTTTAATGAAGTTGATGACACTGCTTGTCTTGACTTTGGCTAAAGGTATAGCTTCTGCCCACTTTGAGAAGTAATCAATTATAGCTAGGATAAACCGATGTCCTCGAAATAAAGACAGATTAATGGGACCAATGACATCCATGCCCCAAGCTTCGAAGGGCCATGATGCTACAGTTGGATGTAGAAATTTTAATGGTTGATGAATAAAATCTGCATAGATTTTACATGCCTAGCATTTTTCTTGAATATTCAATGGCATCTGACACCATGGTTGGCCAATAATATCTCATGCGTTGGATCTGATGTTGTAGCATAGGACCAGGCTGATGTGCACCACAGACACCGTCGTGGGCTTCACGTAGTATCTATTTTGCTTTATCTCCCGTAAGACAGCGTAAGATCATACTATCAAATATCGTCTATATAGTGTTTTGGAAGTGTGATTGTAGTAGAATCGGAGTGATCGCTGACAGTTATGGCTTCTTTAGGATCTTCAAGTAAGATGTCATGTACCGCAAAGTCAATAAAATGAGCTCTCCAGTCTTCACTAGTAGTGCAAATCTTGACTGAATTACTATATTCAAGGTACAAATTATTCTTGACGCAGAATAATTCCATGTTAGTGATGACGAACATCTGTTATCTTTTCACAGGGATCGCTAATACCGCTGCTAGATTAGCAAGCACATCGGCTTCTGTATTGCATGCTCGACGTACATGTTCAATGAAGAAATCTTTGAATGATGTAGCCAGTTTGACTGCTGCGTCTTGGTATGGAACGAGATCTTGATGTCGAACTTCAAACGTGCCTCAAGCCTAATTGACAATCAGTTTAAAGTCTTCATATACTTCAAGGTATTCGATATCCAACTATTTAGCTAATTGGAGACCGATGAGTAGAGCGTTATATTCAGCAACATTGTTAGAACATGGTTCATCCAGGGAATATACTCTTTGAATGGCCAGTCCTTCTGGTGATACCAGAACGATTCCAACTCTAGCGACGATAGTGTCTTTGTGTCTGATTCTGGATGCACCATCAAAGAATAGATGCCAAAAAAGGATTTCTTCTGAAGTCATGTTAGATTCCAGAGTTTCATCATAGAGTTTAGAAGTCTCAAGAATTGGATGAGCAGCCAGGAAGTCAGTTAAGGCTTGACCCTTAACAAACTTTTATAGGACATCGACCATATCATACTGTGCTAGCAATATAGCCCATGTAGCGAGTCTAGAAATGAGTGTACTGGGCTTCTTCATCAAGATTCGAAGAGGGTTAACTCTGGATATGACATGAATGGTCTGGCCCGTGATATAAATCATATTTTCTGGACAGCGAACATTAGGGCTAAACATTCTTTCTCTACTGGCATCTATCGATGTTCAGCACCGATCATCGTACGACTAAGATAAAAAAAAGCTTATTCATGACCTTTTTTATTCTTCTGGGCTAATAGGGCACACAAAGAATGATTCATTACTCGAACATATATCAAGAAGGGTATTCCTGTGACTAGAGGCACTAGGACAGGAGGGTTCATCAAGTACCGCTTTATGTCTTCAAACGTTTGCTGGCATTCTTTGGTCCAAATGAAAGACACACTTTTCTTTATGTAGTGCCCCATCCCGTTCAGTCAATCGGAGGAATCGAAATGCCAACGGCGTTCGGACTTGGCCTTATAATGGCGACTCGGAGACATCGCTCGATCAAGGCGACCGCTCGCTCAGGTGGGATAGTTTTGGTGAACTTGCCTCATCTTGGCCTTCACCTAATAAATCGTAACGTTTTCATCTTGCACAATAGGCTTGCTAATAAAAGAGACGAATCCACATAGCTAAGGGAATAATCCCGATGGGTCAAAATGTGTTAGAACATGGAAAAAAAGGTCCCACGGTCTGCTTAGAAGTCGGCTCAACGTGCTTTAAAAATGACACTCGGTCCTTCGTTCCGTGGCTTGGGAGAAGGAAAGTTGGTCTTCGACACAAAACTATGAATTTTCCTAAGTCATAGGCGTTGCCCGTGTAAATGCTCGATAAAGCATGCACGCTTCCACTGCGCAAGGCTTGGCATAGCCTTTGCTCGTCCCTCGGGTTAAGTTGTAGGCTTGAGTAAGTTAGGCAAAGTTATGCCGGTCGACCTCAGTCATTCCAAGTGCTGTTTTGCTCTTTCTGTGGTTATCAAGTTAAATAGTCTCACGATCCTAAGGCCCGTCATATGAGGTATGACTTGGGCGATAGCGTTGCATAGAACACGTGTTGGTTTAAGGCACGAGCCACAGTTGGTTCAGTGGAAAGTTAGCCACGATCTGTCGATACTTAAGAAATACGTTATGTTCAAGTTAAGTGGGAAGGCTATGCAGTAGCCGTTCCCGGAGTTTCAAAGAAATGTTAAGTCTAAGCGATGGTTAGTCGCTGAGAGAAAATATGTTGGGACTGTAGTTCAGTCACCGAGGCAATCCTGGTTTGGGCTCTGTAAATAAGTGTGAAAAGTGGAAGAAGTAAAGTAAAGGAACTAAATGATGATGATGAGACCATACAATTACGTTAAGTCTAGAAGTTAGCGTAGGCGTGTGGTCATGGACAACTTGTCGACAAGGGAGATGGTTTTTCGAGCGGTAACCCGGGGCCACGGGACAGACTCGGCCTAGAAAGAACAGATTATAGCCGAGCTGGGTAATAGGCAATTGGTAGTACGTAGACTTGCATCGGAGATCGCTACTTGCGGTACAAGGATTCCGTTTGCCAGGCTATGTCCACGAAGGCTAGTTAATGCCAGTGACCATTCATATAGATGTGTCGACACGGGCTGTAATCCGCGTGTGTGCCTTTGGACTGAGTTGAGTTAAATATGTATGCAGTTAGAAGACACGATGTCTGGGCCTAAGATTTGGCTACAATGAAGGTGGCGTGCTTCGGCACGAGATATGGCATCGAGTGTTAAGTCGTTGGCATAGAGTTTCATGAGTTAGACTTGAGCTATTACGAGTTAAGTCGAGAAGGGCTGTAGGGCAAGTTTGGTGAAGTTACGTTGAGTTGCTGGGCATGACCTCGAAATGTGAGGTACGGCCGCGTTGTCAAAACTAAAGTATAGGCAAGACTAAGCGAGGAGGCACTGCCTCAGAGATATTGAAGCACGAATCGAGTTCATGGCACGACCGAGTCGTTACGTCACAAAGTATGGCACGAAAGACAAGTATGAGTCGGTGTGTTGACATTGTAAGCACAAAAAGGTCTTGAGGCAAGGATAAGGAAGTTATCGGTGCGATAGCACGGTCACACAAAAATAGATTCTATTGTATAGTTGCGTCTCTGATTATGGCCGTAAGGCAAGCACGACTTGATAGGTTAACGTTATGGAGTGGACATTATTGTGCAAGCACGAGATGGTCCTCAGACACAAGTATGCCAAGGTGTCTATCATAAAACTGATCCTAAGACAAGACTAGAAAGACAATTGATAAGAAGGGATTATGTCGCACAAAAGTAAATCAAATGTGTTGATTTTTGTATGGGTGGGTGAGGAGCTCACTCCACCAGTAAAGTTGAGTACTGACACCTACATAGTTTTCATGTAGGCGCATGTAGAAGCTCGTGGCGCGGAGCTCGCTTGGATGCATCGAGGCATGGAGTTCCTTGGCAATTCGAAGCGTACGCCCGCATAGAGTTAAGTCTTATATGGGACATAATGTATGGACATCGCCTATCCGAAGCATCCGCTGGCTTAAGACAAGTATTGAGAGATGAGAGAGAGCTGAGTGACTTATAATGTGAGAAGAGTGAGTTTGAGTGATTGTAAATCTTGGCCTTACGCCCCCAATGCAACCGTTGTTTCGATATCAATAAAGAGCTTCTTTGAATAACTTGTGTTTGTTCTAAATTTTCGTTGCGTGATCAATGTCTCTGCTTGGGACTTCTGTGCGACGACCCCGTCACAGCCGCTGTAATCGGCCGTTATGGATCCCGCCTTGCACGAGCGCAATCTAGGCTCGTACGGCATCACGCCTTAGCGAGAATGATCGCTCCTACGGGAGAGGGCCGTGATATAATGGTATCAAAGCACGGCTTTACGTCCTTGGACTATCGATTGAATTCTTTAACTCTGATGTTTCTGCGAACTCTGAATGTTGCTTCCATATATTAATATCATTGGTGCACTCTCTCTCAAATGTCCCACGGGATGTCCATACAATAAGTCTATCTATTTTGCAAAACATAGAAGAACAGTTTTTGTTAAAATAAAAAGATGGTTCGCGTAAGCACGGTTGGCTAAGTCGGGCTGGACATATACACCAAGGATCGTGTCGACCTTAGCAAAGTCGAATGTGGGATTTGAATGTTTCAAGCATGAGATGGGTTAGACTTGATCGAGTAAGTGGGATGACTATCGATAGGGGTGCTATCGAGCGACGATATCGTCAATACGTTATAGATGAGCGTGCTTGAAATTAGAGGAATGGTTCGAACGGGATTGAAGAAGTCGATTTAGATTCAAATGATAGTTTTAAGGATTTGTTGAATGACTTCATTCCTGAATGGTGTATGCGATAGCCTCAGAAATATCGATCGATCGATTGAGGATACAGAGTGTCAATGAGTCTATTAATAAGCATCGCGTTATGCAAAGCCTTAGATTGAGTGTCGTTGAATAAGTTGTAGTCTTGAAGATTTGGATGAGTTGATTCGAACAACTTAGAATTGACATACACGTATATCAGGGACGCCCGAATATGTGCACGATCCGACTCGAGTGGTGATGGCAGATTCTCTATCACGAGGCTTGGCTAAAATATATATATTTTGGGGATGCCTAGAATATGTGCACGATCCAACTAAGTGATACGTTGAATCAAGTGAGACTTGAGGAACGGGAAAGTGTCAAAGATTTTGAGATCGTGAGTTTCGAAGGAATGTTGATGGTAGTACGATCATTGAATTGAGACGAGTTAGAATGTTGGTTGATCGGTTGGTGTACCTAACGACTAAGTTAGCGATAAGCACGAGCGTGGCTCAGATTGAGGGAACGTATAGGAGTAGAGTGTGTGAGAAACGTAGGATGTTGGATAAAGTTATAAGCCAATAAGTGTACTTAGTAAGTTTCGAGGACGAAACTTTTTCTGAGTGGTGTATGATGTAGTGCCCCGTCCCGCTCAGTCAATCGGAGGAATCGAAATGCCAACGACGTTCGAACTTGGCCTTAGAACGGCGACTCGGAGACATCGCTCGGTCAAGACGATCGCTCGCTCAGGTGGGATAATTTCGGTGAACTTGTATCATCTTAGCCTTCACCTAATAAATCGCAACATTTTCAACTTGCACAATAGGCTTGCTAATAAAAGAGACGAATCCACATAGCTAAGGAAATAATCCCGATGGATCAAAATGTGTTAGAACATGGAAAAAAAAGGTCCCACAGTCTGCTTAGAAGTCGGCTCAGCGTGCTTTGAAAATGACACTCGGTCCTTCGTCCCGTGGCTTAGGAGAAAGAAAGTTGGTCTTCGACACAAAACTATAAATTTGCCTAAGTCATAGGCGTCGCCCACGTAAATGCTTGATAAAGCATGTATGCTTCCACTGCGCAAGGTTTGGCATAGCCTTTGCTCGTCCCTCGGGTTAAGTTGTAGGCTTGAGTAAGTTAGGAAAAGTTATGCCGATCGACCTAAGTCATTCCAAGTGCTGTCCCGCTCTTTCTGCGATGGTCAAGTTAAATTGTCCCACGATCCCAAGGCCCGTCATATGAGGTATGATTTGGGCGATAGCGTTGCGTAGAACATGAATTGGTTTAAGGCACGAGCCACAGTTAGTTCAGTAGAAAGTTAGCCACGGTCTGTCGATACTTAAGAAACATATTATGTTCAAGTTAAGTGGGAAGGCTATGCAGTAGCCGTTCTCGGAGTTTCAAATAAATATTAAGTCTAAGCGATAGTTAGTCACCGAGAGAAAATATGTCGGGACTGTAGTTCAGTCACCGAGGCAACCCTGGTTTGGGCTCTGCAAAGAAGTGTAAAAAGTGGATGAAGTAAAGCAAAGGAACTAAGTGATGATGATGAGACCATGCAATTATGTTAAGTCTAGAAGTTAGCGTAGGCGCGTGGTCATGGACAACTTGTCGATAAGGGCGATGGTTCTTCGAGCGGCAACCCGGGGCCACGGGACCGACTCGGCCTAGGAAGAACAAATTATAGCCGAGTTGGGTAATAGGCAATTGGTAGTACGTGAACTTGCTTCGGAGATCGCTACTTGCGGTACAAGGATCCCGTTTGCCAGGCTTTTTCTATGATGGCTAGTTAATGCCAGTGACCATTCATATAGATGTATCGGCACGGGCGGCAATCCGTGTGTGTGCCTTTGGACTGAGTTGAGTTGAATGTGTATGCAGTTAGAAGACACGATATCTGGGCCTAAGATTTGTCTACAACAAAGGTGGCGTGCTTCAGCACGAGATGTGGCATCGAGTGTTAAGTCGTTGGCATAGAGTTTCATGAGTTAGACTTGAGCTGTTGCGAGTTAAGTCGAGAAGGGCCATAGGGCAAGTTGGGTGAAGTTACGTTGAGTTGCTGGGCACGACCTCGAAATATGAGGCACGGCCGCGTTGTCAAAACTAAAGTATAGGCAAGACTAAGCAAGGAGGTACTGCCTCAGACATATTGAAGCATGAATCGAGTTCATGGCACGACCGAGTCGTTAAGTCATAGAGTATGGCATGAAAGACATGTATGAGTCGGTGTGTTGACATTGTAAGCACAAGAATGTCTTAAGGCAAGGATAAGGAAGGTATCGGGGCGATAGCACGGTCACACGAAAATGGATTCTATCGTATAGTTGCGTCTCTGATTATGGTCGTAAGGCAAGCACGACTTGATAGGTTAATGTTATGGAGTGGACGTTGTTGTGCAAGCACGGGATGGTCCTCAGACACAAGTATGCCAAGGCATCTGTCATAAAACTGATCCTAAGATAAGACTAGAAAGACGATTGATAAGAAGGGATTATGTCGCACAAAAGTAAATTAAACGTGTTAGTTTTTGTATGGGTGGGCGAGGCGCTCACTCCACCTATATAGTTGTGTACTGAAACCCACATAGTTTTCATGTGCAGGCGCAGGTAGAAGCTCGTGGAGCGGAGCTCGCTTGGATACGTCGAGGCACGAAGTTCCTTGGCGATTCAAAGCGTGCGCCCGCGTGGAGTTAAGACTTATACGGGACATAATGTATGGCCATCGCCTATCCGAAGCATCTGCTGGCTCGAGACAAGTATTGAGAAATGAGAAAGAGGTGAGTGACTTGTAATGTGAGAAGAGTGAGTTTGAGTGATTGTAAATCTTGGCCTTACACCCCCAATGCAACCGTTGCTTCGATATCAATAAAGAGCTTCTTTGAATAACTTGTGTTTGTTCTAAATTTCTGTTGTGAGATCAATGTCTCTGCTTGGGACTTATGTACGACGACCCCGTCGCAGCCGCTGTAATCGGCCGTTATGGAACTCGCCTTGTACGAGCGCAATCTAGGCTCATGCAGCATCACACCTTAGCTAGGACGATCGCTCCTACGGGAGAGGGGCGTGACACTTCATTAGTTGAGTGAACAGTCTGCTGCATCCAGAGTGATCTGAGATGAATCTCCTGATGTACGCAAGCTATTCCTGGAATTCTCGTAGCTCTTTTAGGTTGCATGGAGGACACATCTCTTAAATGGCTGTGACTTTCTCGGGGTCAACGTATATACCCTTAGTGGTAATAACAAATTTGAAAAATTTGCCACTAGAGACTCCCAGGAATGACCTGGTGGAATTCATCTTGGGTTGACGCTAGCGCATTAGATCGAAGATAGTTCTTAAGTCTTGGATATGGTCTTTCTTTAGACGAATTTTAACAGCAATATCGTCAATATAGCATTCGACTATCTTTTATAAATGTTCACAGAAGATGGTGCTCATCGCTTACTGATAACTTATACCAGGATTTTTGAGACCAAACGGCATGACTGTGTAACAGTAGACCCCTAGAGGAGTGTGAAAAATGTTTATTTTTTATCTTTAGGGTTCATCCTGATCTAATTGTATTCGGAGAATCCGTCTATGGAAGACATTGTCGATCATGACATCAGTGATCGGAAGAGAAAACTCATGTAACACCCAGTTTTCTAAAATGAAGGTAATTTTGAAATTTTGTATTTAATTTATTTAATTATGGTATTTAAATAATAATATGATTTTTAGTGATTTTTAATCATTTTAAAACTATTAAATATCATGACTTGTGATTTTGATGTGCAGCTAGTGAAACCGTAGAGGCTGTCTGCCCTAGAGCCTAGCCATGTTATTAGGGTGTTTCAATTATCATTTTTAGTCTAGGGGTAATTTGGTCATTGTGACTTTTTTAGAATTATTGATTAGTGTTGGATTGACGGTTGTTGATTTTGACTTTTGCTAGTTGTGACATAGGAGACTAACCTAGATGTTGACTCTAGTTAAGGTGACTTGATTAGCATGGTGAGACCCTAATATAACTTAAGTCGACTTGCTTTTGACTTGAGTGATTTAGCTCTTAAGAAATTAGGAAGGATTTTAATGTTGGACTTAAGGCTAAGGTAGAGAGCCCATTTCTTATGTGACTTGGCCCATGGCCCATGACTTGTAACCCTAACCCTAATTTTTACTCATTAGGACCAGCCATAGGGCTTCTCCTCCCTATAAATAATCTCTTCCTTGAATGTTCTTGCCTCTTTTATATTATTCTCTATTTGGCAAAAACCAAGGTTTGTTCCCTTCTTCAAAATTTCTATTTTATTCATTTAACCTCCTTTTTCATTCTAGTCTTTTGCATGGGGTTCTAATTGGTGTTTATGGGCTGTTGGTGGAGAGCCATTTCAGTTTGGGACCAATTTGGAGCACTTGGCCATCAAGAAGAACTACCCCCTTTTGAAGCTTTTTCATACAAATTGCACATATAGGTAAATCCCTATTTCCTCCACCAAATTTTGTTTTCTTGCATGGATAGGAAGCCCTAGGTGTCCCCTAGCCGTAGGTATTGGATTTGTGTCGATTCGTGTCCGTTTGGAGTCCGTATCGGACACATATCAGTCCTAGAACCTAGGTGTTTGATAAAATGCTTGAGTAGATTGAATCCATATATTTTTGAAAACTAATTGAACAATAATTTAGCTCTTGGTGTGTAGATTACAATCGTGCTTGACTGAGTCAAATTCTGTGCACCCTCGTGTCCAAATTTGGACACACACGCACGTACGAGAACACCGTACAGCTGCCCTGCTGCTCGACACTGATAGCGGACACGATACTGAATATTGTGACACAAAAATTTATGTACACGAGGGGGCATTCACTGACATTAAGCACACAAAATTTTAGGAGAAATTATTGAGTATTCTGGGAGATATCTCGACTGCACGGGTCGCACACACACAAACACTTGCGCGCAGAAATCCACACTGATACACCTCTGTATCGTGGACACGCGATTTTGTGGACACGACTCAGGCACTTAGACACCTACCCTGACACCCCACCTAGCTACTGACACGACCACGACACTTATGGATGGACACACGAGTCCCTAGACTAATCGACACCTATGCATGAGGCTGTACACTGCACAGTTTTGACACTATTGTTTTGACACCTCTGGACACAGTTTTTGGACACGATTATCACATAAATCATTCCCCCAGTATAGACACACGTGTAGGCATAATAATCCCCAAGTATTTATGATATATGCATGTATATTTATATGTATCCGAGTGTATATATATGTATATATATAGTATAATGTATCGGTGTGTCTGTGTCAGTTCTTGGATTGGTCTGTGCCCTAGGTAGTGTATTTATGTCTGTATAATGTGTGTATTTATGTCTGTATATATATATATAAGTTAAATTCTATTTAATTTGAGTTTTGGGTTAGATTCGAATTGAGAAGGGGTTTGAAGGTTTCACTGTTTTCAAATAAAATCTGAGATTTTGAATATGTAGGTTGTAAAAAAAAGCTGAAATTAAATTGAAATCAAACCTGAAATGGTTTTAGGATCTGAAACCTGAGATTGGTTTCCAAATGGTTTTTATGAGATTGGCTTCTAATTATGATACCTGTTTCATATTAGTTCAGTATTTTTTTTCAGTTTTAGCATTTTATCATTCTCAGTTTTAATATGTTGGGCTGTGAACAACATTCTTAGGTTACTCAAATTCGATTTCAGGTTTTAAGTTCACTTCATGGGTTGATTTAGGTTTTATTTATTTGAAATCAAATTGATTGGGTTTTATTTTATTGAGTAACTAATACAGAAAACTAAAGATTTTGATACATGAATGGGTAACTGTTAGTCTGATACATTGGTTTTCTTTGAATTCCTGAACTTCTTCCTTTCTTAGAACTGATTTCCAATATTAATTTTGCCATGTTAGATTAGGTTAATGACAAGGGATTGGATTGGTGAATGGGACATTGGGATTAACAATTGGCCTTATGTTAAAAATTGTCATTGGCATGTTAAATTACTGAATACATAGCATTGTTGAATAACTGGAATACCACACTGTCATCCATGTATGGGATTGACACTGAGCTCAAACCACCTACTCTGTTTTCATGTCATTTTGACACACCACAATATGTTACACCTTGACACACAATATGTTACACGCACTCATACCCATTGCAACTAATGTATGCAACTATTTTCCTATTTCAATATTAGCTATCACATATTGCCACATTACCCACATGTTAGTTACACACACAATTGCACACACACAAGATTACATGTCCATATACACCTAGACACAAGATTACATGTCCTGTTACACATCACTGTTTCCTGTTTTCATATTAACACACACCCTATTGTCATGTTGTACCATTTATCATACACACATGCCGTTACCCTACCATTCTATGTATATATATATATATGCATATATATCTCTCTTTATGTAATAATATTGGTGGCCTATAGGTAATTATACATTACCTATACTCTTGAATATAGGATGTGGTATGCATATATAGATGTATATTATAGTTAGCCATGCATGCCATGTGTGTTGTAACTTATAGCTAGTGTTTTGATACCCCTCTCATGTACACCTCTATGTTCACACACACATAGCCTTACATGCTAGTTCCCTTTCTAACTTTCTCTTATTGTATAATATTGTAAATATATGAAATCCTATATACATATAGCTATATATAAATTCCATGATAAATAGCTAAATGTGAATGTGCCTTGATGTGTGGCTTGTGTTTGGCCTGTATAGTCTTGTGATTGGTGTGTGATTGCTAGAATAGGCTGGCTAGGCCTAGTGAGACTTGTCTGGCTTAGGTTTGACCTAGTTTGACTAGTCTAGTTGACTAGAGTTGACCAAGGGTTGACTTTAGTCTAGATTGACCCTAGACAGCATGCAGATGCATTGTAGATTACAATTATCATCCCCTGTATACATCTTGACTTGTGTTGCTCTAACTAGGAGTCAGGTACCTCATCTCGGACAGTATATTTACTTCAGACATTCAGATATCAGGCGAGTATATTTTCTGACCGTTTCATACTTGTCTGGATTTAAATTCTTGTTCTAGATTACTATACTTGATGCTGACACGATTGTTATCACGGATTGGTACTATATGGATCTTCTTTTGAGATGTTACCATTGTACAACTATTGTATAACATTGTACAACTATTGTATAACATTGTACATCTATTGTATAATATTGTACACTATTGTATAAGATAACATAACTGGAGTAGATCCTTGTGTATTGATTGGGGAGGGGGAGTAGAATTGGTTATGTAATCAAATCCTATTGTACAATATTGTATAACTTGTATATGTCTATTGTGCACTCACGTACAATGGAGTTACCATTGCATTGTCCTAAACCGTTTACATAACCATATTGTACTCTAAATCACATATTATTTACAGTCCTTACTTATCATATATAGATATTTTCTATTATCAAATCTCTGCTATTTTTTATATACATTCTTCTTTCAGCGTTTCCTGTATCTTACTCTGTTTTATGCTTTATATTTTCTAACTTGATATGAACTGCGTGAGATGTATTGTGCTCGCTCCCGTCCTGACTGGACCTGTTAAAATTTTTACAGAGGATGATGAGGAACCCTGCACACCTTACCTTGGAACTTACCTAGATGACACTCGCGACCTGGACCCCTGGAGAGGTTCAGGCAGCTGCTGAGGATGATACCTTACATAGTGTAGATAGCTTAGTCTGTTCTTCTTTTCATATTTGGTTGTTGTCCTTGATTTCAGAGTTGAATATTTTAGAGTTGTTGAGACTGGTAGTTGTTGAGACTTGTTATTTTATTTTGTTGTACCTCAGTTGAGGATTTCTTTATCTATTTCCATCATGCTATATTCTATCTTTAGATTGTGATTGAGTTGTACCTTTTGTGATTGGCCTCTTTTTTGGAGAGTATTCATATTATGTTAGTTATAGTTCATGACCTAGAACAGCGTTCTACCGCCGATACTGTGGCGTAGGCTGGGCGCTGTTACGTACTCGTACCCTCACAGTGGGTGCGGGTCATGACACATTTTTAGTGGTAGCCCATGCAGGTCGAGTTTGTGTAGTGGTACTCTAACTAGAGTATCACTACAGCCTGTGGTAGGAATTAGAATATTTTTTAAGGTACTCAATCACACTAGAAAAAACTCTTAATCAGATTCCTTTTATCTAAATTATTGCTTATTGACTTCCCTTGAATATAAACTGTTCCCCTTGAATTTTTGCTTCATTTTTAGAAATTGCTTCTTGTTTTGATCTGTCTTCATGATGTTTATGAAGACACGATCTCATCGCTCCGGTCCGGGGAATACTATCGAGAGGCTGGCCACCTCTCGTCCTGTTCATCAGGGTCTCGAGATCGCAACTCCTGTTGTGCCGACTCAGGTTGGCATTTCTGCTATATTGGAGGTGCACCTCTGTCTGTACAGAGACTTTCTCCCGTCATTCCCGATTTCTCTCAGCAGCAGCGGTTTATGCAGCATCAGCAGCAGACCAGAGAAAACCAGCAGGGGCGAGCTATCGTCAGGACAGTCGATGATACACAGACCATTGGAGATCTTGCTGCAAGTTCCGTTCTTCTCGATTCTATTCCCGCAATTGTCTTTTATAACTACCTAGAAATTTGATTCCATCTGCTCCTTGTTGACTGATCAATTTGTTCTGTTGCTCTTGTGTTATGTTTGTTTTTCTTCTGAGAAAATCATATGGGCTAGGTCACCTCAATCATGGGATCTAGAATCTTCGATAGTCGTGTTAGCTGGCATAGTGAGGACATATAGTCAGATTTTGGACGTATTTCTCGGGTATGGGAATTTAAGATTTTTGCCGTCGCATGCGGTAATACAAAAATTTTAAATACCATGAACCTAGAGGTATGTACCTTAGTCATGGACTCTGTGATTATCGTTGCCTTGCTCACTAGCATGACGAAGACTTCGAGTAACATGATTTTGGACAGACGCATATGATTATCAGATTGTGTCTTGAAGGTTTTTGAACATTATACCCTTCTATTGTTGTAAATAACTTAGGAGTAGGGATATTTAGTTTTGTGGAGCTTATTCATAGGTAGTTCCTTCATAGTATAATGATATGATGACTTGTAGAGTAGTTGTACCCTAGAGATGATAGTTAGCATTAGTATTAGAATAATAACCTATTATAGGTGATTCCCCTGACCTACCAGTTTTCATATAGGATGTTAGTATACCTCACAACCTTGATGACTTATTATTATTTTTCCCTTACCTTTCTAGTAAGACACCTATGACCAGAGTCCGTCCTTGAACATAGTTGTAGTTCACCTAAGACTGAGAGGTCTATATATGTATAGATAGATTGCAGATGATAGTGGCATATGGGATATGGGTTGGTTGGTATCTATAGGCCATTGTTGTATAGGATTATAGACATGTTGTTTAGCCTATATTGGTTCAGTTTCCTATTTTAGTTAAGTTTTCCTTGTGATGAGTTCAGGCATGATAGATCAACCTTTATAGGTAGTGTGCAGACCCTTCCCAAGATGTTATGTCCTTTTTCTTATAAATTTAGTCTCCTTAGCATCATTCTTTTTGCCTACATTGATGTTTCAGACCATTCATCCTTAGCCTAAATTCTGAGCATTTGTTCAGTTCCTTATAAGTTTAGTCTACTTTAACCCATGATGATCAGTTATATATGTATGGATATATAGATGATATACTTAGGATATATATAATGGGTTGTTGTTCTTGAGCTTATGTATATATGGTATTGGGGTTTGTGTGCTTAGATTATGGGTATTTAGTTATGGGTGACTTGATAAGATTGGAAAGTTAGGAGACTAACCTAAGCATAGGTAAAACCCTAAGAAGTTGACTAGTTGATGACCAAGTACTTGGATGTTGACAAATTGACTAGTGGTTGACCCTTGACTATGTTTGACCTAGAAGTAGTACCACCATCTTAAATTTTGAGGACGAAATTTTTCTAAGGTGGGTAGACTTGTAACACCAAGTTTTCTAAAATGAGGGTAATTTTAAAATTTTGTATTTAATTTATTTAATTATGGTATTTAAATAATAATATGATTTTTAGTGATTTTTAATTATTTTAAAACTATTAAATATCATGACTTGTGATTTTGATGTGCAGCTAGTGAAATCGTAGAGACTGTCTGCCCTAGAGCCTAGCCATGTGATTAGGGTGTTTCAATTATCATTTTTAGTCTAGGGGTAATTTGGTCATTGTGACTTTTTTATAATTATTGATTATTGTTGGATTGACGGTTGTTGATTTTAACTTTTGCTAGTTGTAAAATAGGAGACTAACCTAGATGTTGACTCTAGTTAAGGTGACTTGATTAGCATGGTGAGATCCTAATCTAACTTAAGTCGACTTGGTTTTGACTTGAGTGATTTAGCTCTTGAGAAATTAGGAAGGATTTTAATGTTGGACTTAAGGCTAAGGTAGAGAGCCCATTTCTCATGTGACTTGGCCCATGGCCCAGGACTTGTAACCCTAACCCTAATTTTTACTCATTAGGACCAGCCATAGGGCTTCCCCTCCCTATAAATAATATCTTCCTTGAATGTTCTTGCCTCTTTTATATTATTCTCTATTTGGCAAAAACCAAGGTTTGTTCCCTTCTTCAAAATTTCTATTTTATTCATTTAACCTCATTTTTCATTCTAGTCTTTTGCATGGGGTTCTAATTGGTATTTATGGGCTGTTGGTGGAGAGCCATTTCAGTTTGGGACCAATTTGGAGCACTTGGCCATCAAGAAGAACCACCCCCCTTTTGAAGCTTTTTCATACAAATTGCACATATAGGTAAATTCCTATTCCCTCCACCAAATTTTGTTTTCTTGCATGGATAGGAAGCCGTAGGTGTCCCCTAGCCGTAGGTATTGGATTTTTGTCGATTCGTGTCCGTTTGGAGTCCGTATCGGACACATATCAGTCCTAGAACCTAGGTGTTTGATGAAATGCTTGAGTGGATTGAATCCATATATTTTTGAAAACTAATTGAACAATAATTTAGCTCTTGGTGTGTAGATTACAATCGTACTTGACTGAGTTGAATTCTGTGCACCCTCGTGTCTAAATTTGGACACACACGCACGCACGAGGACACCGTGCGGCTGCCCTGCTGTTCGACACTGATAGCGGACACGACAATAAATATTATAACACAAAAATTTATATGCACGAGGGGGCAATCACTGACATTAAGCACACAAAATTTTAGGAGAAATTATTGAGTATTCTGGGAGATATCTCGACTGCACGGGTCGCACACACAAACACACACGCGCGCGCACGGAAATCTACGCTGATACGCCTCTGTATCGTGGACACGCGACTTCGTGGACACGACTCAGGCACTTAGACACCTACCCTGACACCCCACCTAGCTACTGACACGACCACGACACTTATGGATGGACACACGAGTCCCTAGACTAATCGACCCCTGTGCACGAGGATGTGCACTGCACAGTTTTGACACTATTGTTTTGACACCTCTGCACACGGTTTTTGGACACGAATCATTCCTCCAGTATAGACACACGTGTAGGCATAATAATCCCCAAGTATTTATGATATATGCATGTATATTTATATGTATCCGAGTGTATATATATGTATATATTTAATGTAATATATAGGTGTGTCTGTGTCAGTTCTTGGGTTGGTCTGTGTCCTAGGTAGTATATTTATGTCTGTATATATATAAGTTAAATTATGTTCAGTTTGAGTTTTGGGTTGGATTCGAATTGAGAAGGGTTTGAAGGTTTCAATGTTTTCAAATGAAATCTGAGATTTTGAATATGTAGGTTGTAAAAAAAACCTGAGATTAAATTGAAATAAAACCTGAAATGGTTTCAGGATCTGAAACCTGAGATTGGTTTCCAAATGGTTTTCATGAGATTGGCTTCTAATTATGATACCTGTTTCATATTAGTTCAGTTCAGTTTTTTTTCCAGTTTTAGCATTTTATCATTCTCAGTTTTATTATGTTGGGCTGTGAACAACATTCTTAGGTTACTCAAATTCGATTTCAGGTTTTAAGTTCACTTCATGGGTTGATTTGGGTTTTATTGATTTGAAATCAAATTGATTGGGTTTTATTTCATTGAGTAACTAATACAGAAAACTGAAGGTTTTGATACATGAATGGGTAACTGTTAGTATGATACATTGGTTTTCTTTGAATTCATGAACTTCTTCCCTTCTTAGAACTGATTTTCAATGTTAATTTTGCCATGTTAGATTAGGTTAATGACAAGGGATTGGATTGGTGAATGGGACATTGGGATTAACAGTTGGCCTTATGTTAAAAACTGTCATTGGCATGTTAAATTACTGAATACATAGCACTGTTGAATAACTGGAATACCACACTGTCATCCATGTATGGGATTGACACTGAGCTCAAACCACCTACTCTGTTTTTATGTCATTTTGACACACCACAATATGTTACACCTTGACACACAATATGTTACACACACTCATACCCATTGTAACTAATGTATGCAACTGTTTTCCTATTTCAATATTAGCTATCACACATTGCCACATTACCCACATGTTAGTTACACACACAATTGCACACACACAAGATTATATGTCCATATACACCTAGACACACTACATTGACCCTCCCTCTTACTGTTACACATCAGTGTTTCCTGTTTTCACATTAACACACACCCTATATATATATATATATATATATATATATATATATATATATATATATATATATATATATGCATATATATCTCTCTTTATTTAATAATATGGGTGGCCTATAGGTAATTATACATTACCTATACTCTTGAATATAGGATGTGGTATGCATATATATAGATGTATATTATAGTTAGCCATGCATGCCATGTGTGTTGTAACTTATAGCTAGTGTTTTGATACCCCTCTCATGTACACCTCCATGTTCACACACACATAGCCTTACATGCTAGTTCCCTTTCTAACTTTCTTTTATTGTATAATGTTGTAAATATATGAAATCCTATATACATATAGCTATATATAAATTCCATGTTAAATAGCTAAATGTGAATGTGCCTTGATGTGCAACTTGTGTTTGGCCTGTATAGTCTTGTGATTGGTGTGTGATTGCTAGAATAGGCTGGCTAGGCCTAGTAAGACTTGTCTGGCTTAGGTTTGACCTAGTTTGACTAGTCTAGTTGACTAGAGTTGACCAAGGGTTGACTTTAGTCTAGATTGACCCTAGACAGCATGCAGATGCATTGTAGATCACAATTATCATCCCCTGTATACATCTTGACTTGTGTTGCTCTAACTAGGAGTCAGGTACCTCATCTCGGATAGTATATTTACTTCAGACATTCAGATATCAGGCGAGTACATTTTCTGACCGTTTCATACTTGTCTGGATTTACATTCTTGCTCTAGATTACTATACTTGATGCTGACACGATTGTTATCACGGATTGGTACTATATGGATCTTCTTTTGAGATGTTACCATTGTACAACTATTGTATAACATTGTACAACTATTGTATAATATTGTACATCTATTGTATAATATTGTACACTATTGTATAAGATAACATAACTGGAGTGGATCCTTGTGTATTGGTTGGAGAGGGAGAGTAGAATTGGTTATGTAATCAAATCCTATTGTACAACATTGTATAACTATTGTATATGTCTATTGTGCACTCACGTACAATGGAGTTACCATTGCATTGTCCTAAACCGTTTACATAACCACATTATACTCTAAATCACATATCGTTTACAGTCCTTACTTATCATATATAGATATTTTCTATTATCAAATCTCTGTTATTTTTCATATACATTCTTCTTTCAGCGTTTCCTGTATCTTACTCTATTGCATGCTTTATATTTTCTAACTTGATATGAACTGCGTGAGATGTATTGTGCTCACTCCCGTCCTGACTGGACCTGTTGAAAATTTTGCAGAGGATGATGAGAAACCCTGCACCCCTTACCTTGGAGCTTGCCTAGATGACACTCGCGACCTGGACCCCTGGGGAGGTTCGAGCAGCTGCTGAGGACGATACCTTACATAGTGTAGATAGCTTAGACTGTTCTTCTTTTCATGTTTAGTTGTTGTCCTTGATTTCAGAGTTGTATATTTTAGAGTTGTTGAGACTGGTAGTTGTTGAGACTTGTTATTTCATTTGTTGTACCTCAGTTGAGGATTTCTTTATCTATTTCCATCGTGCTATATTCTATCTTTAGATTGTGATTGAGTTGTACCATCTGTGAATGGCCTCTCTTTTGGAGAGTATTCATATTATGTTAGTTATAGTTCATGACCTAGAACAGCGTTCTACCGCCGACACTGCGACATAGGCTGGACGATGTTTCGTACTCGTACCCTCACAGTGGGTACGGGTCGTGACAACTCATCCTTGGAAAAAGCTTTATTAAGGTCTTTAAAGTCGATGTAGACTCAGACCTTCCCTACTTTCTTCATAACTAGGACAACGTTAGCCAACCAGTCCAGATGTTGTTCTTCTCTGACAAAGCCGCAAGCGATGAGATTCTTGACTTCAGCTTCTATAGCGTCCATCATATCAGGTCAGAATTGATGCTATTATTGTTTGACTGGCCTAGCATTTGGTAGAATATTGAGCTTGTGGGCAGAGATCTGTGGATCTACTTCCAACATATCTTCATAGCTCCAGGCGAACACATCAATGTATTCCCAAATGAGCTGAATCAGTTCTTGTTTGTCTGCTTTAGGAAGACGTTTGCTGATAAAAATTTACCTTGGAGAAGTTTTGTCTCTGACATCGACCTGGACTAATTGATATTCAGTAGGTGGTTCACATTGCTCGAAGCGAAGTTTCCATTGGGTATCCATCCTTTGTGTCCAAGGATCATATTCAGGGGCTTCAACGATGTTGTCATCATCTTCTGAGAACTCAGCGGTTACCATATTGGAATATAGGGTCACTCGATGGACGTGCCTTATGCTGGTATCTGAATCCCATGCACTACCAAAATAAGTCAAATCAGCGAAGTAATTAGCGACACCTGGTCAAAACGTTGCTAATATTTAGGAAATTAGCGATATTTTTTATTTACGTCGCTAAACGTCATTGTTAAGAAAATATAGCGACGTTCAGCAACGTATAGTGGCGACATTAAGCATATTAGAAAGCCACGTCACTGAGGAGTTGCTAAATGTCGCTATAATTTTAAAATCAGCAATGTTTAGCGACTTTTACAAGACATCGTCATAATATTATATGGATTTTGCGACGTTTAGCGACGTCCTTTTCTTGACGTCGCTACTTTTCATCAAATAGAGGGGAACCCAAATTTCTATTTCATTTCTCTCTCCCCCTGACCTCCATCCCCCCTCTGCCACCTCTGACCCTCTGCCCTCCCCCGTCCCTGCCCCCCTCGACCTCCAGATCCCCTGCCCCTTTCTCGTCTCCGGCCACAGCCCCCTCCCCCTCAACCTCTAGCCCCCTCCGCCACCTCCGACCCTCTTCCCTCCCCCGCCCCTGCCCCCTCAACCTCCAGCCCCCCTCGATGCCCCCTCCCCCTGACGACCATCTGCCCTCCCCCACCTCTGGCCTCCGTCGAGCTGCTGTCCCGACGACCCTCCTGCTCCGGCGCCCCTACTCCGACGACCCCTATCTCGGTAAACCTCCCATCTTTCTCTCTTTCTCTCGTAGCACTGACCTAACTCGGACACGGACACTAAACATTACACACATATGCTGTAATGCCCCAGTTCCAAAATACGTAGGACTAGAACGCAATCATGCCAGCTGTATACATACGAAGTATATGGACCCTCGTATATATACATAAGCTGTAAAATGCAGTAACCAAGGTACTAAATTTCATCCACAAAGATAAATATGATATAAAAGTAACTTTGAATTTGTCATGTACACGATAGTTGGGCGGAGACAAGGTCCACTACCAACCAAATTATATATAGAAAAATATACAAGGAAAGAATTTAGCAAGCGAGAGCAATGGCGAGTCCAAGAGCAATCACCACGAAGGAAGGAATGGCCTTAGCTAGAGCACCTACAAGAAATCACGAAAACACACACCTGGCGAGATAACCAGGTCCTCAGAGGGACGTAACAAGATACATTAACATGCCACATAACTGAATATATATACTATGTCATAAATCACAAGTAAAGTAAATAGTCACACTCGTAACAAGTTCCAATACCTCATCATCGAAACAGTGGACTACCCCTACAACCAAACAAGGACAAGGGGTAATATACTATACCGCGATGCGATATTGTCCCAAGCTACTAATGGAACGGGGTGATATAACATTGACGAGGGTTACCTAACCATCTAATGTGTTTATGCAGTAAGAACAAACCTTCAACGCATGAGCCCTGACTGTAAATAGGATCGGCATAGTTCCCATATAGGGCACCAGGGGCCTACGTCCATAACGCTCGGGAAGCGTCAGAGGGCACCATGTGCAAGGGGCTACGTCCATAACGCTCTGGATAACGTCAGAGGGCACATGGATCCTGCGTCTTCGGCGGAGCGCATAGGTAATGAGGGAAGTGCATAGAAGCCCATACGTCAGGTAATGTTCTCCCCACCCAATGTACCTGTCAAGTCGCATCCACGACCATGCACCTCTACTAACTGCTAAGTCTCCTAACATGCCTCTATTAGCAGTTAGCCCTAACGCATGCGCATGGGGGATCAGTCCACACGCAAGAACCTCTACATGATACTTATCTCACACATCCTCGTGGTACAACTGTGTCAAAGTTTTTATGCAATGCACTAAGCTAATGGTAGTCCTTTAACTCTAAGTCCATATGCAATCAAAGGTAAATAACAAGATACAACTAATATCACTGAGCAGGCAGTAATCAAGAACTAAAAATAAATGAACAGTGATATGTAATAAAAATGTAGACTGAATATAAACAGTATAATGGCAAGGTATCTTGCTTGGTGTGTCGTCTGGTGTGGTGCAGTGTTTTCTGACATGTCTCAATAGTCCAATAGCCATGGTTGATGTAATGGTCCAGATCGTGAGAAAATAGGAACATGGAATTAGTCATGATCAACGACGATAATAATCAACAAGGAAATTTGCAAAATAAAATTAACTTATTTTTAGAAAATATTTATAATAATTTAAGACTAGATTTGTTTTTGAAAAATACTAAAATCGTTTTTTAAGCATAATTACTATAAGTTGGAAAAATAGAATTTTATGGAGAATGCTAGAATATATTTTAGATAATATTTGAAGAATATTACCAATCATTTTTAGACCAAAAACCCATATCTTTTTCAAAATATATATGTTTATAGGTAGCAGATATAATCTAGAAGAATATTTTATTGTTGTAAACTAACCTTAAATTTTGCTAGAAAATACTAAAATAATAACAATAACTAATAATAATAATAAAAATAATAATAAACTTAATAATATGTATTAATAATAAATATATTAACAGTAATATATAAATAATAATAATATTAATAATAATAATAAGAATGATAATAATAATACTTAAGAAAATATCCCTTTAGGAATCCATTCTTCAAAAACCCCCCTAATTCGATGACAGAGAGAGAGAGAGAGTGAGATGGAGTTCTCACCGAGGGGTTCGGTGGTCGGCGTCGGTGGGCGGAGTGTGGCGACGGTGGCGCTGAGTAGGGAGGAGGTCGGTTCGGCTGGCGCTGGAGGGAGCCTCGGCGTGGAGGGGGCCGTGGCGATAGCAGCGGGTGGCCCTAAGTGTCACGACCCGCACCCTAGCGTTAGGGCACGAGACATGGGTACGTCCAGCCTACGCCGCAGTGTCGGCGGTAGAACGCTGTTCTAGGTCACAATCACATCTAAAATAATACGCTATACTCTCCAGACGGAGGACAAACTCATAATGATACTATCTCAATCACAACTCTAAAGATAGATAACAGCACGATGAAATAGATAAAATAATCCACAAGAGAGAGAACCAGGAGTGATAGTAAAACAGTTCTTATTAAACAATACAAGATTCCAAATACAACTCTAAGACAAACAATAAAGAAAAATGAACAAACTCTAGGTAAATACTCCAAGCTCTACCAGTGTCCTCTTGGCTAACTGTGAACTCCAAGTACCTGTAAAATTTTATCAATGGGTCCAATCAGGACAGGAACGAGCACATATCTCTCACAACAGTTCATATCAGGAATGGACATATAAAGCAAGTTATAAAAAATTATACATGAAACACTATAAAGAGAAATCAACAGGAGAGAAGATATAACTGATGATATAATATGATAATAAAGAATATAACCTTCTACGTGAATCAGAGCATGAATTGGTTATGTAAACAGCTTGGGTTGCACATGGATACAGCTATGGAATGCACATGGATAACTACTGGGGATAATGATCACATAACCAACTACACTCTCCCTGCCCCCAACCAATACACAAGGATCGAAGCATGTTATGTTATTGCACATGGATAACAACTACTGTATACATGGGGCTCATATGGTCATGAGTGTACATGAATAACATATGAGTGCACATGGATAAAAGTGAATACATGGAGTACATGATGAACATGATAAAGTACATGAAATATGACATACTCGATGTATCCGAGGGGGATAACATCTCATGAAAAGATCCATAGGGTACCGATCCGTGTGAACGTCATGTCAGCATCAAGTATACTAGTTTATAACAAGAGTACATATCCATAGAAGCATGAAAAGATCAGAGAATGTACTCGCCTGGTAATCCAAGCCGCTGATAAATGTAGATGTCCAACTGGAGTCACAGTGTCCTATACAAATACTGGTAATAAAAAAACAATTGAAATTAACTATAAAGCATTAATATTCTAAAGATGATCACAAATCGAAAGTTTAAAGCACGACTGTCAATAACACTGAAATCCAAGCACACTATATATATATAAATTTTAGTCTCGATATGATCTAAGTTGATCAATTACAGGATGAATCGAGGTTTGGGCAAGATAGAGAACGGGGTCATTGAAGTCTGAGCACGAGTATCCAAAATTTAAAATCCATGTTACAATTGGTTTAATTATATATAAGAAAAGAAGGGTTTCCCTGGGCGGCTCTGACGTGGTCGCTGGCGGCACGTCCGGCGTTCGCGGCGGCGGTGGAGTCACGGGGAGGCAGCGGAGAAGAATAGCGTGCTGGTGCTAGCGGTGGATTCGGAAGGGGCGGTCGCCAGTGGCGGCGAGGATCGGGTTGGCGGCTGACCGATCGTTCACCGGCGGCGGCTTGGGATCCGCAGAGGGGTGGTCGGTCGACCGGAGGTGAAGTCGGCCTGGCGCGGCCACCTGAGGAATGGACGGCGGCTCCCAGCGCACGGAGGGGCGCGCCCGCGGCTCGGAACTCAGCGGCGAATCTACGGCAGCGCGGCGAGGTGAGGGTTTCCTATTATTTTTCCTCATTTTCTTTGATGTAGGGTTTGTGGTGTTTCTGGTGGGCGATGGTTTGGGCGTCGGGCGTTTGGAGAGGATATCGGCGGTGGTTGGGACTTCGACCGGAGTGTGGCCGGGTTGGGGCTGTGAGGATAGCAGGGTGGTGTTGTTTTCTGTCGGGGTGGTGTAGGAGTGGCGATGGATGTGGTGAGGATGTTGACGGCGACGACGGGATTCGGGAGACGAGGGTGGTGAAGTTGGGGGTAGCCAGCATGTGGCCGGGGATGCTATGTAGAGTTAGGATTGAACTTGTATTGTGTCGGGAATGCCCGACACGATAGGGATATCGTGGTGGTGTCCTGCGTGACACAGGGATGACGGGGGATGGTGTCCGAACTGGCGGACACGAGATGGAAATCTGTATTTGTAATAGGGAAATTTTAGTGGATGGGAGACACAGACACGATGCACATCTGTTGATTGAAAATTTTCTGGAGGAGTACCTCTCCTTTTATAGGAGGTGGAAATTCCCAGTTGGATAGAGATTGGGATTATTTAAATCCCAATTAGATAATCCCCTATTAATTTAAATCGATTTGAAATACTTCAATTTAATTCAAATCCAATCTAGATAACTTCTATGCTTAATTTAAAATATTTTTAAATAAAGCCAATAAAATCTTTTGCAATTTAAAATACCATATTTAATCAAATATTAAATAAACAAGATTCCAAATATCTTTTTCATAAATATTAAAATATAATATTAATTAATTTCAAAAATCAAGATAAATATTTAAATCATAGCAAAATAAACAAATTTCCTATTTCGCAAAATATCCGGAATATATTTTATATCAACCAAAATTTCCAACTTACTACTTATTTTTAAGTGACAAATAAAATTACTCTTTTATCAAAAATAAACATATTTATCACATATATACTTTTTCTATATAAAATAAAATTTATAATAATAAAAATATTTTTCTAAAATATGTACCTCGACACATATTCGCACTCGTCGAGAAATTATGAAACGCGAATTTCGCACACTACGCAAATTCAACCATGAGAACTCGTATGCGACGTGCAAAATACGAAATACAAAATGAATACAAAATATTTTTTTAAAAAAAATTGTAGTAGAAAATTAAGGGGGCTTACATCCTACCCAACTTAAAAGAATTTCGTCCTCGAAATTTAGGGATAGATAGGGTAGGTAGGGTCGAGAGGATAGGAATAATATTATTCGATCGAAAGTACGAAATCTTCTTTAGATGAGAACGCAAAAATCTTCGACGGGATGGTGAGCGACATTTCAATGGCATCATTTGATCGACTAGAACAAAATTTTGATGGATTTCGATCATGACAATCAATCAATGACTAAGTTCGATCAACCTTAACATTTACCTTAAAAAGGGTTACCTTATAAGCAGGTAATAAACTCCTTAATCCTTTGATATCATCAATATTCACTTATCATAAATCGTTCTTCCCAAGAATTACTTCCGTTCCACGTTCCCTTAGAAATTTTAACCAAAAAAATTTCGATTATAACTGTGCTCTAACTTCCTCTATCTCGTCATGGAATAGTCTCAAATTTTGAATCCCATAATCTCTATTATACTATCTCACTTATATATATCTTCCTAAATTAAAATTTCCTCTAAGATTATAATTCCAACACTTTCAACCAATTGGCCCAAGTAAAAGTTAAAATCGTCTTACTACGATTTGTATTTGTTGCTCAATGCATCCATGGGTATCAAAATCCGTCTTCAATGATAATTCTCGAAAACTATCCGTATACCTTCGTAACTCAGTCTTTTATCATCATAATTGCAATTTTTTTTTCTAAAATACTTATTAGTCACTCTCTCGAAAATTTGAATTCAACGATCTCAGTTCTTGATGGTAGGAATAAAATGTATCTCAACTTCCTATTCATAATCAATTGAGAACTTTAATCAAAATATAAGGTTTCTTTCTTCAACACTTGGTTATCCTTGAAAAATAAGATCATCATAATGTCAACATTGTCTTTATCCAAAAATTTGCATCCCTAAACTTTATATATAAATTTGGTTCTTAAACCATCAATACTTTAGAAGGTTTTTCCACTCGATTATATAGTTACCTTAAAACAAGATTTGAAATTCACGATTCTCGATTGTTTCATCATAACATAATATATTCTCCCGTACTTCATCGATTCGAATTTATCGCACATTTCTATTCATGTCCCATCTGTACCAACTTCATTATTTATCTATGCTGTGGGGTTCTCCAATCTATCTTCTACTAACCCAAGATTGTCATGATCAAATTTCATTTCACATAAGGGAATCATAGAAGGAACAAGGTGGCGTAAACAATGGAGAAATCATAGTGAAGTATGAGAAAACATTTTAATTGGAAGGGAGAAAGTAAGTGTTGCTAATATTGGAGTGTGAACAGTGTTATGTGTCTAAGTAAATCAATACAAAAAAGTAAAATGACAAGGGTTAAGCAGTCAAGATAAAACACAAGGGTAAGCAGTTAACGGATTTAGTAGATCGTAATCGGGCCAAAAATTTAAGTCGAGATCGAGTCCAAATATATAGTCAAAAGTATTTCGGTACCATGGTATAGGTTATAGTTGAGTCTTTATGATCCGAAAGTCGTACCATAAAAATAGAGTACAAGGGGACGTGTTTTAGTGGAACATGATATACCTACATGAAGGTGAGCTCGTCTAGGTTTTGTATGTGAAATTGGTTGGAAGGAAAAGTCTAGGGTTGTGCTTCAAATATCAAAGTAATGATAGGGAACGCCGAATGATCAAAAATAGAAAGTGGGTTTTCATAAGATACTAATTAATGCACAAAAATAAAAGGGTAAAGCACGAAGTAAAGATAATTAAAAAATCTCGTCGATCAAGTTAAAATAAGTTAGAGACACAGTTTCTAGAAAGAAAATAGTCTCATAGATAAGGGTATGGTCAAGGGAACGACTCTAATCATTTCTAAGTTTCAAACATTTAGACGGTCACAAATAATGATCTAGATTTGAGGAAAGGTCAGGTAAGTCAAAGATATGTTCATCGGTTTGGTCGATGACTAACTATACTTGTGTATATGCAATATCATAATCATAGGTGGCATGGCATTCTAATGTGGAATACTTCTATCTCACTAGGGTGACCTTACTTGCTTCTTGGTTCTCTACCAATATATGATCTAATCTAAAATTTCGAGTTTCCTCAAAATTTCTAAATAAAATTTCCAAGATACTTCGTCAAAATTTTCAATTATCTTAGACTGTCAACTTTAATCACAATTTTAAATCTCTAGTAAATCTCGAAACAACCCTTGTATATCGCAATCGAATAATAACCTTTTTTTTCACCAAAATTTAAATATCCAAAATCAAGGCTTTTAAACTCAAATTTTAGATAACCTATACAATTTGAAATTTGAATTCAAGTTGATTTCATATCTTCCAAACTATTTCAAACAAATTTTTTACCATTATCTCTTCAAGCTCAAAATTAAATACCTATAATTCGTAAATCGTAGAATCAATTTAAATCCTCAAGCCCTCTAATAACCTGTAAATCATAAACCCTTCGTACTCTCTAGTCGTTAATAAATCATAACTTATAATTTAAAACACTTTAATAAATTCAAGATAAACTTTAACATATTCAATCCCAACTTGAACCAAATCGTAATCATGGGTCATAATTTAAAGATGTTACTCAATTCAGTTTCATATCCCAAATAAATCATAAACTATTTCGCTATTTCCAAAAATTATAATAAAAATTATTTTCTGTCCTCTTGTGTACACCACCTTGTAATGACAAAATAAAATTCCAACTATCCATTGAAGGCGGTAATATGCTACTACCCAACTTGAAATTTACTAATCCTTAAAATCATACTTTCTAGAAAAATAAATTCCTAATAAAATTCCAATGCATATTAATTGCCAATGGCAATCCATCTAGCCATGTGTTTTAACCTATGGGCATATACTAGTTTAGTCATCTTACTAAACACGAACTAAGAATTTCGGTAGAAGGAGTCAAGCAAGATGCGAATCAAGGAGGTCGAACAAGAGTTCGGAATTTGAAATCAAGAAAGGATGTCAAGTAGGTGGATGAGATTCTAAACTCTAATCCTATATTGCAGGCCTGTTCGGTACAGTCATGTAACCGAAACGGCAAACTCGACCTGCATGGGCCACCACAAAAAACATGTAATGCCCCAGTCCCAAAATACGTAGGACTAGAACGCAATCATGCCAGCTGCATACATACGAAGTATATGGACCCTCGTATATATACATAAGCTGTAAAATGCAGTAACCAAGGTACTAAATCTTATCCACAAAGATAAATATGATATAAAAGTAACTTTGAATTTGTCATGTACACGATAGTTGGGCGGAGACAAGGTCCACTACCAACCAAATTATATATGGAAAGATATACAAGGAAAGAATTTAGCAAGCGAGAGCAATGGCGAGTCCAAGAGCAATCACCACGAAGGAAGGAATGGCCTTAGCTAGAGCACCTGCAAGAAATCACGAAAACACACACCTGGCGAGATAACTAAGTCCTCAGAGGGACATAACAAGATACATCAACATGCCACATAACTGAATATATATACTATGTCATAAATCACAAGTAAAGTAAATAGTTACACTCGTAACAAGTTCCAATATCTCATCATCGAAACAGTGGACTACCCCTGCAACCAAACAAGGACAAAGGGTAATATACTATACCACGATACGATATTGTCCCAAGCTACTAATGGAACGAGGTGATATGACATTGACGAGGGTTACCTAACCATCTAATGTGTTTATGCAGTAAGAACAAACCTTCAACGCATGAGCCCTGGCTGTAAATAGGATCGGCATATTTCCTATATAGGGCACCAGGGGCCTACGTCCATAACGCTCGGGAAGCGTCAGAGGGCACCATGTGCAAGGGGCTACGTCCATAACGCTCTGGATAACGTCAGAGGGCACCTGGAGCCTGCGTCTCCGGCGGAGCGCACAGGTAATGAGGGAAGTGCATAGAAGCCCATACGTCAGGTAATGTTCTCCCCACCTAATGTACCTGTCAAGTCGCATCCACGACCATGCACCTCTACTAACTGCTAAGTCTCCTAACATGCCTCTATTAGCAGTTAGCCCTAACACATGCGTATGGAGGATCAGCCCACACGCAAGAACCTCTACATGATACTCATCTCACACATCCTCGTGGTACAACTGTGTCAAAGTTTTTATGCAATGCACTAAGCTAATGGTAGTCCTTTAACTCTAAGTCCATATGCAATCAAAGGTAAATAACAAGATACAACTAATATCACTGAGCAGACAGTAATCAAGAACTAAAAATAAATGAACAGTGATATGTAATAAAAATGCAGACTGAATATAAACAGTATAATGGCAAGGTATCTTGCCTGGTGTGTCGTCTGGTGTGGTGCAGTGTTTTCTGACATGTCTCAATAGTCCAATAGCCATGGTTGATGTAATGGTCCAAATCGTGAGAAAATAGGAACATGGAATTAGTCATGATCAACGACGATAATAATCAACAAGGGAATTTGCAAAATAAATATAACTTATTTTTAGAAAATATTTATAATAATTTAAGACTAGATTTGTTTTTGAAAAATACTAAAATCGTTTTTTTAGCATAATTACTATAAGTTGGAAAAATAGAATTTTATGGAGAATGCTAGAATATATTTTAGATAATATTTGAAGAATATTACCAATCATTTTTAGACCAAAAACCCATATCTTTTTCAAAATATATATGTTTATAGGTAGCAGATATAATCTAGAAGAATATTTTATTGTTGTAAACTAACCTTAAATTTTGCTAGAAAATACTAAAATAATAACAATAACTAATAATAATAATAAAATTAATAATAAAATTAATAATATGTATTAATAATAAATATATTAACAGTAATATATAAATAATAATAATATTAATAATAATAATAAGAATGATAATAATAATACTTAAGAAAATATCCCTTTAGGAATCCATTCTTCTGAAACCCCCCCAATTCGATGACAGAGAGAGAGAGAGATGGAGTTCTCACCGAGGGGTTCGGTGGTCGGCGTCGGTGGGCGGAGTGCGGCGACGGTGGTGCTGAGTGGGGAGGAGGTCGGTTCGGCTGGCGCTGGAGGGAGCCTCGGCGTGGAGGGGGCCGTGGCGATGGCAGCGGGTGGCCCTAAGAAAGGGAGGGTTTCCCTGGGCGGCTCCGACGTGGTCGCTGGCGGCGCGTCCGGCGTTCGCGGCGACGGTGGAGTCACGGGGAGGCAGCGGAGAAGAGTAGCGTGCTGGTGCTAGCGGTGGATTCGGAAGGGGCGGTCGCCAGTGGCGGCGAGGATCGGGTTGGCGGCTGACCGATCATTCACCGGCGGCGTCTTGGGATCCGCAGAGGGGTGGTCGGTCGACCGAAGGTGAAGTCGGCCTGGCGCGGCCACCTGAGGAATGGACGGCGGCTCCCAGCGCACGGAGGGGCGCGCCCGTGGCTCGGAACTCAGCGACGAATTCGCGGCAGCGCGGCGAGGTGAGGGTTTCCTATTATTTCTCCTCATTTTCCTTGATGTGGGGTTTGTGGTGTTTCTGGTGGGCGATGGTTTGGGCGTCGGGCGTTTGGAGAGGATGTCAAGGGTGGTTGGGACTTCGACCGGAGTGTGGCCGGGTTGGGGCTGTGAGGATGGCAGGGTGGTATTATTTTCTGTCGGGGTGGTGTAGGAGTGGCGATGGATGTGGTGAGGATGTTGACGGCGACGGCGGGATTCGGGAGACGAGGGTGGTGAAGTTGGGGGTGGCCAGCCTGTGGTCGGGGATGCTATGTAGAGTTAGGATTGAACTTGTGTTGTGTCGGGAATGCCCGACAAGATAGGGATAGCGTGGTGGTGTCCTGCGTGACACCGGGATGACGGGGGATGGTGTCCGGACTGTCGGACACGAGATGGAAATCTGTATTTATTATAGGAAAATTTTAGTGGATGGGAGACATAGACACGATGCACATCTGTTGATTGAAAAATTTCTGGAGGAGTACCTCTCCTTTTATAGGAGGTGAAAATTTCCAGTTTGATAGAGATTGGAATTTATTTAAATCCCAATTAGATAATCCCCTATTAATTTAAATCAATTTAAAATACTTCAATTTAATTCAAATCCAATCTAGATAACTTCTATGCTTAATTTAAAATATTTTTAAATAAAGCCAATAAAATCTTTTGCAATTTAAAATACCATATTTAATTAAATATTAAATAAACAAGATTCCAAATATCTTTTTCATAAATATTAAAATATAATATTAATTAATTTCGAAAATCAAGATAAATACTTAACATAGCAAAATAAACAAATATCCTATTTCGTAAAATATCCGGAATATATTTTATATCAACCAAAATTTCTAACTTACTACTTATTTTTAAGTGACAAATAAAATTACTCTTTTATCCAAAATAAACATATTTATCACATATATACTTTTTCTATATAAAATAAAAATTTTAATAATAAAAATATTTTTCTAAAATATGTACCTCGACACATATTCGCACTCGTCGAGAAATTACGAAACGTGAATTTTGCACACTACGCAAATTCAACCATGAGAACTCGTATGCGACGTGCAAAATAAGAAATACAAAATGAATACAAAATGATTTTTTTAAAAAAAATTGTAGTAGAAAATTAAGGGGGCTTACATATGCTAACCAAACTCTAATACGGACACTGACACGATACATAGCATGTTGTGGTGGTCACGGACACACACTCCTTCTTCTCTTTGACTTGGACACAAAATTATATTTTGTTGTGATACATAATTTGGACTTGGTTATGTATTTGAGAATATATGGATGTGGACACACAAATTGGACAAGTATTTAGGACACGATGGTAGGAATGATATTCATAATTATTGAAATTAAAATTTAGGTTATGGTGCGATTATAGTGTCCAGCACTTAGTATCATATATGGGTATGTCATTAAAGTCTTAGTCTATATTCGGAAAAAATTCTAAGAAACTAGGGGTTTATTTCTTAGATGAGTTAGCCCGGCCCGATCCTACTTGGCCGTGTCAAGAGTATCCTAGTACCTAGAGTGTATAGAGTATCCTGCAAGTGTAGGTATGATTGGTACAGTATCAAGACATATGTCAAGATACTAGGTATGTAGGTAGGTATCGCCAAGTATTTCATGGTAAGTGCTAGCTTGGACACTACGAGGTCAAGTTTTCCTTGTAGGCTCACAATGAACACATAACGACACCGATATTATTATCTCTTATCTTAAGTGTCCGTGTTAGCCTAAAATCAAGAGTATATAGAGTATCCTAGAAGTAAAAAAATTTTGATTGTTGGTGGGACGAGCCAGAATCCTTTGACAGAGAATCCTATGCATCCATTTGGAATATACTCGAATAATATATATCTATCTTTGTAGAATTATTGTCAAATGGATATGAATTACTATTTACGGCATCGTTTGTAGATGTACAACCATTATCTTGATGACATGTGTGGTGTGCATGATGAATTCATTGAGGATGTACAGCAGTTCTTGCAGTTTGCCAAGGCGTTCCCTCAGTACATGGACAGTACCAAAATTAAGTGTCCGTGTGTGAGATGTCGTAACTTGAAATATCATCCAGAAGTGAAAGTCACATATCATTTATACTCGAAGGGTTTCACGCCGAATTACTATCAGTAGACCGCGTACGGAGAACTTGTGTCTTTAGCATCAGAGTCGGAGCCTTATGTGGATGTCCACAACCATTCTGCTTACGACGATGGGTGGGTGAACATGGTTTTTGACCCGATGGGGCCTAATTTTGATCCAGACAATCATGATGCAGCTGAGGAGGCACCGAACATCGATGCTGCAAAGTTTATAGAGTTGCTGGAGAATGCAAGGACTCCATTATATCTTGGTTGTGGGGATCATTCACATTTGAGGTGGTTACAAGATTGTTGAGCATCAAGTCCAATTTTAACATATCGTAAGATTGCTACAACCGACTGATGGAGTTGATTATAGAGATCTTGCATGAGGGTGCTAAGTTGCCTAAAGACTTCTACCGGTCTAAGAGGATGGTGAGATCGCTCTAGATGGGATACGAGAAAATTGATGCGTCATAATAGGTACATGTTGTACTACAAAGACGACAAGGATGAAGATGCCTGCAGATTTTATGGTGCTGATCGCTATAAGGGCAGTATTAGAGGAAGGTCTGTCGGTGCAAGGAAGCCTACCGATTCGATGCACTACTTGTCGTTGACGCAGCGGTTGCAGCGGTTATTTATGGTAAAGGAGACTGCAGAAAACATGAGTTGGCATAGGCGGAAACAGATCGAAGGAGTGTTGGATCACCCATCTGATGGAGAAGCATGGAAGCACTTTGATCGAGAGTATCCAGATTTTGCTTCTGATCTGCGTAATGTCAGATTGGGGTTCTGCTCTGACGGTTTTACCCTATTTGGACTTTCGGGCTACCAGTATTCGTGTTGGCCTATGATCGTCACTCCATACAATCTACCGCGTTGGATGTGCATGAAGACTCCGTATATGTTCCTTACTGTTATTATCCTAGGTCCGAACAATCCGAAGAGGAACATCGATGTATATTTACAGTCATTGATTGATGATTTGAATCAGCTGTGGAAAGTAGGTTCTAACACGTATGATGTTTCTAGAAAGCAGAATTTTTAGATACGGGCAGCACTTATGTGGACCATCAACGACTTTCCGGCCTATGGAATGTTATCTAGATGGAGCATGCATGGTCGTCTTTCATATCCATATTGCATGGACCACACTAAGGCTTTTTGTTTGAAATACGGAGACAAATCGTGCTTCTTCGATTGTCATCGACAATTCCTGCCGAAGGATCATCCGTACCGAAGGAACATGAATGCTTTTCGTGTCGGCATTGTGGAGAAGGCTAATCCACCTATGGTGGCCCGGATATACGATATGAAAAGAGGTAAAAGATTTACCAAGAGCTATTGAAGAGCCTGCTAAGGGCTACAAGTGTGACGGATTTGGTCGCACTCATAACTGGATGAAGAGGAGTATATTCTGGGGTCCGCCATATTGGAGCACCAATCTAATTAGACATAATCTTGATGTCATTAATATCGAGAAGAATATGTTTGACAACATAATTAATACTCTAATGTACGTAAAGGAGGAGATGAAAGACAACCCAAATTGCTAGATTGGACTTGGAAGAAATATGTAGACCTCCTGCATTACATTTAATAGAGAAGGGGAATGGGAAGTTGAAGCAACCTAAGGCAATTTTTTTATTGGAGAAGGAGGATAAAGTGAGACTTTGTAGGTGGATTCAAGGCCTAAAATTTTCAAACGGGTACATTTCAAACTTGAGAAGATGCGTCGACCTCAAGGAGAACAAACTGATGGGTATAAAGAGCCATGATTGTCACGTGTTCATGGAGAGGTTAATTCCGATTGCATTTCGGGAATTCTTACTCCAGGTTGTTTGGGATCCATTGACCGAGCTTAGCATATTCTTCAGAGATCTTTGTTCTACTAAGTTGCTCGTCGATCGTCTAGAAAAGCAAGAAAATAATATTGCGATAACACTGTGCAAGCTCGAGAAGGTGTTTCCTCCTAGATTTATCGACTCCATGGAGCATTTGCCAATTCATCTTTCCTACGAGGCACGTATTGGTGGGCCCGTCGGTTATCGGTGGATGTACCCATTTGAGCGGTATTTGAACCACCTAAAGAGAATGGTAAAAACAAGGCTCGGGTCGAGGGTTCTATTTGTGAAACCTATGATCTCGAAAAGATTACAAACTTATGCTCGATGTATTTCAAACCTCATGTTGCTATGAATAGGACAAGAGCTCCGAGAAACGACGACAGATATCAAGAATCTAATGATGGAATATTAAAAGTATTCAATGCGTCCGAAAAGCCTTCGAGGAAAATAAAGAAAAGATATTTGAATAACAAAGAGCTAAGGGCTGCTCAGTTGTATATATTACTCAATTACGACAAGGATAAAGTGGAGAAGCTAGAGGGGTAAGTAATTAAGGGTTGCTTGAGAATATTATTTCTTTGTTCATAATAAATTCATTTTTATGAATGTAATTACCTTTGTATAGATATCGTCCCTCGTCGGTACAGAGACACATGGGCCATTTTCTGAGGTAAAATTATGGTGGCCCTTGGATAAACTACTCTGGTTTCCTGCCGTCGTCGCCAAGCTGATTCGTGATGTTATTAATGACCAGAAGGATCATGAACGCCATGAAAAGCCGATCCAAGGTTGGATTACCCCTTATCAGTGGACTGCGATGAAGGCTAGGTTCGATGCGCCTCGATACAAGGAAAGGTCTGAGAAGGCCAAGGCGGCTAGGCAGAAGGCATCCAAGTGGTACGGTGGGTCGATTCCGATGACGGAACATTTCCGTCGTTTGGTATTTTTTTATTTCAGAAATATTATTTTAATGTAAGTTCGATTAATTTCATAAATAGTACTAAATAATATATTTTTAACAAGTAAGGAAGGGTGGTGACGCCAACATGGTGACCGTCTTCCTGGCCACCCATCAGAAGGGCTGGAAGCTTATTGACGAAAGGGCCGAGCAGACCTATGTAAGTATTATAATACTATTTATTAATTTTAATACTTCATGTTAATTTTAATATTAGTAAATATGCATGCAAATAAATATTCATGTAGTTAGTAGTAATAAGTACATTAGACATTAAAAATTATAGAGTATCCATACTTTCTAGGCCGACTATCTTAAGCTTCAGGAGCGAGCGGCTGCTAGTGCACCTACTGAGGGAGAGGTCGGTACTTCCTCGCTGCCCGCTCAAGCTCCATCGGCGGACGAGCTATGGGTGACCATCGCTGGTGGTCTCCATAGGGGTACGTACTACAGTACAGGATCCTATGGCGTCCTAGTTGCGACACATTCCTCTAGGGCTTCCGCAGCTAGTGTGCATGGTCCAAAACCCTCACAGGAGTCTGCCCGAGTCCAGGAGATGGTTGCGTCTATCCGTGACGAGATGCTACGACGGATCCAGGAGCAGCAGCATATGGACGATGCTACGCTCCTAGCACGATTGGATGTGCTCGACCGCAGCATCATGGAGCTCAGGGATATGACTGAGAGGACAAAACGTAATCACTGATCTTTGAGCGTCGACAGAGTACAACATGACGGAGCTGCAGGCATCACAGCGGTCCATGGGCGAGAGGCAGACGTTGATACTGGAGTCAATGGTTGATAGCAGTACGAGGCTATTATCTACCATGGATTCATACAACTAGCGACTAGCATCGTTGGAGCAGATACGTCCTCCGGGTGCTCCTTCATCATCTCCGATGTCATTGCCTCCTTCATCGTCATCGACTCCACCTGTATCGGTATCGATTTTACAGGAGGAGTATGAGCTGTTCATATCCCTTAGGTGCGATGGTGCTCCTACTGCTCCAGATCCGCAGTAGTCCTAGTTAGAACTGTTTATTGCTTGTTTGTGTAGAGTATTTGTTTGTGTGTTGACCCATAATATTGGGTTTTTGTAGACTTATCTTCGTATTTGATTGGTTGTGTAGACTATCTCCGTGGATATTTTTGTGTATACATTAGACTTGGTTGTGTAGTCATTGGATATTGGTTGTGTAATGTACTATTAATTTTTATCATATTCTATTTTATTGTACGTTTCAATTATATGTGCCATTACCCGTGTTGAGTGTTCCACCGAAGGGGTCGGGAACCCAGTGAATTCAACGAAGGGTTTCTCCGGGTCTATTCATCTTAAATGTTCATTATTAAACTGCAGGGATACTACACAAGCAGAATATGTCATTCTAATTCCTTTTTTTTGGTATATTTTAGCGACGCTTAGCGACGTTTAGCGACTTCGAGTAATGGTAATAGTTACGTCGCTAAATCTACCGACGTTTACCGACTAAAGTTACATCGCTAAACCTACCTACGTCTACCGACTGTACATACATCGCTTAATCAGCCGACGTTTATCGACTACATATACGTCGCTAAATTGCCGACATAGAGTCGGTCAACATCGATAGATTAAGCGACGTATTAACGTCGCTATAAAATGTCACAACAGCGAAGTTTTGCAACATTTTCCTTGATAACGACTTCTGTAAATGCGACAAGCATGAAAACGTCGCTGAGAAGTTTTAGCGACGTTTTTCTTTATTTTAGCGACATTTCTTGGCATCGCAAATATGTGAAATTTTGGTAGTGATAAGACGGAGTCGGAAGAGTTAGATCGCTCCTCTTTCTCAGACTCAGAGGCGTCTGGGGTCACGGTCGACGTAGTATAGCCTAACCCATGCTTTGTTTTGTTATAATACTGTAACGACTTCCCCTTTTGAGCAGGTATACGAATAGGAGTTCGCCTTCCCTACCACCGTTGAGGCCAGATTTGAAGTTATAGTCCATCTTTTGGATGATATTCTTCAATCGTTGGCTGTAACAATGTAGTTGGAGTCGTCCATTATCGTCATTCTCAGCATCGCTATCGGAGGTAGCCTTTTGATTCAATTCTTTGCTGAAGAGAATAGGATGTTCGTCCTTGTTGTAGGAGGGAACCAGAAAGAATGAATCTTGTACTGATTCAAGTGATACTTCATCTTGAAGAGGTTGAACTGCTTCTAATGTAAGGGGTTCAAAGTTATCTTGGACTTCTAGATAACATCTAGTGTAATAATTGACATCGATATACTGCAAAGGAGATATTACTTTATTGATAATTACATCATCATTTACAGCGGTGGTCTTGGCCTTAGTTGATGGCTTATTAAGATTAATAACAAGAGGGGAAGAAGGAGAAGGCTTGTTATGACGAAGGTCAATAACAAGAGGCTCAGAAGAGGTGAGCTCCCGATGCTCCATCTTTTCAGCAGGAGGATGCTTGATAAAAGGAGAGAGATTGATGTTCAACGTCTAAAAAGACGAAGGACGAGAAGTGTGTCCATTGACAGGAATTACCAGGACGTCATCTGGACTTTCTTTCTAGTCTTCTTCGGTGTCCATGGCCAGCACGACTTTCATGAACTCCTCTTTGTACATTCTGAAGTAAGTAGAATATGCTTCGACACCTCGAAAGGGATTAAGATCAGCTCCTTCTTTCCGGACTTCTCCGTTGTCATCGACATACTTGAAGCATTGATGTAGAGTGGATGGCATAATGTTATGTTCATGCAACTACGGTCTTCCTAACAAGACGTTGTAGGAGACATGATTGTTAGTCTCATAGAAAGTGACCTTCGTGCGCACAGTGCCAATTTGGACTTTTAGGCGAATCTTTACCAATGGTTCACTTCTTCCGGAATTGAACCCCAGAATAGTCGTGATTGTCGTAGAGAGATTATGAACTGTGATCTTCAGCGCATCCAATAGAGTTTTCGGCATAATATTGAGTGCAGGTCCTAGGTGGACTAGAATGCGATCGACCTTCATGGTATTGACATATCCCGTATAATAGAGAGGTCGGTCATATCGATTGTCCTCCAAAAGCATATCATCTTGAGTGGAAGTGATATTGGGGATCATCTCCATCACGCTATGACAGTGAGAACATGCCACTGGTTCTTCGTTTGGTCTCCTAAGATGGGCCAAACAAGCGTCAGCTTGTATCAAAACTTTACTTAATGTCTCTCGGGTTTCCCTTGAGAGACACAAGAGTTCAAAAATCGATAACCTTGTCAAAGTATTGGCTAGTTGAGCCAATATGTCAAAGTAATATGGCTTTTCAAGTCCAAGAGGTAGAGTTTTCTTCAATATTTTATCAAAGCGAACTGGATGTTTGCCTTTGTCAGCCGATGTTGGTTTAGGAGGAACTGGTTTCGCTTGAGGCGATGACGCTGAAGGAACATTGATGGCAGGTGGAGATGATGCTGGAGGGGCATCAGAGACTGGAGGAGGAGTGACTGCATTCTCTTATCCCTTTGGATAGTCTCTAATATAGAGCCTTCCAGATCGAGTACCAATCATGGCTTCTTCTTCTGGAACTGGTACGAAGGAAACCATGTTGTAGTTCTTCATCTGAGTCATGCTTTTGGAAGACTTCTTTTGGAGAGATAAATGATTTGTCCAGATTCACAGGCTAATACGGGACTGATTATGTTGCAGACGTAGGGATAGAGATATAGGAGACCCTTTTCCGTCATTCAAGTCAGGGGCTTTCTATAGATTATATTCCATCTTTGTCATCAGTTTGCGGGACTGTTGAATGTATAGATGGAATGCTGGCCGATAATTAATTTCTGGCTTCGGTACTACCGTTTAGGCAGAAGGAAGTGAAGTCATCGCTGGGATGAAGGTAGCATCCAAAGGTGGAAGATGACCACCCAGTGATGTCATATGACATGACTTGTACTTGGTTGCCTTTCTTGACTTTGTTGAGGAAGAAGGTGCCTTTGATTCAAAGTCAGCAACTAAATCAGGGTGAATCCACATGATCTCTCCTTTGTTGGTTGATAGGGGTACAAGACCATCACTTCGTGCTGGCGGAAGGTTGACGATCTCCAGAGTATCTTTTGGAATAAGGAAGACTCCATCATGCACAAGTTAAGCAGGAAAGTCACCAAATTTCAGAGAGACGACATTGGCAGTCATCGTCTTTTCATCTTGCTGAAGAGTGATTGCCTTGGTGTTGATCAGTTCTTGGATCTTCCCTTTGAGTACATAACATGCCCTGGTTGGATGTTCCAAGAACCTGTGATACACGCAGTATTTATGATTGTCATTCTTACCTACTTTATTCGGCCATTTTTGCTCAAGTAGTTAAAGTTTGTTGCTTTTGATCAAATAATCAAATATGTTCATGTAGAAGCATGGAAAACATGGAGTTTATACGGATTATCACTCCATGCGGCCAAGCAAAACTAAGCCGCTGAAGGAGTGCTCCTGGAGACCCCATGCGGCCAAGTGAAGCTAAGCCGCAGAAGCAGTGCTCCTGGAGATCCCATACGGCCAAGCGAAACTAAGCCACAGAAGCAGTGCCCCTGAAGACCTCATACGGCTAAGCCAACTTGAGCCGCAGAAGCGAGGCTCTCGAAGGCCCCATAGGCTAAGAGGACTCGAGCCGCAGAGGGAAGGTTCTCATAGATCCCATGCGACCAAGTGAAACTAACCCGTAAAAGCAAGGTTCTCAAACATCCCATACGGCCAAGTGGAGCCGAGCCGCAAAAGCAAGGCCCCTAAGGCCGCTATACGGCCAAAATGAGTCAGACTCTACTTTGTGGAGGAGACACATGGCAATTTGACCTAGTCTCAACCGTCCAGATTTGCTATAACAAAATTTCAACAACCCCCACCAGCTAGCAGCCCAAGATCGAGTCTTTGTGTGCTGTTACAGACACGTGGCCACGTGGCCCTTTATGCGGCCCAAAATATGCTATTGTAAGAATTACTATAAATAGCAGGGTACTACACCCATGCTAAAGGTTGGCAATCAAAGGCTGGCAAATTTTTTTAAGAGCAAAAACTGCGTCTGATAGTCCAAGGAGTAAGGCAGAGTTGATACACTTTTCTGAGCCTCCATCGTCACCCCCTGAATCAAAAAACTAAACAATTGTACTTAGATTGTTTCCTAGGATTTCTTTCCAGGCTTTCTTTTGTACAAGTGAGTTTGCAATCAAATTCAGTGTCTCTGTAATACTTGTTTGTGATGTTTAATGGCAAACACGATAGCGACTCTGCTGGGGACTTCCTTCTCCTCTGTTGAGAATTTGGTGACGTAATCCGACGCGTCCAAGCTCGGCTCTACGCAACAAATACTTGTGGTTCATTTTGACCAACAAGCATTCGAAGAAATGCTCTCTGAAGGGAGCGCCAGCCCGTCACATAAGCGAGCCAACCCGAAGAGAACCCGCAGGACGTCGAAGCACAAAATTGTTGCCCCCTCGCCAGGTTCTCGAGGAAGCTCCTTCTGTGGCCCAAGACGGTGATCAAAGCTCTCTTGCGGCCTTTTTTTCGATCGCAGAGAACCCTACTATCTCCAAATCCAGCAAAGAAAAACACTACGATGCTGAGCTTTTGGAGGCATAAGGGAAATCCATGCAGACGAAGAAGGGGTTGCATAAGAGAAATGGGCAGTCTACCTATGCAGAAGCCAACTCTGGCCACGGGCATATGGCCCATGCGGTAGCCAACTCTGGCCACAGACAGATGGCCCATGCGACAGCCAATCCTAGCCACAGACAGGCTGCCTCATGCGGCCCTGTCAGAAGCTCTGTATTCGACCGTCAATCATGCGGGCCTGACCACATACGGCCCATTGAGAATGTGGAATATTCCAATCTGGACTCTTCTTACTATGCACCTTCGAGTGCTAAGTCGAAGAAGTCTAGGGCAGTGCGGGCCCAACAAGCCCAGTTAACTGTCTAAGCTGCTGACCGTCAGCGGGCACCATTAACTGTTATACGGGCTCCTGATGGAAAGTTGTACAGAACCACCCGTGTCCAGTCCTCCAGGGCAAACGGACAGGATGAATCTCAAAAGTTTCCACACAATGATCGAGATAAAGTACTTTTACTAGCCTCGAATCAGGGAGCAAACAAGATACCTACGCACCCGTGTGCTCGGGATACCCGAGTCCATAAATTGGATGCAAAGATAGATCAGTTTGCTATCGACTTGCGAGAGGTGATTACTCACAAACGCAAGGAGACAGAAGCAACCCTTGGCATGTGATGAGCCCTTTTTCGGGACATCATTGCACCCAAGTTATCATCAACTGCTGCTGCGACAAGTCGACAGCACCTGAAGATCAGCAGTCCATTTTTTAAAGACTGCACCAGACAGTACCTGTCCGACAATAACTTGAGAAACAAGTACAAATTTTAGAAGACGAGGAATTTCCTTTCGTCTCCTATAATTCAACTCGAAAAATTCTTTCCAGCAAGGAAGGAAAGAAGACAGGCTCTTCCAGCCCAACAATCTCAGCCAGCACTGCAAGGAAACTCTCATCTGGAGAATTGCCACCGAAAACCACATGAGGTGTCTACCTAGGCACTCGATCCAGAAAGAGGCTTCCAACACCCGAAGGTGCACCCTCGACCTCCCTGGGGGTAGATGAAGCTGGAGGTAGCAGTCCCCTCAATGTATGCGGCAACCCGATGTTCCAAGAGCATACACAGGGGATAGCGATCCACTGGAATTATGCAACAGGCTTGAACGACCCCGAGGATGACCGCTTTTGCCAGGACGATGCAGCTTTCTGTACAGGGGATGGCACCCCTTTCCAATCCGAGGAGGAAGATATTCTGATGTTCCCTGATGATTTCTCTATACGAGGGTACGACACGGAGAGCACCTCTTCTACGGTCCCTTCCACGTGTCCCCGCCTACGGACAGTATTCGTGGCAGGAGATGATCAGGAAGGACCTACTGATCGACAACGTCTAGAAGTACTTAAAGCCAAGCTCCTATCCTTGGTCAAGTCAGTAGACGAAATCAAAGCTGCCTTGCCGACTCAACTAGCAAGGACGCCCGGACAAACAAACTTGGGATCCACAGTCAACGTGGACTCCAACACGACCGCTCCTCCTTTAGAAGACAATCCTCAAGGGACACCCGCTCCTTCAGCTGCAGACGAAGCCAGGGAGGCAAGAAGGGAAGTCCAAGAGCTTCGAGCGATATTCGATGAGCGAGACTCTGCCCGGGACCTCAGAATACGGCAGCCGTACCCCGTTGCGTGGAGAGATGTTCCTTTTCCACCACGGTACAATCCATTTCACATCGATTCGTATGACGGGAAGACCTCTGCTAGTCGGTATATGACGTATTTTGAGGTCACAACAGACTATTTGCCATATAGCAATGCCATCCTCACATAATTATTTATCGGAGCATTGGGGAAAATTGCGTTCGACTGGTACCACAACCTTCCGGACAACTGCATCCATTCCTTTGACGGCTTCAAGCACATGTTCCTGAAAGATTCTAGGAAGTGTGACATGATGTGACAATATCGTCTCTCATGGATGTTGTTCAAGGAGAGAGGGAGTTAACGAGAAAATATATCGAGTGATTTCGCCAAACCGCGATGAGATTGCCCCAAGGCAATCCCGAAAGCTCCTTGATTGAAATCTGCCAGAAGAAGTTGCTTTCCGCAATCAGCCTCTGGATAGGCAAAGATCAGTTCAGGGATTTGGACGACCTTCATCATAAGTATTACCACTACGGAGGCGAAGTGAAAGAAGGCTTACCAGTTAGGATTACACATCCCAGATGGAGAGGACAAAGGCAAATGTCCTGGTACCACCTCCAGTAACAACAACAACTAGTGGCGGTACCTCCAATAAGACAATAAAGACAAACAAGCCATGGTTGCTGGTACGACCAAGAAGCCTGAACAAAAGTAGACAGAAGCTCTGTAGCCCAAGGTGAATTACTCATTCGAAGATAGTCATGTCAAGCCAATCTTCAACATGCTCTTGCAAAGGGATAGAATCCAACTCCCTCTACCAAGGCACGAGCATCGGGCAGCAGAGATGGAGGACCCAAAATATTGCCACTTCCACCGCTATGTCCATCATTCTACTCATGATTGCTTCCAATTGAAGCGGTACATCCAGAGACTTATCGAATCCAAAGCACTGTCGCTAGATTTTAAAGAGGTTACTGTGGCCGCAAATATGGTATCAGTTCTATTCGATAACTTTTCTCCAATAAATACTCAGGATGGGGTAATACCTGTCCTCCGGGCAGCGATGGAGGTTACTAATCTTCCACCCATCCGGGACCAGACGACTGGCTTGGTACCTCTCACCACGTCACGAGGAGAGGTCATATGGGTACACCCAGACTTAATGCCCGAAGTTACCCAGGCGGTGCCATCTTCAACCAGTAAAAGAAGGACAAGAAGACCAGATCATTCCATACAATTTCAATCGAAGCTTAGGAGGCAGCGGCCGTTGTTACCCGGTCTAGGGCACTAGTCTAGCCCACTCCGGGTAATTCAGTTGAAGACCCTCAGCTGGCAATGCTGCCCGTTACTGATGTTTCGGGGCCATCTCAGCCTCCACCGACGGACAAGTCCAAGCCGAAGAAAACCTACTTCAACAGGCCGCTCCGTAAGAATGTACCTCAGGGACTGGAAAGACCTTACAACTTTGATATATTAGCACAACTGGCTAATATGCCGACAAAGTTGTCGTTATACGAGCTCTTAAGGCTCTCCAAGGATCTTCGTGTCGCATTAAGCGAAGCGCTCCCGAATGCTGATGCCTACTTAGCTCAAGTTTAGGCCTACAGGGGAAGACTCGTCGGCAGATCTCCAGGGCAGCAACTGTACGGATGCAATGCCCAACATCGTATTCACCCAACAGGATATGTTGATCAAGACCAACTTGCATTATCATCACTTGTACTATACTGGATACATAGGCAACATCAAGGTGGATCGGATGCACATCAATCCTGGCTCTTCAATAAGCATCATCCTGAAGAGCTTGCTTCAGCTCCTTGGCATCCCTATACACTGGCTAACGGTGACCAACACTGCTTTTAGCAGTTTCAACTCGGGAAGGAGCTATCCCCTGGGAAAGATTCGCTTGAAATGTCAGATCGGCGACCTGAAGACGGAGGTTACTGCTATGCCATAGACGCAGATACGTCCTACAATATCCTCTTGGGGCGTCCGTAGATACATGACTATATGATCGTGCCATCCACACTCACCAGTGCTTCAAGTATGTCAATAAGCACGGCTTCGTGAAGATGGAATTCGTCGATATTGACCCCCTTCAAAGGGGTGTGAGTCTTACTATTCTTCGGAGGCTTGTCTATATGAATAATCCAAGAAGCACTAACTGACGAACTGGAGGCCATAACAGGGTCAGAGTAACATCTGAAGATCCATCTCCAGGCCCGTAAACCAGGCAAAGCCGTACCCCTTGTCGTAACTTTGCATAAAGAAGCACCCAGTTCCTCTGCCCCAGCTGCGCAGTTGGAACCGATGGTCATCCGGCTCTCGAGGTCCAGCCAGGAGCCAAAGCCTGTCATCGAGCCAATGGTTATCCGATTGCCAAAATCCAATCAAAGACAAACGAAAGATGCGAGGTCCTCTATGGCGCCGATGGTCATCTGATTGCCAAAATCCAGCCAAAAGCAATTGGAAGATACAAAGTCCTCTGTCGAGCCGATGGTTATCCGTCTCCCTAAGACAAGCCGGCAACCAAGTGTTGATCCGAGGCCTTCAGGCAAGCCGATGGCACAAGCAGAACCCTTGGTGGTTAAGTTGCCCAAGACAGCGTCCGAACCTCCGGTCACCCAGAGGGTAGCTGAAGAGGAGACAGAACTCGTGAAGTGTCTTATTACACAGGTGGATAGTCCCTCTTCTGATGATGTAAACCTTGTAGACAAAATTCTTTATTTCATCAATAAGAGGCTGCCATTGAACTACCATGAGTGTAATAAGCTTAATCTGATGTATGTTATGGGGTACGGTCTAGACATTAACCTACACACGCAAGTGACAACCATCCATACCGCAAACCGACTTACTCCCATTAGAGGTGCCTACTTTCTAGTTCCAGGCAGAAGAGAAGGGGATCACATGATCGTCTTCGACCGAAAAAAAGGTCCTCAACCTTTCATGCCACAAGAGTTTGATCTCGAACCCGACGCTGGAAGATTGCCGCTCTTCCTGTATAGTCCCCAAGCCAAGTACTTCATGCAAAAGCAGGGGTACGACATGGAGACTACCCCAGGTTTGAATTACGGCAATGGCCGGCGATCGCCTCTGCAGCTGTTAGCCCCGGCTGAAAACCTCAAGATTATTACAACAAGTCCAGACCCGGCCTCGGTTATGTTACACCAGCAACAATGCCCGAGAGCTCTGATGAGGAATGCGAGTGGCATTCTCACTCATCCGAATCGTCTACATATGATTTCGATGATAGCATTGGAGATATATTCAGACAGACATTATCTGTCAGCATGGCATCCACTGACATTGAAGAGGAAGACGAAGATCTACTTGAACCTCTCGAATTGGAGCCATAGGCCCAACAACTGGATGCACAATGGGAGAAGCACTTTGAACAATGGGACCCTTCTACTGAAGACGAAGTCATGTAAGTTGACCTCGACGACGAATCCTCTCCAAAGCTAATCTTTGTCAGTAAAAGCCTGACGGACGGCGAACGGGAGTCATTGTTGCAACTCGTCAGAGAGTATATCAACGTTTCGTTTGGAGCTATGAAGACATGCCAGGGCTAAATCTCAAGATTGCACTTCATAAGCTCAATATTCATCCGGACGCTAAACCACTCAAATAACAGCAATGGCGGTTCTGTCCAGACATCATGAACTCCATTAAAGTGGAAGTAAAAAAGCTTATAGCTAGCAGTTTCATCCGTGAGGAGCAGCCCGGACTGGATAGCTAATATAGTACCAGTCATCAAGAAGAATGGAAAAATCCGAATCTGCATCGACTTTTGCAATCTGAATGCGGCATGTCCTAAGGATGAATTCCCTCTTCCCATCACCGACATAATGATCGATAATATGTGTGGTTTCGAATATGCTTCCTTTATGGATGGCTTTTCAGGATACAACCAAATTAAAATATCTCATGAGGATGAGAAGCATATGTCATTTCGAACACCGATCGGCGTGTATTGTTACACAGTTATGTCCTTCGGCATAAAGAACATCGGTGTTATATCAACGAGCTATGAGTGTCATCTTCAGAGATCACTTATGCAAGACGGTGGAGTGCTACGTTGACGACATCATCGTCAAAAGTTACTCCAAGGATGATCACTTACACGATTTGAGGACAGTGTTCGACCTTATGCGAGCGCATAATCTGAAGATGAATACCACCAAGTCTTTCATGGACGTGTCCAACAGGAAGTTCTTGGGCTTTGTTATTACTTTTCGGGGTATTCACATAGACCCCGATAAAACAAAAGCAATCCTAGAAATGAGTCCACCGAGGAACCTCCGTGAACTGCGGCCTTCAGGAAAGACTAGCCTACATCAGGAGGTTTATATCTAACCTCTCAGGGCGATGTCAACCCTTCACACAACTCATGAAGAAATGCGTCTCTTTCGTATGGAATGAGGAATGTCAACGTGCC
>JANAVB010029815.1:19524429-19642795 GCA_029216955.1 Iris pallida | reverse complement strand
GGTTTTGTCTCAAATCTATTACTCGTACCACCAGTGCACAAAAGGGTAATAGGTCCACCAAAAATTTATTCATGATTATCGTGTGTCACGTCCATATTACCTCTGATATCGATAGTCTCCTAACTTAACACTTGTACCCAATCTGGGATAAAATTAGGGCATTACGACCGCAGAATCTATCACGTCCATATTACCTCTGTTAGGTTTTGTTTCAAATTTATTACCCGCACCATCAGTGCGCAAAAGGGTAATAGGTCCACAAAATTGTTTCAAATCTATTATCCGTACTACCAGTGCACAAAAAGGGTAATAGGTCTACAAATATTATTCAAATCTATTGCTCACATTTCCAGATGCACAAAAGGGCAATAGGTCCACAAAAAGTCTTCTAGTAGGATGTCCTTTATCAATCACAAATGTTGTATTAGACCCTCTAGTACAAGCACCATAGATATCACAAACAAAGAATGAAGTGAATGTATTATTTTATTCAAAATTAGTTACATTCATAGGACTACATCTCCGGCAGCAAAAAAAAAGGAAATCAACTACTCATCAGCAACACATAGTTTGGTCGGTTTGACAGCACTACGCCTTCGTCAAAAAGCAGTTTCGTAGCCCTCGAAAGGAGTCATGTTTTACTGCTGAGAAGCAAACAAGACTGTTGAACCTTCGAGAAGCCACACGGAGGAGGGCAAATATAGCATGCTAAAAAGCATCTACAAACGCTAACTTTCACTCCTCCGTATTGCGGACGTCCAAGGACCGTTCCTCCAAAAGGCCATACCTTCAAAACAACATCCCTAGTGTTACTTTTGCCTACTTGGAGAGCCATAAAAACAGAACTTTTACGGTGACGCCCAACCACCGTCCGACTCTCCGATGTATAAAGATTCTTCCTACCATCTGAGGAAAACCCTTCTGAAGCATGGAGAGTTCTGAGCCGTCTGATGTGTGTCGAATGTTGCATCTTCACCATATCCAAAATCGTCGATACCGGTCATGGGGGAATTTGCTAACCAGATCCCTATAGAAATATAAAAAAGGGAAGGGATTAGCAGTCAAAAGAAAATAAAATGAATGGGTTTTTCTCTTTTAGTTCATGCGGCCCAGCCACAATAGAACACACGCGGCCCAGATCAGGGAAGAGCTCATGCGGCTAGATCGTATAAAATCTATGCAGCCCAGATACATACACGGTACAAGCCGCATGTACTCTGATACTTATGTGGCTCGGTCCATGCGGCCCAGTCACATAGAGTACATGTGGCACATTCTCTATGAAGGCCAACTGTGCACTAAAGGCATTGAAGCTATGGCACATCGGCAAAATGTGGTCAGACCCACGCATAAAGCATACGACATGGCCAAATGGGTTCAAAGCATTCATTCTCCCACTATCCTTACCGTGGATAGGTGGATGTACGTCAAGATGAGCAGAGAACGAGTCCACAGCTATCGACGGAGAGGCAATCCCCCTTCCTTTGTTAGCAGCACCAGTCGACTTGGGGTTTCGGGGGCTATGGCTGATCGAGAACGAAAAAGAGTATTGGAAGAGAAGAGGCCGAAAAGAGAAGAAGACAAAAAAAGCAATAGGAGTTCTCTTGCTGCTGTACGGCCTATATATTTATAGGCTACCAAGAAATAGAAATGGATAGGCGCCGCTTCGGTTATCGTACCATTAAAAGATAATGTTGGCCCTCGAAATTCTATCCTTTATAACTGTCACAGTAACCGAAAAGACAGCACCAAATCCAAAATCGAATTATAGCATTAAAATACATAAAATGCAGCAGTAACAACTGGACAGAGTCTCTCTGCGGCTCAAAATTTTCCTGCGGATCGAGATCTCCCTACGGACCGAGATCTCCCTGCGGCTTGAAACTTTCCTGCGGCCTGAAAACTTCCTGGTAGCTTGACGTTTCTTCTCCATGCTTCTTATTCAAAGTATTCCAAATTTGCAATTTGAAAACTTTGAAGGGGGTCGTGTAGAAGCATGGAAAAGATAGAGTTTATGCGGATTATCACTCGATAAGCAGTGCTCCTGGAGACCCCATACGGCCAAGTAAAGCTAAGCCGTAGAAGCAGTACTCCTGGAAACCCTATGCGGCCAAGCAAAACTAAGCCGCAGAAGCATTGCCCCTGAAGACCTCATGCGGCTAAGCCAACTTGATCCGCAGAAGCGAGACTCTCGAAGGCCCCATACGGCTAAGGGGACTCGAGCCGCAGAAGAAAGGTTCTCATAGATCCCATGCGGCCAAGTGAAACCAAGGTGCAGAAGCAAGGTTCTCAAAGATCCTATGCGGCCAAGGGGAGCCGAGCCGTAGAAGCAATGCCCCTAAGGCCTCTATGCGGCCAAAATGAGTCAGACTCTACTTTATGGAGGGGACACATGGCAATTTGACCTAGTCTCAACCGCCCAGATTCGCTACAACAAAATCTCAACAACCTCCACCAGCTGGCAGCCCAAGATCGAGTCTTTGTGTGCTGTTACTGACACGTGTCCACGTGGCCCTTTATGCGGCCCAAAATTTGTTATTACAAGAATCACTATAAATAGCACGGTACTACACCCATGCTAAAGGTTGGCAATCAAAGGCTGGCAAATTTTTTCAAGAGCAAAGACTGTGTCTGATAGTCCAAGGAGTAAGATAGAGTTGATACACTTTCCCGAGCCTCCATCATCACCCTCCAGAATAAAAAAACTAAATAATTGTACTTAGATTGTTTCCTAGAATTTCTTTCTAGGCTTTCTTTTATATAAGCGAGTTTGCAATCAAATTCAGTGTCTCTGTAATACATGTCTTTGATATTTAATGGCAAACAGCTCATGATGTCATTTTCATCAAAGGAATATTTTTCTTTAGGATGCGGTGCTCTCTGTAGGGGTACCGTCGTTGCAGGTGTTGACTGACCCACATTGATAGCTAAACTTTTTTTGTCTTCCACGTGAATAGCCAAAGCTTCTTTGCCTTTGCGATTGTTCTGACGACCGCAACTGTTGGTTGCAGAATTTTTATCTTTGTCAAGATTAGGCATCTAGATGCCAAACTGTTTAAATTTATTAGTACTGTCCTCGGCTGCCCTAGCACTTACTATAAAGGAGGCCCATTCTTGGAATTGTGTACGTCCGATCCACATGCTGACTATAAGTAACAAGTTTGATTTGCATGTATCTATAGTCAATGCATCTGGAGTACCCAGGCATTTTGATACCTCACGACGAAAGCGTTCGATAAAACGTTCAGCAGTTTCATTATGCCGTTGTTTGATTTTAATGAGGTCTGACCTAGTCATGTCATTTGTTCGCTCATAGAATCGTTCCAGAAATATTTGCTTGAATCCTATAAAATATGTTATGCAACTATCTAACAAGCTACGATACCAGTCATAGGCTACACCCGCCAAGCACCCGACGAATACTCTAGTGAGTAGAGCATCGTTCGGTTAGAGCTGATTAGTCATTACCTCAAAATGGTTAAGATACTGACTCGGAGATGAACTGTCATCAAACAGCATGATGGTTGGTGGCTTGTAATTAGATGGAAACGGAAATTCCTTCCACTCTACAGGGTAAGGTTATTTGATTCCTAACTTTTGTAGACCATCCTTCTGCTTGAAGGCTTCGAACTGGTTACGCGCAAGCTTCACCGCTTCAAGGGGATCTCCTGAGGCTTAGGGAGCAGTAGACTGATTCGATGTGTTAGAAGATAGAACCGCATGATATGGACCACCCCAGCACCAGACTGACTTGGAGTAGCCTGAGCTGGCATGGTAGCATTGTGAGGAGATTGCACCCCTAGACCAGTGTTGATAGGGGCAGATGCTGCTAAATGTTCTTGGGTTGGAATTGGATTCGCAATCAGTGGAACAGTGTGTTGTGCTACTATCACAGCATGCATACTTATAACCATTTCAGCCATGGTTTTTAAGTTAGCCTCTAACGTACTAATCCTATGCTCCTGACTGTCGGAGCTGGATGTGTCTTGTTTTTTATTAGTGACATAGGCAGTCACTTCTCTGGCTACCGATGATGAACTGGTAGAAAAGATAGTCCACTCAGAGCTCTTGCTATCGGCATCGAAGTCATATAGGGAACTACCCCCAGAATAAGGAGTGGGAAGATTCTTGTGATCGAGGAAATTTTGATCAGAATCAGAAAGATTCCTTTGACCGATTGTTTCTTGCTCGGAAGGAATATTCCTTTAACCGATTGTTTCTTGGTCGGAAGGAAGATTTCTTTGACCGATTATTTCTTGGTTGGAAGAAAGATTTTTATGACTGAGGACATCTCCAAGACTATGAGAGGGAAGATTCCTTTGACCGAGTAGGCCGCGGCCTCTTGATCTTGTATTCTGGTGGACCCCTTCACTGGAGTCACGGATACGATCAAGGTATTGTTTACTGGGATTGCGGGATGCATTACGTCTTGGACATTTTCTACCTCAGTATTTCGGGATATCATGTTGACCGAAGCATATAGCAATTCATCTTCGTCCGCCATAATGAGTTCAGGAGTCTGAGTATAGTTCAAACGGTCGAAGACAGACCATTTAGCTGATTGATAAACATTTGATCACTACTTCATGGTGATAATTATAGTGGTGTTCCTGATATGGAGTTATAGGTGGACGAGATGGTCCTGCAATTTTCTGCTTTCATACAAGAAGTTCACGGAGATCAGTTACAGTGACAGTATAAGAAGAAGTCGGAGGCACGTATTCCTTAATGATGTTAGGAATATGGTTCTGGTTCTTGAGATGCCTTGTTCCCTATGTATACAGAGAAGTACTGAGTTTATTGGCATAGGTGAGAGGATTCTTGATTTGAGAAACTCTCCCTGTGCACAATTTAGTAAGTGGTGCATATTATGCTTGATGTAGACTTGATGCTATTCTGTGCTGATTAAGGTAAGTGCGCATGTCAGAGTCATGCCCCACCTAGCTATTTGACAGTGATACTATCAGTTTTCCCTACCTTGTCCTTGATATGTGCAGGGTAGGAAGATCTTGGCTTTGGCTTGGTTGGCGTTGGCCATGTGGAGTGGGCAGGAGGCCCTGTTTTTCTGCGTAACGTGTTCTAGCACGTTTGGTGCGGCGCAGATGAGCAGCAAAAAATAGACTTTGAGTATAATCTAATTTCTTGGCATCGATTTGATTATCTCTTCCAAGAAAAGTAGAGTTTCTACTCATAAGCATTCTCGTATTAGTTGGTACAGAAGCACAATCAGATGCATTTTTTATTGAGTCCAGGACTGGGATGGATAAGGAGAGGCTATAGGGTGCTTACCTTTATTCTGTGCAGGGGCAGTGATATATAACTCCTCTACCATGTTTAGAACTGGGGGGGAGTAAGGATTAGCCATAGGGCATTTTTTTTTTGTTCTGCGTAGAGGCAGTGATTGGCGTACACTCCACCGAGTTTAGAACTGGAGAGGAAGAGGGAGTAGCCATATGGCGCTGTCCCTTGATTGGCGCCAGGGCAGTGATTGGCGCACCCTCTACCAATTTTAGAATTTGTGAGGAAGAAAAAGCAGCTACAGAGCTTTTCTTCATGCTTGGCACAGAAGTCATGATTGATGTACTGGAGGACTTTAGAGTCCAGATGACGTGTGCCTTGTTCTTGGCAGCAACAGTGGTGGAGCGTCAATCATGGCTTCATAAGCAGTTTGGTCGACTTTCACGACCAAAGTCTTCTGCGTCGTGCCGACCGACGCAACATCGCATTTAGTTGTCACTATCTCATCGGAGGAGAAAGTCGTCCCCAGTATCATCATTTTGTTTGCAAAAATAAAAAGTGTTTTATTACAAACTGAGAAGAGTATAAGAGTACAATTTAATTTTTGGATAGATACAACTGTAGGAATCTGATCAGAAAACAATCACTTTATCCCTTTGGACGATGCAATGTCGAAGAAAAAAGCCTTTGGAGAGTGCTGCAGTAAGTGCTCAGGAGATTATGATTATTAGTCGTTCTTTGAAAGTGATTTAGAACGCTATTTATAGAGTCTAGAGATAATTGTTAAGTAGTTATCTTGATTGGCGCACACTGCAATTGGCGCGCCATTCACTTAGTCGCACAAACAGTTGGTTTAACTACTTGGACGCATGGCATTCTGTGAAAGAGATGCGCTTGGTCGTGGATAATGTCACATACACGTTCTTCAAGAATAATGACATGCATGCCACGTCATCTAACTACGTCTGGATGATTTAATCGAATAGCGCCAACTGTTAAATGGCGCCGAGCGTTACTTGCTGTTTAGTGCTCTCTACTTAAAATGATATTTGATTATCTCGTACCAACTACAAATGGCGTGAGGTAGCTGTCAGTCATTATAATAAATCTGACACAATCTTCTCGAGCGCCGCGCGTTCGAGATTCGAACAAATTTTCCTCGACTGACGTGCTGTCAGTAATGGTGACAACTGTTTCAACTTCTCGAGGAAGCTTGCCACGTGTCGGCCAGCGCCACCTATGTCCAGCTCCATCTGATGCCGTGTGCCATCTGATGGCTAGTGCCATTTGATGATTTGTGCCCTGGCACCATTTATGAGTAGCGCAAGATGATGATTATACTTTTTAGGCTTCTACAACAAGGAGTTGAAATAACACGATTTAACAATAATCGAGAATTAAATAGGCACGAGGTGGAATGAATTTTTAATTACAACTTAGAAGAGTAAAATCATCAAGGCAGAGTTTCCTAAGCACGATCAAAATGGAAAGTCTAGAACAAAATAGGAAAGTTACGGTTATATAGGCATGATTAAGATCAAAGTTTAGACAAAACATAATATAAGTACGATTAATAGAAAAATCTGATGGAACGGAATCAAAGTCTAACAATATGTATATATTGAGAAAATCAAATGATCCAACGATAAAATGCAAGAAGAGGAAGTTGCAGTATATGAAAACTACCCAGGAGGTATTAGTATCAAATCAAGGTGAAAGTACAAGGGTTTGTGATTCACAAAAATTAATAATCATATGAAAATAGGATATAATCTCAATGGTATCCGAAAACACACACACACACACACACACACACACACACATACATATATAAATATATATATATATATATATATATATATATATATATATATATATATATATATATATATATATATATATGAAGTCACTACTTTTTGGCTCCGTGACCCAAATAATGATATGTTATCGATTATTCTATCACTTTATCCATTTTTAAACAAATATTAACGAAGCAACTGAAGAGATCAAAATATGAAGAATGTTTGAAATCACTTCAACTTAGAGTTCATGCATCGCCAGTGCGCAGCTGGCTGTAGTGAACCCTCAGTCTCCATAATTTTCACAACCCACTCCTGGATAATCGGACACGAGTCGGACACGCCCAGCCTTCGTCGATGGACACGAAGAAGTAAGCTGTACAATACTAAGGAAAACTCCAAGTCACAATGTAATGTAAACATCCACAGCTTTTATATATAACTTTCCAGAAAGATCACCAATATCCATCAATCAAATTATACAATGTTATCCGGAGACAAATCCGGTAAAATAAAATATACAATGATAAAATCATAAAAATACAATCTCCAGAAAATAATAAATAAATCCTGCAATATCCAATGCAATCATATGCTATATGTGGCCTCAAGCTCACCTGCAACGTATCCTGTTAGAAAAAGAGCAAAGTACAACCCCGACAAGAACAATATACAATGTAATCTGTAATACAGAATACAAGGTGAAACCAGAATACCAGAACTAAAAATGAAACTACGATGCCAGAAATGAAATATAAAACTGCAGGTGATGGACGCGACAATCAATATGCAAGACAATAAACAGGGCTATCAATGAACAATACGATGAACACGACAATCAATACAAGTGTGACATTTTGAAATATTAAACTAATGTATGACCGGCTTAGGACCACAATCCACAATCAATCCACAATCAATCAATTCTACAAGGTGCGGCTTAATCGTACGTAAAGTGTACGATTAGGCTATCCACAATACCTATGTTGGGTGTGGTCACAAAAAGTTAATATTCCTCCAATCCCCGTAATAAACAATGACTTCACAATACAATGAACAAGATACAAGACAATCGTGTGTATCTCGTGTCCGATATGAGAATATGGCACATGAATGTAAGACAGAAATACAAAGTAAAATGTCGAGTCGGTGTACTTGCCTCGCTTTGGAAGCACAGGACTAGAACTGCATGGATGTAAAGGATCACCTGATATTTGGTATAATTTGTTAGGGTTTAAGTCATGACAATTTTCTCACTTAACAAATGCGAACTATATCCATAAACTAGCTAATAAAATATCCTAGCTAGCAACAATTTTTTTAGAAAAATATATGTGGCCTTTGAAGAAATAAATACTAGTGATAAAATTAAGGCAGCAACTCTATTCTAGTAAAATATTTATAATTAATATCAACTAGATTATTTTAAAAATAGTTTACAATAGTCTACTAGTAACTTCAAAATGATATTATGGCAAAATATTTTTTAAGCGAATATATCTGTATCTACCAAAAAGGATTTATAAATCATGGCAAAACTAATTTATTTAGTGAACACTACGACAATTATTAAAACAATTTATTAAAGGAAAAGACCTTTACTGAAAAGGTAATTTTTGAACAATAATTAATAACAATTATAAAACAGCCCAAAAGTCTAGCCCACACTCTCTATATCCAAACTCTAGCACAACACCTGCCTATTGGGTCGGCAGCTGCACTACTCCCCTGGCTTACTCCTATTTCTTAGCTCAACCCAACAAAAACAAAAAAACTATTAATCAACTCCAAGTTATGAACCTAATTACATAGCCCAACTCAATAAAATATAATTATTACAACAAATTAAACAAACAATTCAGTTGTTCTGGCCTAGAGTCCAACCCATCAGTTCTAAAATTGCTCACAAAAAAGAAAATTAAGTGACTGGTTTCTAAGCTAGTCAACATCATTTAAAAATTAATCCAGGTTGGCTCTTCGTTCCATCACCAAGCCATGCCACCTGACTCTTCGGTTCTACAAAAGGTCAAGGTTGGCCTCTCAGTTTTCGAAGAGGCACATGGCTCTTCGTTCGAAGAGGCAAGTCTCTTTCAAAACTAATCTCATTCTTCCCAGCCATACCAACTTTTCTCTCTCACTTCACTCTTTATTCCAGCCGCAAGAAGAATGTTGGGGTTCTTCTTCCACAATTCTCCCCCAGACTTAACCTTAATTCTTCTTCTTCTTCTCAATCGGTTAGGAAATCCCTAAACCTAGATCTCCGTCATCCCCGAATATACAGTATCCCTAAAATCCTTCTTCTTCTCTACACATACTTCTCAGCCGCCCAACTCTAACCCTAATCTCCTCCTACACTTTCTTCCTACATCACTCCACCAAAGCTTAAGTAGAAAATAGAGGAGAACACGAAGATGAAGGGGATCGAGACAAAGAAGCGACGACACTCACCTTGGGTTCCAGCGGTGGATATCAAGGACTACTGCATCCCGACAGTGAGAAGCGAAGTCTGCGGTGAAAGAGGCGGCTAGATCCAGTCGACGGCTCCCGGTGATGCGACTCCAAGATCTGCGGCAGGCTCGAGCTTCGAGGAGTCATGAGACTCGAGGTGGCTGGGCGGGAACCGAAGAGGCGGCTCGAACGTTGAAGAGCCGGTACGGATCTCCAGAGCTGGCGTGGTTACGAAAAGTGCTCGCGGATCCACGAAGCTCTCGGTCAATGAGCTGACCTCGAAGTGGCTGCTCGTCCGTCGTCAAAGTGCTGCGGTGAAGATCTGGTGACAGACCCAGGCTGTCACGAGCTCCGGGCGGTGTTGTCTGGGATGGCGACTTTACAGAGCTCCGGTGATGTTGAGACGAGGTCGGCGCGGGTCTCAAAGTGATGCGGTCAATGGCTAGATCGGAGCAGTGGCGCTCGACGGAGGGGCGGTGGTGTTACTGGCTTCTGAGGTAGAGATGAGGAGTCTCCATCGAGGACCACGGCGAACTCGCGGTGGCGCACGGCGGTGCTCGGCCGAGAGGCCAGTGAGCAGAAGAAGGAAGAAAGAGAAAGAAATGATGTGTCAGTGATGTGATGGTGTCAGAACTGTACATTAGGATTCGTGTATTATTTATAGTAAAATAATCTCGTGTGTGTGTGTATGAGAGCTGAGGAGTGGCAGGATTGTAATTAAAATTAGATCTGGGGTTATTCTCTATAGTGGCAGAAGTAGTAAATAACTACAGATCTGGGGGCCAATAAAACAGTTTATAACTAATTCCTAACAGACTAACAGAATTAGCTAGTCTCCATTTAAATGGCTCAGCTAATTAACCAACTAAATAAATTTGCTAACTGTCTAACAGGAAAACTGTAAACAAATAATCTTTTAATAATTAATTAACAAACTAATTTACTAATTAACAATTCATTTATTAGTTAATAGTTAAAACTATTTAGTACTAACAAATCCCTCACTTACTTACTGAAAATAATATCATCACCGCAACAGTCTAACAATTTCATATATAATCACAAAAATCAATTGAATGAATTAATTGACTCAAAATAAATACAGAGAATATAATCAAACTTTTATAAAAAAATGAATATTTGAAATATAGTTAAGTAATAAATATCTTTAAGGAAATTGATTTGTTTTTTTATTTTTTACAAAAATTGTTCATTCCAATAGTCATTTAGGAAAAATAATTCCTGAAATGCACAAAATTTGGTTTTGGGAGTTACAAATCTACCCCCCCTTACAAAAATTTTGTCCTCGAAATTTTAATGGTTTTGTAGAGGTGCACAAAATCAAGTAAAAAAAATTAGAAACAATTGAGTAAAAAGCTTTTTATTTTGGATAACAAAAGTAACAAGGACTAATAAGTAGTCACTAGACAATATGAAAGACTGTAAATGCAAGAAACTCAGAGACAAGTCTCAAAATAGGTAATACAAAGAAATCTAGCTACTACAAGAAAAGAAAGATAACAGTCCATCCGGCTACGCTCCCTGTGGCTACTGATCCTCAAAGGGTGGATCCTCCTGCTGCAGCTCTGGTGCTGGTCCCTGACGAGTGAAAACTGCAGGGCAATCTCTCACTTGGTGAGTGGCAGATCCACAAACCAAGCACTGCCCTAACTTCTTGCGCATTCCTCAATACTGTGTCCCGGCCTCTTGCAGTACACGCAAGATAAGTATGTCCGGGTCTGGATCTGTCTCTGCTGTCTCGGTGATGTCGGAGCTCGAACATGATGCTGATGCTGAGGTGGCCTCTGCTGGGTGTCGGTCCACTTCGGCGGACCCTGGAAACTGTTGGCGCCAATGTCTCGGTCCCGCTTGAGCTTCGGGTCCATCTCCTTCTCCACTCCCTGAGCAACATTAAGGATGCTCGTATAGGTAGTGGCCTGGCTGATAGCCACTGCATGCCACAACTCCCTGGTGAGGTCCTTCTTGAACTTCCAAGCCCTCTCCTGTGATGTGCTAACTAGGTTCTCTGCGAACCTGCTGAGTCGGGTGAACTCTAATGTATACTGGGCCACGGTCATACTCCCCTGCTGCAGTACCTCAAACTGCATCCGAAGCTCGTCCCGCTCCACATCTGGGAAGAACTTCTCCTAGAACAGCAGTTTGAAATCCTTCCATAGAACTTGGGGTTCAGCCAGCTGAGGCTCCTCTCTATACCAAGCTCTAGCAATGTCAAAAAGTCGCATGCTCGTAACTTCAACCTTCAGATCATCCAGAATTCTCGCCATCTTCAATGTCCGCTCGGCATTTTCAAGCCACTCATCTGCGTAGACTATCCCCTTATGGCCCCAAAAATCCATCGGGCAGAGGTTCTGATAATCTCTGGCGGTCCCTGGCCTCGGCGCTGCTGGTGCTGGTGGTGCTGGCGGTGCTGGCGGAGCTGGTAGAACTGGCTCCCTCACTCGGAGCACGTCCATGATCGTCGCCCGAAACTGCGTGGCTTGGTGGTTCTGTGCCTCCATACACTGCTGAAATATGGCCATCATCTGAGTACCGTCGAATGTCATTGTCGGAAGAAGCAGCTGAGACGGAGGCGGTAGAATCTGCTCCTGCGCATCGGGTGTAGGTTGCTCGCTAGTCCCAGCGTTCTTCGTGGCGACCATCATGTAACAGAAAATAAATCGTTGATTGCTATGTCCTAGAAAAATCATAAACTAAACTAAAAATCATAAGTAAAATTAAATTTCAAATTTAAATATCAATAACCATAACCATAACCATTTTTCCTACGGATCCTATGCTGTGATGAGTTTTTCTTAGCTTTCGCTGGTCCCCCAATAATACTTTATTGCCTAAGTGTCATTAGGATAGAGCTGTATGGGCCACCACTAAAAACATGTCACGACCCGCTCCCGAATAATGGACACGAGTCGGACACGCCCAACCTTCGTCGATGGACACGACGAAGTAAGCTGTACAATACTAAGGAAAACTCTAAGTCACAATGTAATGTAAACATCCACAGCTTTTATATATAACGTTCCTAGAAAGATCACCAATATCCATCAATCAAATTATACAATGTTATCCGGAGACAAATTCGGTAAAATAAAATATATAATAATAAAATCATAAAAATACAATCTCCAGAAAATAATAAATAAATCCTGCAATATCCAATGCAATCACAAGCTCCATGTGGCCTCAAGCTCACCTGCAACTTATCCTGTCAGAAAAAGAACAAAGTACAACCTCGACAAGAATAATATACAATGTAATCTGTAATACAGAATACAAGGTGAAACCAGAATACCAGAACTGAAAATAAAACTACGGTACCAGAAATAAAATATCAAACTGCAAGCAAAGGATGCGACAATCAATATGCAAGACAATGAATATGACTATCAATGAACAATACGATGAACACGACAATCAATGAAAGTGTGACATTTTGAAATATTAAACTAATGTGTGACCGGCTTAGGACCATAATCCACAATCAATCCACAAACAATCAATTCTACAAGGTGCGGCTTAATCGTACGTGAAGTGTACGATTAGGCTATCCATAATACCTATGTTGGGTGTGGTCACACAAAGTTAATATTTTCCCCAATCCCCGCAATAAACAATGACTTCACAATACAATAAACAAGGTACAAGACAATCGTGTGTATCTCGTGTCCGAAATGAAAACATGGCACATGAATGTAAGACAGAAATACAAAATAAAATGTCGAGTCGGTGTACTTGCCTCGCTTTGGAAGCACGGGAGTAGAACTGCATGGATGTAAAGGTGTCACGACCCGCACCCAGTAATTGGGCATGAGCCGTGGGTACGCCCAGCCTACGCTGCAGTATCGGTGGTAGAACGCTGTCTAGTCATCTCCACAGTTTACAAATACAACCACGCAGTTTATAATTCATTTTCACAAAGTAAACAATTCACAGAGAGGCCAATTATAATGAATTCTATAAATAACTTGGAGAGATAAATAATGAATAATCTGGCAAAACTCCAATATCAAAATGTATCAAGTGTCACAATCTCCAAAGAAAAGTAATGTACTAGAAAACATCAACTCATGAGTCTCAAATAGGAAATACATCTAAAAGTCTCAGCTAAACAAGCTATGAAAAGAATAAAATAATACTACTGAAAGCCATATGTAGCAGGCAAGTCTGCATAAGCAGCCTCCAACTCGTCCTATGCACCAAAGTCGGGATCTGCAGTTTGCTCATAATATGTAGAACAAAAGTTCTCTAACTCATCATCTAAAAATGTTGGTTATCCAGTCAGGATTGGAACAAGCACACAAGCTGAAAAAACTATCCGCAACATAATAGAATCGACAGTACATGAATATAACATATGTAAAAGGAAACTGAAAAGTAATGTGATGACATGGTTTATCTAGAATAAAGTATGAATCGTAGAGTAATATGTCAACTGGAATGAATATGAAAGCATAGTGACATGTCAAGTGGTGAAAAATAATAAAAGACAAGCTATCTAAGTGAATTGAAATATCTGTTTCGACATGTGCGGCACCGGCACCCTGCATGTGTCGTGTGCAGCTGCTATTCTCCACGAAAGACACGGGGGATAGAATGGGAAGTTCACACGTCTACTAGGATATTTCCCATCCCGACCAGTACTCATGAACCCAAATAAGTCACGAAAAGAAGCTAAACAAGAGTATAATAAATGGGGGTTCATGTCTCTCACTCGTGTGTCCATCGTGTCATCAAGCAAAAGAACATATGAATATATACTGTACAAAAACCATCAGAATTGGAAGTAGAACAGAAAGTGTACTTGTCTGTCGTCCTGAGCTGGGTGTGCGAGTCAAATGCCAAAACAGAATCCAATAGACCTATATTATGAATCAATTCCTAATCAACAGCTGAAATTAATCAAGGAGTCTACTTTAACTATTATAATTACCCTAGCACTTAGTGATCTTAATGGCTTAAGGTTAGTTTACACTAATCCTAATCCTAATTCTCATGTCTAGTATTAATGTGTGGGAACACTTGTGTCCTACTGTCAAGACTACCAAAACTTGACTATATGTGTACACCCTTGGTACACAAATCCCTATTTCCTTGGTGATACCTACCCTCTGTTCTGCTATACTGTTATTAGTATAGTTTTTACCTGTTCTCTAACAATTTTATTGCTACCCCACACAAACAACCTACCAATAGAACTATCTCTTGTATGAGCTCTTATTACCAAGTCCCCCTTTGCTTTAGTGGTACGAGTGTGGTGTAATTGAACCCTCCTTGAATGGCCTAAAGCTTAATCTAACAGTTTGCACCCTCTATATAGGGAATCTTACATTGCCTGTGCACATCAATGTACAGGTTGCACTCAATAATACAGGAAATTTCCTGTACTCGAAATCCTCCAGCCCTGATTTACCCATGTTATTGTCAGAGGACTGATACAATATGGTCTATGGACTGCATTTATATCATCTGAACACAACATGGGGTCAAATAGGACTAATACTCAAGAAGGCAGTGAATTGGACAGTACATTACATTACGAATGACTGAACATCAAATAAATATACATAGGCCTGAACAATTTCGGCCAATGTGACAGGACATAGGGTAGGAGTCTGCTACAAGTGACATTTAAGGGTGAAATGGTACTGATTTCCATAGCAGAAGGGTGGTGGACAATATAAAATATGCAGGATATGATAACATTGCAGGATATGGAATGATACCAACCAAGGTTCATTGAACATTACCATTGCAGTGCACTATATAAGTCAATCTAGTGTAGCGAATAAACTGCACACAAAGGTGTTCAAGGACAGGGTATGCATGATGATCTAACATGTCGGGTATGCAAGGATTGGTGTTATCTTGTCACAGGTTTGACCATGCAAAGAGTGCAGGCAGTGAACAATCAGTTGTACTCAGTGCAAGGCAACTCCTAGTACCTACCAAAACCCATATGTGGTGAATCAATGCTCTGTAGGACACTCCAAGTGAGCATTTACATGTAGCTGGACTCAGGGATGTATTGAGTTGAACCAAGATGGACAGGTGCAAAATAAGTCTAGGTGTTAGGACAACTAGGCAACCCATACATATGTCTATTGGTCTGAACAACAACCAAGGGACTAGGCATACTTGTATACTACTGGGTCTGATACCCCTTTACCATGTTCCTCTCTGCCTTCAGGCACCCAATAACCAGTATGCAATGAGTAGATCAGTAAAGAGGAACAACTTACAGTGTAATATAAATAATGTAACTCCTGCATGTAGCATATAATCGTGGTATGGGATATGGGTTCCAAGTACAAGCAATATAAATTACGAAAGTGCTGAATGTGATGTATGAGTTAAGTAAGATGACAGGAAATTGCAATGTCCATGGTTCCTTGCCTTGATGGGTTAGCATACACTATTGTGTTTACATGCCTAACATTTTATACCATCTACAGGTTAGGTCGATTAGAAGGAGGGCAATTAGGGTTCAACTACACTAGATCTTGGTGTCTCTAATGGTTGATGAGAAACTCCTTCACACCCCTATTCAAGTGCAGGCTATACAGGGATACTCATGTTCGTGGTACTCAGGTTCTTATACGACAAATAGTCGAACACCTACCCTTCCCATCCTATATTGATTGGTCACAGCGTTTGTAATCTATAGGTTGAATAGTTCTAACAAATTGAAGCCACGGAGGTGAGGTTTACCTGTCAAATGGTTGTCTGTTGTTGCGACTCTTCGAGTATCCTCCTCGGTGCAACAGGGGAATAGCAGAGCAATTAGGATTCGGGAAAGGCAAGAACATGGTGCTCTCTCTCCTATTTATACTAGGGTTTGGGTGATTGGGAGGATAGGATTGAATATATCCTCTCCTATCCAGAGCCGGATTCGAACTCTTCTGATCCAAGGATTTGAATTTGGAGCTGGCCGTTTGAATTTAAATCTGGTGCTTTACAATCCAGTCCCTCTCTTTTAGTTATTTAAGAACCACACCCATTTGCTTAGGGAATTTTAGAGAAAGCCCCCTTCTACTCTATTATTTACAAAAATGCTTAATAAACTCACAATACTCTATACATTGGTTATTAATATTTCTATGTAAATAATTATTTAGCAAAAATAATAATGATAAAATGGGAAATTTGGTTCAAGGGCTTACAAAAGGATCACCTGATATTTGGTACAATTTGTTAGGGTTTAAGTTATGACAATTTTCTCACTTAACTAATGCTAACTATATCCATAAGCTAGCTAATAAAATATCCTAGCTAGCAACAATCTTTTTAGAAAAATATATGTGGACTTTGAAGAAATAAATACTAGTGATAAAATTAAGGAAGCAACTCTATTCTAGTAAATATTTATAATTAATATCAACTAGATTATTTTAAAAATAGTTTACAATAGTCGACTAGTAACTTCAAAATGATATTATGGCAAAACATTTTTTAAGCGAATATATCTGTATCTACCAAAAAGGATTTATAAATCAGGGCAAAACTAATTTAATTAGTGAATACTAAGACAATTACTAACACTATTTATTAAGGGAAAAGAACTTTACTTAAAAGGTGATTTTTGAACAATAATTAATAACAATTATAAACCAGCCCAAAATTCCAGCCCACGCTCTCTATATCTAAACTCTAGCACAACACCTGCCTATTGGGCCGGCAGCTGCACTGCTCCCCTGGCTTACTTCTATTTCTCAGCTCAGCCCAACCAAAACAAAACAACCTATTAATCAACTCCAAGTTCTGAACCTAATTACATAGCCCAACTCAATAAAATATAATTATTAAAACAAATTAAACAAACAATTCAGTTGTTGTGACCTGGCCTAGAGTCCAACCCATCAGTTCTAAAACTGCTCACAAAAAGGAAAATCAAGTGATTGGTTTCTAAGCTAGTCAGCATCATTTAAAAATTACCCAGGTTGGCTCTTCGTTCCATCACCAAGCCATGCCACCTGACTCTTCGGTTCTACAAAAGGTCAAGGTTGGCCTCTCAGTTTTCGAAGAGGCACATGGCTCTTCGTTCGAAGAGGCAAGTCTCTTTCAAAACTAATCTCATTCTTCCCAGCTATACCAACTTTTCTCTCCCACTTCACTCTTTATTCCAGCCGCAAGAAGAACGTTGGGGTACTTCTTCCCCAATTCTTCCCAGGCTTAACCCTAATTCTTCTTCTTCTTCTTCTTCTTCTTCTTCTTCTCAACCGGTTAGGAAATCCCTAAACCTATATCTCCGTCTTCCTTGAATATACAGCATCCCTAAAATCCTTCTTCTTTTCTACACACACTTCTCAGCCACCCAACTCTAACCCTAATCTCCTCCTATACTTTCTTCCTACATCACTCCACCAAAAGCTTAACTAGAAAATAGAGGAGAACACGAAGATGAAGGGGATCGAGACGAAGACGCGACGACACTCACCTTGGGTTCCAACGGTGGAGATCAAGGACTACTGCATCCCGGCGGCAAGAAATGACGTCAGCGGTGAAAGAGACGGCTAGATCCAGGCGACGGCTCCCGGTGATGCGACTCCCAGATCTGCGGTGGGCTCGAGCTTCGAGAAGTCATGAGACTCTAGGTGGCTGGGCGGGAACCGAAGTGGCGGCTCGAACGTTGAAGAGCCGGTACGGATCTGGTGACAGATCCACGAAGCTCTCGGTCAATGAGCTGACCTCGAAGTGGCTACTCGTCCGTCGTCGAAGTGTTGCGGTAAAGATCTGGTGACAGACCCGGGCTGTCACGAGCTCCGGGCGGTGTTGATTGGGATGGCGGCTTTGCAGAGCTCGATGATGTTGAGACGAGGTCGGCTCGGGTCTCAAAGTGATGCGGTCAACGGCTAGATCGGAGCAGTGGCGCTCGGCGGAGGGGCGATGGTGTTGCTGGTTTCTTTGGTGGAGATGAGGAGTCTCCGACGAGGACCACGGCGAACTCACGGTGGTGTACGGCGGTGCTCGACCGAGAGGCCAGTGAGCACAGAGAGAGAGAGAAATAATGTGTCAGTGATGTGATGGTGTCAAAACTGTACATTGGGATTCGTGTATTATTTATAGTAAAATAATCTCGTGTGTGTGTGAGAGAGAGCTGATGAGTGGCAGGATTGTAATTAAAATTAGATGTGGGGTTATTCTTTATAGTGGCAGTAGCAGTAAATAACTACAGATCTGGGGACCAATAAAACAGTTTGTAACTAATTCCTAACAGACTAACAGAATTAGTTAGTCTCCATTTAAATGGCTCATCTAATTAACCAACTAAATAAATTTGCTAACTGTCTAACAGGAAAACTGTAAGCAAATAATCTTTTTAATAATTAATTAACAAACTAATTTACTAATTAACAATTCATTTATTACTTAAAAGTTAAAACTATTTAGTACTAACTAATCCGTCACTTACTTACTGAAAATAATATCATCACCGCAACAGTCTAACAATTTCATATATAATCACAAAAATCAATTGAATGAATTAATTGACTCAAAATAAATACAGAGAATATAATCAAGCTTTTATAAAAAAATGAATATTTGAAATATAGTTAAGTAATAAATATCTTTAAGAAAATTGATTTATTTATTTTTTTTTTAGAAAACAAAAATTGTTCCTTCCAATAGTCATTTAGGAAAAATAATTCCTGAAATTCACAAAATTTGGTTTAGGGAGTTACAATAATCCAGATAATGGCTGCAGCGCGCAACTGCCACATCATAATAGGTAGTCGAATATTCTTTCAACTTTATCTGTGAAAATTTCAAAAGGGTTTATGATAATTCAAAATGAGTTCTAAATCATGATAGAAAATGATGTTATCAGCCTTTAGAAAATAAGGAGTTTCATTAGGTACCATGAAACGACAAAAGATCCAGCAATGAGTATTAGATACTAAAGAAACAAACAAGAAGATTTTAGAAATAAGTCTTAAACGGGAAACGAAGTTTCGGATAGTAAACGAAATTCTCGAATAGAAAATAAAATCTCGAATGGCAAACAAAATTTTATATAGGGAACAAAATCTCATATAGAAAATCAAATATCAATAAAGTCGCGAACAGAAAACAAAATCTCGAATAGAAAATCTCGAATATGAAGCAAGGTCACGAATAGTTAATAGAAACAGAGTATCAATTAGTGAATAGGAAACAAGGTATCGAATCGTGAATATAAAACAAAGCAAAATCTCCAATAGGAAACAAGGTCAAAACAAAGTCGCGAATAGAGAACAATCTCGAATAGAAAACAAAGTCATGTATAGAAAACAAAATCTAATATAGAGAATGAGTCAAAAATCTCAAATAGGAAACAAATCTTCAAACGAAGTATCGAATAGGGACTGAATCTCAAACAAGTCTCGAATAGAAGCGAAAGTTCAAACAAGATTTTGAATGGGAACAAGTTTTGAATAAGAATGAAATCTCGAAAGAAGAATAAAAATAAAATCTCGAATAGCAACACAGTTTTGAATAGGAAACAAAGTTTCGAATAGAATAAAATCTTGAAGTAGGAAACAAAGTCATGAATAATAAATATGAAACAAGTTATCGAACAGAAAAATCTCGAATAAGAACAGAGTTATGAATAAAAAACAAGATCTAGAATAGGAACAATTTCTCGAAATACATCTCGAATAGCAACCAAAGTTTTAGAATAGAAACAAAGTCTAACAATTCTCGAATAGGAAACAAGAAAGTTTTAGTAAACGATCTAGGGCTAAAAGAAAATATAAGGGAATTGGATTGCAAATCACGATCTATGGCCTTCTCCAACCATCCAAGAAAAGTCTTCTATCTTCAGTCCATCTTCAATATTCCTTTGGGACTGAAATCACTTTAACTTCTTCAATTGTCCTGACGTAGGTTGGTCCCTGCAGCAGTGCTCCATACGGCTGCTGAGTCGGAAGAGGTGGGTCCCTCTGTTGCAGTCCTGGTGCTCTTCACGCTCGTCCTTGGGCAGTACGATCAGCGGCCTCCGGGCAATCCTTGACCTGATGGGCAGGCGATCCACAGAACAAGCATAGCTTCAGTCTCTTGTGGCACTCATCGAAGTGATGTCCGAGGCGGTGGCAGCAATAACAAGTGATCGATGTCTGGGTCTGGGTCTGGGTCTGAGTCTGAATCTTCCATTATGGCTGAAGTACAAGAGCTCTGGCAGGAAGATATGGCTGTTGGGGTGCTGACTGCGGAGGTCCTGGTGCTCTTCGGCCATTGCGATCAATGACCTGCTGGCAATCCTTTACTCAGTGAACAGAAGATCCACAGAACAAGCATAGTCAAAATCTATTACGGAACTTGTCAATATAATGTCTCGTCCTCTTGCTGAACACACAAGGAAGGTGGGTCTGAATCTGCCTCCGATGATGCGACTGAAGAGACACTATCTGAGTATTACGACGCTTTGTGGGTCCAGCTACACCATAAGCCTTTATATCTCTCTTGGGATTTAGCTTCCTGTCTTGTTCTATTGTCCATGCTACATTTAAGATCTCCAAGCTGGTGGCTTCAACCTCCAGAGGAGTTGGATCCTCAGAGACTTGGATGATCTTCAGAAGTGGCGGTTCCAGGTTCTCAATCTGTTCCTCGGTGTAAGGGATGCGCTCAATGTCGGGGAAGTCCAAAGATCCGAAAGTCTAGAAATCAGAAGTCCTTCCTGGCTCGAAAAGCGCATCTACAAGTCTGGCTTGAAAAAGGACGGTCTGCTCCCTCTGGGCATCAAGGAACTCCTGAAACATCTCCATCAATTGGGTTCTACCAATGGTGATAGTAGAGGCGACAGGGGGTGGTGGAAGCTCAGAAGTTTCAAGTTCAGAAGAATTGATAATCCCGGTGTTGCGTGTCTGAACCATCTGAAAAATAGAAAACTGTTAAAATGGCCAAAACGGTAAGATAATAAGCAACTTAGTAAATAATAAGTATAACCAAACTTAGTAATAACTATAACCATTTTTTTGCGAACCTATGCTGTGATGAGTTTTTCTTAGTTTTGCAGGTTCTCCAATAGTACTCTACAGCCTAAGTACCATTAGGATGAGACATGCATGGGCCACCAAGAAAAATATGTTCGACCCGCTCCTGAATAATCAAATACGGGTCGGACACGTCCAGCCTTCGTTGGTAAACACAACGAAGTAAGTTGTACGAATATAAGGAAAACTCCAATGATAAAACTAAATAAACATCACAGCATCTATAACATCCCAGAGAGTCACTACAATACTAGTCATTATTACAACTTTAAAATGAAATAATACCGGAGACAAATTCGGTAGCCAAAATAAAAAACAACTATAAAATCTCAATATACAATATCTAGAAGTAAAGCTAAACAAATCTAAATATATAGCCTCTAAATCTAAGTCATGGCTCCGACCTGGTCAGCTAAGATCCCGGACTCTGGCCCATAAAAGTGAACAAGATCCTCAAGTATACCTGCAACATATCCAGTCAGGAGCAGAGCAAAGTACAATTCTACGGTAATGAACAAGAACAACATGATGAGAAATAAGTACGAGAGAACATGAGAACATAAAGTACAAAAAAAGTAAAGAACATGATGTACATGAAAGTAATGCATAATATGAACCTAAATATAAATAATCTGAACCTGAACATGAAAGTACAAGAACCTGACATGTGTACTATTTTGAAATACATACTAGAATATGTGACCTACTGGGGTAAGTACATGAATGAGCACTAAGTAAAGGTACGCTTAGTGTCCAACGTGCACGATGTGAGACCTAAGCTATCCACACGAATTCTATGTTTGGGTTTGGTTACATATCTATAGTATTTTTCCTTCCCAAGTACAAGTAAGAACATGAACCATAATAAGCACCAAAAGTACATGATAAACCGTATCACAACGTGTCCAACATGAAGAGTACAAGACATGAAGTAAATGAACAGAGCCATAGAATGTACTTGCCTTGCTCGGGGTAATCGGGAATGAGGAGATAGTAATCTCTCTGTCCACCTAGCATGAGTATAAGTTGGTTAGGTTCACATTGTCAATTGGTTGGTTGTCTTCCCATGGGCTTATTATATGTATAGAACTATTTATCCAACAATATAGATACTAAAATAGGATTTTACTAGAATAGGAATAATCAATTATAAAGGTTCTAGTTAAGGAAGTTTTTTAAGCAACTGCATATTCATATAATACAATTTACTAATATTCTTAGTAATAAAAATATAGAAGGACATTTATATCTGTAGATGCTTAATAGTTGCTAATAGAAACTATAGAGATAGAACCATAGTTATAAGAACACACAAATCTTAAAGTTCCTACAATTACATCAACAGAACCTACCAAAAACTTAACTTCACACCCATTATTGAACCCCACAGTTAGCTAGACCACACCAATTACAGTTTGAAATATAAACAACATTTGGAATTCGAATGTTCCATAAACAACCTTCAACTCAAACTGTACAGACAACTCTTTATTCCATTAGGACTTTAAGCCAAGATTACTCACTGTTGTTTAACACTTAGCAGCCCTTGGACTTAAAAGAATCCCCACATTCTGCTACATACCATGCCCAACCCGTACACAGGACCTACCAACTGCAAGTAATAGGTAGCCACATTCTAATCCCAATTTCTCAGCTATAGCTGAAACCGGCTTTAGGCAAACCCAACCAACCCAACGGACACATTTTAAAATCAGAGTTTTGGAGAAGAAGGTGCAGGAACACACAATCCAGACTTCTTAAATTGAGCCAACGGATATTAACAAGAAAATTTGACAGGAACTACAATCAACTCAATGTTAACCAATCCACAAAGAATAAGAGATTATACAATCAAGTTCAAATGAATAAGAATTATAGAATTACAAATTTGAATAAGCAGGTCCTGCTGACTCCCATCCCTGACATGCACACTGGACACGGTCGACATCTTGGTCTGACACGAACAGAAAGGGACGCACATATTGGTTCGGACACAAATCGTATTGACACGAACACAGCAAATAGCCTGAACACAACTCAAACTCATCAAAACCTATTACAAAAATACTCTATAACAATAAAGGATAGATGATTACCTGAAGAGAAGGATCTAACTGAACTAGTACATGTTTCCAAGAATCGAACACGGTCCTCGAACCAGTGGCAATCGAGAACTCTACTGCTGTATTGTACCAAGCGGTTCAAGAGTAGATCAATGTAATTAGCTACAAACTAATAGATGAACTCCACTCTAATACACAAAACATTCAGAAATCCAACATCCGACTCACCGATACTTGCTGTAGATCCTTTGTAGATCCGAATTGACCAACCGTAACTTTCAAGAACTACCAAAATCTAATACAAATAAACAAAACGAACTCAACCGATCGATCACTAATAATACTATAGAATCCTTAATCAAATCAATAATTGAAATTCGAGATTCACAGGAATTGTGATCGACCGTCTCGACTGAGCAGAGATCACATTTTTGGAAAGGAAACTACATCGATCTAGAATTCCATATCGAGAACAATTAGATCGATCGAGATCGATACAACCGGAGAGAAGAAGAGGATCGGAAGAGGACTCATCGAACGTAAAACTTCTAGATCAGAAAGAACTCGATCACACAAAGGAGATCGTCGTGTCGTCGGAGGAAAAGATTCATAGTTGCCACTACTCATCATTGCTGGGAACGAACGTCTTTAGAGCATCGTCCTCCTCAGTCGCTGTGATAGTGGAAACACGACAGCACTGCCGCCATCGCTATCCAGGCTCGCCAGAGAAAAGCTCACGGGAAGATCTTATGGTGACGCCAAGCCCTAGCTGCCGGAGGAAGGAATCATCGTCGTCACATCGTCGAGAATTTAGGGTTAGGGTTTTGATTGACAATTTAGGGAAGAAAGGAATTGGGAGGGAGAAAGGCTTCGATCTTCTGGAATTTAACTGACAGTGGAATGAATAAGCTAGGCTCATTCTCTCTCCTCACTTGGTTTATATAGGAAAGGAAATGGAAATGGGTTATTTGCAATTAATCTACATGACAAATGCTTAATTACATATTATCCCCAAAAAATGGTTAGAAAGTTGCTATGGTTGTTAGGAATCTTGGGCCCACTTCTAGGTTAGTTATTAATCAATAGTTAGTTAGCACTCTACTCATTATAATTAAAACTTTTCCAAAAGTAAATACTATAAAATATAAATAAGGAAAACAATTAAAAATATTAGAAATATTCAAAAATTCATAAAATTGGGAAAGTGGGGTTACAAAAAATTCATGAGAAAAATATTTGTTTCGTAAAACTTTTTAAAATCAAACTTTACGAATTCGCCTCCATGATCACTTCGGATAAGAGTAATCATGAAACCTTTTTCGTTTTAAACCTTTTTACAAAAAATCTTAAATTCAAAAGTGTATCATTTTTGTTTGATAAAAAGAAAACCCATGTATCTAGAGAAATAATCAACAATAACAAATACGTAGAGCTTACCAGCAAGGCTGGTGACTCTATTAGGTCCAGACAAATCAATGTGTATCAATTGCAAAGGTCTAGAAGTACTTACGACGTTGATGGATTTAAATAAGGATCTAGTTACTTTGTTTTTTCGTAATCAACACATACCATGTCTCTCTTGAATATGTCTCTGGTAGTCCTTTTACTAATTTCTTCGTTGATAGCTTTGAAATGGTATCCATGTTTGCGTGTCCTAGTCTCATATGCCATAGCCAACTTTCATCCTGGTTGACTACTAGGCACTTATTTGTACTGTTAGTACTTTCTAAAAAAAGCATAAATATTATCCTCCATGATTCCTTCATAGATCGGATTACTAGTGTATATATCATATATAGAACATTTATCTTTAACAAAATTAATGACATAATCATTATGAGCAAGATGGCTAATGCTTAGAAGGTTATGTTTTAATTCAGTTACAAGAAAAATGTCTTTTATTTATGGATAAGGAGAAATACCAACAGTACCATTACCTATAATATTACCTCTCAGATTATTACCGAATAAGGCATATCTTTCTCTTTTCATCGATAGTGTCGTGAATAGAGATACATCACCTGTTATGTGCCGCAAACATCCGCTATCAAGGATCCATTTACTTCTAGCATGAGAGGGTTGGCCCACCTACAAGATGAGTAGATGTGACCTTTGGTATCCATTTCTTTGAGGGTCCAGCATTGTTAGTTTTGGGTATTCATGTATACTAACTTTCTAACTATAAAGTACTATGATATGTGCTCGTATTGACCACAGTATAAATATATGATTCTAGAGTTAGTATCCTTTGCTTCAGTATAGACATGAGTCTTTTATATCTTACGTGGATACTTGTAAGTGAAAGCATGATTATGTCGAATATGTTGCTTGCGTGCTTTCTTTGATCATATTCTATTTGGTATATACTATGTAGTAGGACAGATCTTAGGCAGTATAACAGAAACAACCTGTTTGCTTAACTTTATCTCTAACTTTTGAGAGATTGAACAAGCTGCTATATATTTTTTAGTCATATCTTTCAGCTTTTGTTTAGTGTTAATTTGTAATCTCTTCTCAGAATCATATAGAGCAAGCACTTTTGCATAGTCCTTCTCTTTCTGTTTAATCGTGTATTGAGCCTCATAAAGACTTAGCTTAATGTTAGCTATGTCTTCCATGTTACCTCTGATAGATGTCTCTTTTATTTCTTGTAATAAGTAAGACAATCTAGCCACTTTGGTTGTGTATACTTTTATCTCTTTTCGAGATTGCTTGTACTTGTCTAATACATTTTTGTATTCGTCAAGTAGATCGTTAAAAGCATCAGAGAGTTCATCGAAAATAAAGTCATCATATAGAGGATTGTCTGATACCTGATCAAATGCCATTAAGCAGACACTTGCTGAGTTGTTGTGTCTCTCCTCGTCTTCTGATTCACTGGCCCGCTCTCGTGCCAAATGTTGGTATTTGCATACTTTCGACCAGTTGTTGACTTCCTGCTTGATCGATCGTATCGACAGCTCTTCTTGGCTATTGGGCAGTCTTTCTTGATATGTCCAGTCTTCTTGCAACTATAGCAGATAGTCTATTCTTTATTACTTTTTTGATAATCTTTTTTCTTTAGGTTTGATTCTCAAATCTCAAGAATTTCTTGAAGTTCTTTACAAGAAGAGCTTGTTCCTCACCTTATGAATCTTCATCATCCTTGTCTTCGCTTGAGACTCTTTTAGCATGAGCATTGAAAACGATAGACTTTTCTTTTGGAGTAGATTCTTCCAAGTCTTGTAAGTCTAGCTCATGAGTCATCAGTTTGTCCATGAGTGTTTCCAGCGACATTGTGGTGAAATTATTTCCTTCTATGATCGTAGTGGCTTTCAGGTTCCAGTTTTTTGTTAGTCCCCTAAATACTTTGCGAACTTTTTCATAAATTTGAGTAATCCTCACCAAAAGATGATAAAGGATTAATAATATCAACGAAACTTGTAAGCATATGAGTGATTGATTCATTTGGCTTCATCTTGAAAGCCTCATACTTTTGTGTCAATCTACTTATCTTGGATTCTTTCACTCTGCGAGATCGGGGCTTGACAGAATGGTATTAGAGCAACACGATCCTCTGGCCAATTGTTGACTCGATTGAATTTAAAGATGTTCTCTTGGTCAAAATTTCCTTGCCAGCTTGATATTATCAATGAGATGAACGTTCCATACAATAATTCCGTAAATATTTTTATTGATGTCAGCATATGTTTTATCGATTACTGATTGGGATTTAGATGTTTTATCGAACATGAGTTTTGACATGATCAGGATCGAGATTTTTATAGATTAAAGATGGAGAAGGATAAAGACTGTCATTGCTATAGATATCTTAAGTTTCGAGGACAAATTTTTTTCGGTAGGTAATTATGTAGTGCCTCGCTCTACGAAGGCACTAGATAGACAGAGAGATCGGATTGATGGCTCTGCAATAGAAGACGATTGATCTAGGTGAGTGGACGAAGTCTTATTTTTTATTCGCTTACACCTAATAAGAATATGAGTTTTTGATTGAATGTTGTTGCTAATAACAAGATGGTAATCATTGAAAATGATAATATAAATCAGTATACTTTTAAGAGAATTCACATATTGCTATGCTAAGAACAAGAAAAGAAATAATTTGTATGCTAAAAAGTAAGATTGTTGCATGCTAATAAGAAATAAGGTGATGCCATGTTAAAAAGTTAGAATGTTGCCAATATCAATGAACTGTTATGCTTAATAAGAATTGAAAAGAGAATGCTCATATGTCCCTGAATAGTATGCTATCAAAAGTAGAGTTCATGCTTATTGTGTAAAGCTATTATCATGCTTGCCTAAATGAAGAGTGTTCTTGTCCCTCCATTGTATACTATAAAGTCAAAAATGTATAGAAGATACTTTGTGCTGTTAACAGAGGATGCGGCTTATCCGTACAGAAAAAAGAGTAAAGCTACTGGCTTGATTATATAAAAGGAAGATATAGATGAAATATGTATACTGATCGATCGATGAATTGTTAACATAAGAGTTTAATTGATAGATGTTGCATTCATAGAGTCGGTCTGAAACTTGTGCACAAGGGTGTAATCTCTCGAGCGATCTTTAGGGCGCCAGGATCGCTCGGCCTAGGAGAGAGCAGGACACCCTGAGGCTAGAAGTCCTCATGATTAGGGGGTGTCAGTCTATTAGTGAGATGGGATAGAATGTCCCAACTGCTAATAAAAGGAATACCCGTGGACCATCATGTAGATAGACGTAGATTGGTGAAGAGCTGAACACTGAGCCACAGTTTCTAGTATGTATGTATATTAGTACAGGACTGCCCCAAAGAGTCATAACTGCTGGTATGTGCATGTACTAGTGCAGAGCTGAGCCTTAAGTCACAGTTGCCAATCGGGTTGCATAAGTCGGTAAATGTTTTGCTAAGAGCTAACAATGCAGAGATAAACAGAAAAATTGTTGGTTATATTATGTTTATGTTAATCCTTGTCTTGTGAAGGGATGGATCTAAGAATCACAGAATAAGTGATGTCCGTTAATACTTATATTTCTATCATGAAATGCTTCAATGAATAGTCTGATACAAATGAAATATTATTGATAAAGACATATGATGCATAGAATGTTGCTATTGTTCCTGAGAACAGAGTATGACTCATGAAATACGCTACACACTTCACAAGAAATGAATAGTCCCTTGCATGCTTGAATTGAATAGAATGAATTATGGCTTTTTGAAAGTGTTTTCAAAAGATATAGCCTGACTATGTATTGCATGAAATGAACATAGGTAAAAGTAGCAAGATCACATCAAAAGAAATATTTTCTCACTAAATGAATTAGTGATCGATTCAGACGATATAGCCTTTGTTCACAATCACCAGTATGTTGATATACTGACCCACCATCAGTCTGTACGCAGGTGCAAGATGCAACAAGATGGATAGTCCGAAGCAATAGCCCGAGCCTCATCCTCAGGAGCCAAAAATCAGAAGAGATGCTAAGAGATGGACATCTATTGCAAAGAGTTGGTTTTGTATATAAAGGGATGTAATGTATGGGATGGGATCATTGTAATCTGTAAAGCTTCTGAGAGAACGCAAGTCAAGTATAACATTGTATCAGAGGGAAATGAGAGCTTGTAATCTGTTTAAAAGAATATCAATAAAGAGAAATTATTTTGCTACCTTGTGTTCATTTATATTCTGTAATATGTTTGCTGCCAATTGAAATGTCTGCATTCTATTTCGCTACGCTACTGTCTATCTATTTTGTCATTATACAGGTCTTGGCCTTGTGTAGGCACAACTTAGGCTTGTACGACATCACGCCCAAGCGAGGACGAATAGTTCCACAGAGTCTGAAGCGAACATGAAAGGACTCTGCAGGATCGGGACGTGACAATAGAAAATTGGAATCAGAATACCTCTACAGTATTATATAATATAACCTACTCTGATACCAATTATAGGACCGTTGAGCACCTCTAAGGGTGAATAGAGTGCATGTGTGCAGCAGAATAAAAATTACCAAATTAAAAATTATATGCTGTATCACAGATGATAAGTGCTTGGCAGATAATAACAAACTATATAAAGTTAAATCCATAAAGTAAAGAATATCAGAAAAGTAAACTCATGACACATCGATGTATACTTGTATCTTCTAGGAGGACTAGTCCAGTGTCGAGTACTCTTGCTCGATGTTAATCCACTATGGCAAAAGCTTTGAATTCGAAATGTTTGTAGCTCCTTACGACCATGAGTTTTTATCCGAAGGACTCGAAACTTCAAATAAGACAAACTTTTGAAAACTTGAACGTTTTCGAAAAGCCTTCTTTACAAACTCGAACCAACTCTCGATCAAACTGGAATGACACTTGGCTTGGCTAAGTGTTGTCAAAGGCCAGATATAAAAGTGTAGAGCTCTTGAATGCTTCTAAATAGATAGAAAAGAAAAGAATGAATGAGTGATTTGGAATAAAAACTTTGCATCTATTTATAGCATTTTTATGGGCACAACTCAGCATGAGTTTGGGTCCATATTTTTTGTAATTCAAAATTAGTTGCAGATCTTCAAGAAGACCACAAGTCTTCAGGAACCACCCTGACCGAACTCAGGCAGAGTTCGGGCCGAACTCTCATTGTGAGTTTCCTAACCATGTTGTGTTCTTAATTAAGATAATATTAGGTATTGAGCTTTTTGGGTATTGGAGATTGGCTAGTATGGAATATGGAGTAGATAGATAGGCGTTTTGAAAGTAGAGTTTAGTAGGATAGCCAGTTGTCAATCCGATCGACCGTACATTTTTTCTAAACTTAATAAAATAAAAAATACAGAACAAAATATGAAAACATGTCTTGATCAGCATCTGTACTCTTTGTTTGATAAAGATGATGAGTGATAGCAGTGTGGAAGTAGACAATCTATTTTTATACCTATAGCTGCGTATTATTTGCGCATCGACCAAAGTTTATGTTGATTATCAAAATCAGATGTGACTATGACCAATGGGCCAATAGATTAGAATTTAAGAATAATAAATCTAATCTATGTGATCAATATATATGACCGTGGGCCTCGCCTATAGAGGCTCTCTTAAACTCAATAATCTGGACGGGCCGAATCAATGCCAAATTTGGAATATTTGAAAGACTTTGGGTCAAATCCCAACAAGGACCCTCCGCCTGGGCTAATACATGGAAAGAGCCTAATAGAGAGGTTTAAAACCTTTTGTTACTATATTTTTGTTGTTAATGGGTCGGTCCAGCCCATTCCAAAATTAGAATTAGCACTAGGCCGATGCTAGCCTATGTAGTCTATAGCTTTTAAATAGTTTCTTAACATTTACTTTGTAAGTAATAAGGAAATAATTAGATAAGCAACAAATCAAAAGTTAGGTTTTTTAGAAATCAAGAACTAGAATCTCTAGAAGATTCTAAATAAATTAAACAAATTAATTAAAGTGCTAGTTTTAAAAGATTCTAGTTGGAAATAGAATCTAATACTTTAATATCATTTTTATAGGTGGACTAGGGCAACTCTCAACATTGGATTAAGTCATTACATACTCTCTTCCTACTTTACTATGTTACATAATATTTTTGAGCAATACTGAAACATGTGTGCTTGTTGTCAAGTCATGTCGGGAGGGAGGATACTAATACAACATGTAATTTACCTAGACTGAACAACTATTGACTACTAGTTGTCGTAAGACGTGCCTTATGTCCAAATACTTGAATGACTGCTAGCCATCATTTATGATGTACCTTATCCCTACTTAGCACCCACATGCTCAATTAGTGTTCTGGCTGCACTTGTCACACGTATTTAGTACATGCGAGTTCAGGTATTTATTGTCCATTATTTACTCATTTCTAGTTAATTATTTATTTATATTTATTGTATCATATTGTTTAGTGGTGTTTGAGATGTATTGACCTTGCTCTATCCTGACTGTATACATTGGCATCAGGTGAGGATGATGATGGTTATCCCACGTACTATGGACCATCAAAGGGCACATTAGTAGAGACTATTCCGGATGCAACCGTGGATCCCAGAGGCATTTATAGAGAATGTAGTGCCTTAGGATGATAGCTAGATTTTGGGATTGTATGTACCTTGGGGATGTTGTAGTTTTATTTTAAAATATAGTTGTTGCTTTCTCTATATTTGATTGGAATGGTCTCCGGATTGAGAATTGTAAAAGCATGTAATAACTAGTAGAAACATGTGCTTGTGTGTGGCTGTGGTAGATATTTTCTCGTGTATACTATTGTGATAAGTAGATAGATTTCTTGTGCATGGCGATTAATAAGGTTTAGCCAGCATACTACGCCCGATATTGCGGTGTAGGTTGGACGCGATCACCACTCGTATCTAGTTATTTGGGAGCGGGTCGTGACAACTTTGGCAACATGTTAAACGATTCTTAGTCAATAATGGTTAAAATTATATAATCTAGCATGTTACGTCTTTTGCTACTAGTTCACATTGTCATTATATGTGTTTATCTAAATCAACGTGAGATATGATACTAGCATGCTTATTTTATTTTATTTTATTTTTTGTTTATCAAGCATGACTATTTGCTTTGTTTAAATGATTAGAACACACTAAGTAGTTTTCACTCATTTTCTATTTGTATGACATATTTGTATATGCATGCCATATTATAAGCATTTCCTTTTGGCATGCATATCACTCTAGTCCATATGTACTTTAAGATTTTAATTTCCTTTCGTGTCTTTGGCTTTCCATATTTATTTCTTTGGAATAGTTATGGTTCATAGTTTTTTTTTTGTAGTTATCATATACCATATAATCAATTTTCGTGAATATATGTGTTAAGCACAAGTTTCTTACATTTTGGATAGTATAACCTTATGTTTTTTTGAATTATAACTTTGTACACTATTGATTCTCATGTTTTTAATCATTTATTGTAAATCGATTATGACTTTACCTAATAAAGCATATTTATACTTATTTGAATTTGTCATAGCTTTTTTATTTTCATTAAGGATACACAACTATGAGTTTGAATCTTAATTTGTGTTGCTCATGTATTCCTTATACTGAAATGTATAAATATTGTTTTATGGGCATATGAGTCAAGTTCAAGTTTCATATTGATTTGAAAATTATTCAATATTCTTGAATCTTCAAACTTGTGCTTACCTTGTATTTATGCTATATTTTTCTCGATTTGTGTACTTTTCTATGGATCAATTAGCTTTATACTTAAAGCCTTTACTTGATTGAATCATTTGGCTTTTTGGTTGTCATTATGTGTACACACTTTTAGTACTATATATTTGTTATGTATTACAATATATGATATATTAATGATTCTATGTTTTTTAGATTTAATTGATTTATATCTTTTGGTTTGGATGTTGAGAGTAAATGTTATACATGTCTTGCTCATGACTAATTGTGGATGTTTATTTAAGAATCATGTGTTTTTGTATTTTACCTTGTGCTTTATTTACCATATTCTTTAGTGCACATTTCTATATCTTTTATATGTTTCTATATTGCACTATGAAAGCATCTTGAAAAATAATTCAGTTATTTCTAGCAACTAGCTTGCTCGAGTTAAATAATTATTTGCTCATTCCTTTGATTATATACTCTTTTGAATTATTGTTGTCCAATGTTTGTGTAGCACATGAAAATGTGTGTAATTGATATATAAAATTCCTTATATATATTGCTACAAATGGTTTTTATTGAGATCTTCCGATTCTAGAGCATACATGTATTTCATATGGTCATATAGTTTGTATAATCTTGGAAAAAAAACATTATTGTATTTTTTATAAATATCTTTTAGCCTAAGATTTTATAGGAGTACTTTTTGTATTATTAATATTTATAGCACCCTAGAGGGGGGATATGGTCAAGCTAATAAATCAAGCACAAAATGATTGCTAATATACAATTTAAAAACAAGTATGCAAGAAATAAAGCAATAAGAATATCGACATCCGATGTATCCTGGTATCCATTGTAAGACACTTCAGTCTCAGAACTCTCTCCGGCTTTAATACACTATTATTGAAGTAGCTATATCACGAGATTTGATTCGAAGGCTCGCCGACTTCTTACACACGAGCTTTGATCCAAAGGCTCGCCAACTTTAACGCAAGCTTTGATACAAAGGCTTGCACACTTAACTTTCTTACAAGATAGGTTTTGATCTTCTCACAACAAATATGAAGATCTCACTTTTACAACTAAAAGAAACTCTAACACAATTTGTGGAATGACAAGTGAAAGCTTTGGTAGAGTTATTTGTGGATAGACTTTGGTAGACAAAAAAAATTAGGCTCAAAGCATCAATCTTGAATTAAGGGTTTATAACCAAGGTAAGAGAAAGAGCAATTATTGCAACTTTTAGTGTGCAGACAGCATACCTCTGGTATACTATATTATATCATCAGTATTCGATTTCACAACAACTACGACTATATTTATAGCTGTTTGGGATCATTTAATGACATATATTCGACCATTGATGAACAAGTATACGGTCGATATGGACCAATATACAGCCGGTATGACAGTTAACTCGAGAGAGAACTTCTGTGATATATAATTGGTATAGCATTGTAAGCCCACTTCCCTTGTTTTTAAAATTTTATGTTTATTTTAGTTTAGTTTTAAATATTATTCTAGTTAGAAGATTTCATTTTCATGTTGGGAAAATATTTTATGTTTGAAAAAGTAACAAGATATATTTTTGGAGGGGCAAAAATAATTACTAATTTATTGTTATATAATGTACTTCTAGAATTATTTGATCTAATATTATCATTTATTTTATGATTTAAATTTACAAAAAAAAATGTTTTAAATATTATTTAATATTGAGTATTATTTCAAAGTATTATTTTAAAGTCTTATTGTTATCAAGTATTAAATTTGGATTCGGCTAAACATAATTTTAAATATTATTAATAATATCTCGTATTAATTTTTATATATTATGAATTAATTTTGATTAATTTAGAATTTATGGGATTCGATATTTATTTGATTTAAACCTAGAAAGGATTTGGTTTCGTAAATGGTTCTAAAAATCCTAAGTAGTTTTAAACAATAAAAAGATTTGCTAATTTATTTTAAATAAAATATGAATTTATAAAAATATACTTTGAATTATTTTGATGGTATCAAATAATACTTTTAATTTATTTTTATGATCAATTATTGGATTTCCTCAAATGTGAGAGTTAGTTATTTATGAAAGATTTCTTTTAAATATTATCCATTCCTTTGAATTTAATTACTTGTCATATTCTTGAAAGTCGCCTATATAAATCACTTATATGATAAGATTATAGATTAAATTATATTTTTAAACAAATACTTAAACTAATCATATTTTGACTATATAACCGACCTTGACCCATAAGTGATGAAATACATATTATTTAAATAAATCTACTATTCAAATTCATCTTGGCCGGATATTCATATCTAAAAATTTAATATCTATAAATATTCACCTATGCCTAGAATCCCTTTATAAATTTTTTTTTTTTTTTTTTTTTTTCCCTTTATATATATATATATATATATATATATATATATATATATATATATATATATATATATATATATATATATATATGTCGAGTGCATCCGCCGATGCGGAGCGACGATCGGGTCTAACGCTGACGAGATCCGGTGGTCGGCTGATGCTTCGGGTTCCTTCTCGGTCAGATCAGCCAGGAGAGTGGTCCATGGTACTACGGCTTCCTCCCCTAGCATTGCATCCTTCTGGCAGACATGCATCCCCAAGAAGTGGTCCTTCATCATTTGGAGAGCCCTGCACAAGATCCTCCCCACCACTGACACTCTCAACACTATCGGGTTCAGCCTTGCATCCGTGTGCACATGCTGTACGGATCGTCAATCAGAAACGGTAGACCATATCTTCTGTCAGGGAGACCTCCCGGTCAAGGTATGGAGTGCTCTTTCCTATTGTGCAGGATGGTTCCAGGGGGCGGGTGCTTCGTCGACCTCGTAGCGGCATGGGGTTCTAGGTCCCATGGCCACCAGATCATAGCAGCAGCTGCCACGTGGATAATCTGGAAGAACCGCAACAAGGCGAGATATGAAGGCCATCAGTATTCCGTAGACCAGCTTATTGGGGAGACCATTCGGCAATGTAGCAAGCGGAGGTCCCTCTGTCATCACGGCCACACGGTTTTTTGGAACTCCCTCCTCTCCCGGGACTAGCCGTTTGGGTTTCCTTCTCCCCTCCTTTTGTTAGTATACGTGTATAGGCTTCGACATTTTACGCCTTCTGGTATACTTGTATAGCTCCGGCTTTTCTTTTCATAGAATAAAATAGAAAGTATTTTGGCTAAAACAAATAAATTATATATATATATATATATATATATATATATATATATATATATATATATACACATATACACTTTCCTCTATCTCTTCTTGTCCCAACCAATTAACCGACTCTTCCCATCTACACCTCTCTCTATATATTTTATATATACACACATTGTGCAACCGGCCCCTTCGTCGTGTGCGTCTTGTACACCCTATCCAAAATTTGAGTGGCCACCAAGCGCCGAGCAGCAGACCAACCACCAGCCCGACTTGACATCCCTCATGTCGAAATCCTCCTACCGAACATCCATCCCCACCACCAATCACCCGACGCCGCCAACGTCACTGCCATGACAAGCCATCTCCACCGTCCTACCTCCGTAACACTACACCACGACCAGACTCTGCGGCCAAGACTGGACCGTCGACCACCCTAGCGTAATCGCAGCCCAAATTCTCCATCACCACCATTAAATCACCACCTACCCCCATCGACTCTCGATCCGGTCTCAAAGATCCCTATGGCCGCGTCGAACCCAGATCTAAGCGGCGCAGCCTATCTATAGCAACCGACCTGTTTTGACTGTGTTGTCTGGACGAGACTCGTTCCGCCGTCCTTGAGCCGAACTCTTCATCGAACATCCCTGCTACAAAGTCCTCTCCTCTGTTCCTATCTTTTTGGAGTGTCGACTGACCGGAGCTCCACCGCAAACCTTAAGTTTCCTTACCGTCTATGTCACTCCCATTTTCTGTTATACGTATTTCCAATATACGTGTACAGATATCTGACATTCATCACCACCACCATTAAATCACCACCTACCCCCATCGCTCTCGATCCAGTCTCAAAGATCCCTATGGTCGTGCCGAGCCCAGATCCAAGCGACATAGCCTATCTATAGCAATCGACCAGTTTTGACTGTGCTATCTGGCCGAGACTCCTCCGGCCGTCCTTAAGCCGAACGCTTCATCAAATACCCCAGCTACCAAGTCCTCTCCTCTGTTTCCAACTTTTTGGAGTGTAGACTGACCGGAGCTCCATCGCCAACCTTGAGTTCCCTCGCCGTCTCTGTCACTCCCATTTTCTGTTATACCTATTTTCAGTATACGTGTATGAATTTTTGACATTTGTCAGGTGACCCGCATTTTGACTTGTCTTGCTTAGTCTTGGTTTGGTTCACCTTGGTTCTTCATGACATGTTGGCTTGGCTTGGTTTGGGGTGGTTTAATATGGCATTGGCTTGGTATATATACCAACTCCTTCACTCCCAGCTCATTAATTTCATTAACTCCTCTCCTCTCCTTCTCCATTACTCCTCCCACCAACCTAAGGCAAGCATAACTTGCTCCATGGAGAATATGAAAGATCTTCATTTTTATTTGTTCTATCTTCTTCCATATATGATTCGATGCATCTTTAGAACTTGAGATTTTTTATTTTGATTAATAGGTTTTTTTACATCTAGGTTTTAAGTTTTTGTTGTTTTTCTTGTTTTTGATCTCTAAAAACTTGTTATTTTCAAAAACTAATGCTTCCATGTTGTGGGGAATTCAATTCTACCCAATTTGGCTTTCAAATCGCATGATTCCGACTTATTTTGAGGAAATTATGGTCGTTCTCGTGTTCATAGTCCCCACACCCCTTCGGTGATGTCGGGACGATGAACAGTGTCACGTGCATGCTTCGCTTGTTGCGCGCCTGTGTGCCGTGCACCCGTGCTCTATGCGTCATGGCTAGTTTGGTCCACGTGTGATGTGTGCTTCGCGTGTCGCACAACCGCACGCTTCTTATGTCGTGCGCCCGCACGTTTTGTCTGCTTCATGCTCGCGCACCGTGCATCCGCGCCCCGTGCGTCGGGTCCGATTTTGTCCATGCGCATTTTGCGTGCCGCACGTCGTGCATCCGTGCTACGAGCACCATAGACATTTTGGTCCACGTGTGCACACGAAGCGTATGGGCGTATGATAAAACTGGCCCTGGCACGGGGATGGACAAAACTGGTCGGTTCCTATAGATAGGCTGCGCTCGCGTATTTCGTTTGTCGTACACCTGCACACCGTGCATACGCGCCCCGCGTGCCGTGGCCAGTTTGGTCCACGTGTGCCGCATGTTTTGCGTGCCTCGCGCCCGTGCGTTTCATTTGTCGCACGTCATACATCCGCGCCTCGAATGTCATAGCCAATTTTATCCACATACTTTGCGTGCCCGTGCGCAAATATCTGTTGCACAATATCTAAATGACTGTTTTCTCTGTTTAAGCTATTTTGTAGCTAAAATCTTGTGAAACTCAAAATATAAAAGTTGTATATCTTCGTTTTGGCTTCAAGAATCTTTTTGTCTCACTTTAACTGGAGTTCATATGCGACTGATAGTTTCAATCACCCATGGATGTTCTTGATCTTCTTTGCATGCTCATCTTCATCAACCCTAAATAGTCCATCGATTAGGGCACCATCATCCGTACCAATGCAGCAACAGCAGCAGCAGCCGTACCAACCTTCGAGGCTATTGTCGCCTCAGGCTCAAGCATTCTAGCGGCAAAGGCCGCAGCAGTATGCTCCGGCCCAAGCCCAAATTCAGAACAGATAGAGAGGTCACCAACAGATAGGACCAGCACCAAGAGGACATGGTCAAGCTATGGCTCTAACGGTAGCAGAAGAATTGGCATCAGGTGAGGTGGTGGTATGTACCATTCTCGTCAACTCTTTTCCAGCAACAATATTATTTAATTCGGGTGCATCGCACTCATGTATGTCTGTACGGTTCGCAACACGAATAGGATTGGAGCCCGAGTCATTATCAGTAAGACTCAATATCCTTACTGGTAACGGTCTTGTGGGAGTAGATAAAGTCTATTCCTCATGACGAATTATAGTTAACGGTAGAGAGTTTTTCGCTAGATTTATAGAATTTTTGATGGCCGACTATGATATTGTCCTAGGAATGAATTGGTTGAGGGATCAGCATGCAAGAATAGACTGTTATATTAGTAGGATTATTTTTAGTGTTCCCGGCGAAGAAGAATTCTTATTTTCCAGAGACGAAGTATAACCTTGTCCCCCAATCTTGCGGATGGCTGTAGCAGAAGCAATTCAGTTTCCCAGAGTAGTAGAAGAATTTTCTGACGTATTTCCCGAAGAGCTTCCAAGTATGCCGCTAGAAAGAGAGATAGAGTTCACTATTGATTTGATTCCAGGTGACGGCATCGGTATCAGAAAGAGTCTACATAATGGCACCATCAGAATTGGAGATCCTATACAAGATGATTGAAGAACTCAGAACCAAGGAATTCATTCGTGCTGGTGGATCACATTAGGGAGTCCCGATATTTCTTGTAAAAAAAAGGATGGTACGTCAAGATTATGTGTTGATTATTGTACCTTAAATTTCGTAACAATCAAAAAATATACTCCCTACCAAGGATAGATTATTTATTCGATCAACTCAGTAGGGCAACAGTATTCTCGAAGATTGACTTACGGTCGGGTACCATCAGATCAGAGTCAAAGAGCAAGACATCCCGAAGACGGCATTCAGATCAAGATATGGACATTAAAAGTTTCTCGTTATGCCATTCGAAGCGACCAATGCGCCAGCAGTATTTATGGATCTCATAAATCGTATATTCATGCCCTATTTGGATTAGTTCGTAACAGTATTTATAGACGACATTTTAGTTTATAGTAAGAATGAAGTAGAGCATGAGCAGCATCTCCGAGTAGTCATTCAGATTCTCAGAGAACACCAGTTGTATACGAAGTTCAGCAAGTACAAATTTTGGCTTGATCATATTTCGTACTTAGGTTACATCATCACTAGAGGTGGAGTGGAAATGGATCCCCAGAAGATAGTGGCCATAGAGACATGGCCAGTACCTAGCACCATCATAGAAGTTCGTACTTTTCTAGGATTTATGGGCTATTATCGATGATTTGTATTAGACTTTGCTCGAATTTCAGTACCCTTGACGTAATCGACACACAAGGATGTACAGTTTACTTGGACAGCTGAATGTCAGAGTTCATTTGAGAAGTTGAAGTAAGGATTGATGAAAGCACCCATTCTTACACTTTCAGATGGGACTGGAGGATTGTCAGTTTATTATGACGCTTCAGGTAAGGGATTAGGATGTGTCCTAATACAACATGGCAAGGTAGTAGCTTATGTGACATGTCAGCTTCGTAAACACGAGAAAAATTATCCAACACATGACTTGGAGTTAGTAGCAGTGGTTTTCACACTCAAGCTTTGGAGGTATTACTTGTATGGAGATCAGGTAGAAATTTTTACCGACCACAAGAGTCTCAAGTATGTATTTATCAAGAAGGATCTTAACATGCATTAGAGAAGATGGCTGGAGTTACTAGTGGATTATGACATCAACCTGCAGTATCGTCCTGGAAAGGCCAATGTAGTTGCAGATGTGTTGAGTAGAAGTGCAAGGGCTTATTTTCTAACAGCACAACCTGAGTTATTAATGGATCTTTAGAAGATAAGAGTAGAGATAGTTATCCCTACCAACGTGACATTGATGGCCAGTATGCAAGTTCAGTCCAGCATAGTTGAGAAAATCAAGATGGCTCAATCAACGGATTCTAAGCTTCAACGACTTATGGTAGAATGTGAAGCGGGATGAAGAGCAGAGTTATGCATTCACGAAAATGGTATACTATGACATTGAAGGCGTATTTATATATCCAGCGGTGACATCAGGCAAGAGATCATGACGAAGGCTCACAGTTCATAATATTCAATTCATCCCAGTAGTACGAAGATGTATCGTGATATTCGTCAGCATTTTTGGTGGAATGGCATGAAGAGAAAGATAGCTCGGTTTATCTCCCATTGTTTAGTTTGCCAGTAAGTCAAGGCTGAACATCAAAGACCAACTGGACTTCTTCAACCTTTATCGATCCTAAAATGAAAATGGAAACACATTACCATGGATTTTGTGACTGGATTACCTAAATCCCCAGCTGGAAGAATATTGTATGGGTTATAGTTGACAGACTCACAAAAGTAGCTCATTTTCTTCCTTTCAGAATTGGTCAGTCATGGATCAGCTTGCAGAGATGTACCTCAGACAGATAGTCAAATTTTATGGAGTGTCAGTCAGTATCGTATCCAACAGAGATTCGAGATTTATATCGTACTTTTGGCGGAGTTTTCAAGAGAGTTTAGGAAAATCGTCTCAAGTTTAGTTCAGCTTATCATCCACAGACAGATGATCAGTCACACGTACGATTCAAACTCTTGAGGATATGTCACAATCACGTACACTTGACTTTGGTAGTTCGTAGGAAGATCACTTACATCTATAGAGTTCTCCTACAATAACAGTTTTTATGCCAGTATCCAAATGGCACCATTTGAGGTACTATATGGCATAAAGTGCAGATCACCTTTAGACTGGGACGATGTATGTGAGAGGCAGATGTCTGGTCCAGAAATGGCTATCCAGACTATCGAGGTGGTTAGACAAGTTAGAGATCATCTTCGAGTTGCCCAAGATCGTCAGCGCCATTGAGCCGATTTTCTTCGGCGTCCTCTTGAGTTTTCTATCGGTGACCACATATTCCTTAGGATCTCGCCTACCTGTGGCGTCATTCACTTCGACGTACGGGAAAAGCTTAGTCCTAGGTATATAGGGTCATTTAATATTTTTAGAGCGAGTAGGTGATGTGTCTTATCGTCTCTCTCTCTTCCGTCTTCGTTACATAAAGTATATAACGTACTCCATATAACCCAATTGTGATGGTATATCCCGAATCCGAGCCATGTCCTTGATCATTCGGAATTGGTGGTTGGTGCCAACCTTTCTTATGACGAAAGACCAGTATCTATATTGGACCGAAGAGAGAAGGTACTCAAGAATAAGACTATTAGTTTAGTCCATGTCGCTAGGGGTCATCACTCTTTGGGTGAGTCAACCTGGGAACGTGAGGATGATATCCGATCACGATATCCACACATGTTTGACTCGTAAGGTATAATATCTTTCTTATGTCTTATGTCCTAAATTCCTTACTTGCATGAATGATTGCTTGATTTACTGCTAGATATAGATTGCCTGTGGTTAGTATAGCTTTCCCCGACACCTCTAGCCTCTTGATTGAATTTCAAGGACGAAATTCTTTTAAGGTGGGTAGAGTTGTCACTCTCATTTTTCGTTATACGTATTTTCAGTATACGTGTATGAATTTATGACATTTGTTAGGTGACCCCTACTTAGACTTGTCTTGCTTAGTCTTGGTTTGGTTCACCTTGGTTCTTCATGACATGTTGGCTTGGCTTGGTTTGGGTTGGTTTAATATGTCATTGGCTTGGTATATATACCAACTCTTTCTCTCTCCTCTCATTAATTTTATTAACTCCTCTCCTTCTCCATTACTCCTCCCACCAACCTAAGGCACTTGCTCCATGGAGAACATGAAAGATCTCTATTTTATTTGTTATATCTTCTTCCCTACATGATTCTAACCATCTTTAGAACTTGAGATTTTTGGTTTTGATGGATAGGTTTTTATAGATCTAGGTTTTAAGTTTTTCTTATTTTTCTTGGTTTTGATCTCTAAAACTTGATATTTTCAAAACTAATGGTTCCATATTGTGGGAAATTAAATTCTACCCAATTTTGGCTTTTTAATAGCATAATTTTGACTTATTTTAAGAAAATTATGGTCGTTCTCGTGTTCATGGTCCCCACATACCTTCGGTGCTGCCGGGATGATGAATAGTGCCGCATGCCGTGCACCCGTGTTCTGTGCACCATGGCCAGTTTGGTCCATGCATGCCGTGCGCTTCGTTTGTCGCGTGCTCATATGTCGGCATCCGTGCGCCGTGCATCCATGGCCAGTTTTGTCCACGTGCGTCGTGCGTTTCGCGTGCCATGCGCCCGCATACCGTGCATCCGTGCCCCATGCGCCATGGCCAGTTTGGTCCACACGCGCCACACATTTTGCAGGTCGCGTGTCCACGGGTTTTGTTTGCCGTGCATCGTGCATCCGCGTCCTATACGTCGTGGCAAGTTTTGTCCACACGCTTCATGTGTCCGCACACGAATCTCTGTCGCACGACAACTAAATGACTGTTTTTGCCTATTTAAGATGTTTTGTAGCTAAAATTTTGTAAAACTCAAAACAAAATAGTTATAGATCTTTATCTTGGATTCAAGAATCTTCATGTCTCACTTTAACTGGAGTTCATATGTGATTGATAGTTTCAATCACCATAGATATTCTTGATCTTCTTTGTATATTTTCTGTACTTGGCATAAATTGCGACGACCCAACTTGATAATCTTGGGCTGGTAACTTGAACTTGAACATGATAATATGATCTCGTCTTGATAATCTTGATAGTGGCCCGTCGACGTGCACTCCTGGCAAGAAGTCTTGATACGACAAATAAACCTGACATGACATGTATAACCTTGATTGCTTTTACGACAGCTATTTCCTGTTTTGCTAGTGTAACTCATGTCTTGACTTCGTAGTTGATTTCCCGATTGTGGTTGTACAAGCTACCTATTTTATCTTTCATCATGTCTAGGACATGGATTTCTGGTTACCACGGTCAGGAATTCATAATGAATTTGACTAAGTTAAACGACGAGATTGATCAAGTAGCTCATATAGAGAGATTTCCCAGTTACAGGTGATCTCGTTATCCCAGCCACACCTGTGGACTCGTAGCCTACTGTCGAGTAGGGCACATTTCCAGCACACTGTCATGTGTTGCACTTCTTGTATCTTAAGTACTCAAGTGAAGAACAGATCGGCAACTCTAGAGGAGGGTAAATAGAGTTTATAACAATAATAACCAAATAAAAATTAACTCTTTTCACCAACAGTAAATAATCAGAGTAGTAAATGCAAAAATGAAAAGATCAAGAGAGCATACGCAAACACAGTTGTTTTTAACCTGATTTTCCTCATGGAGGACTAGTCCAGGCCTGAGAACTCTAGCTCAGGATTAAATTCACTATTTGTGAAATAGTAGTTACACCCTGTGCCTTTTCTTCAGAAGAGCATGTCAACTTCGTACAAAGATCGCTTTGGCGATGCTTGGAATTTTCGAAGCGACTTTCTTGACTCTTGCACAAACTCCTAACTGAATAGCACTGAGCACTTTTAGGCTTTTGAAGCTTGTGGCTAGTAGATGGGAAGGTTAAGGCTTGTATGAGGCTTATAGAGAAGAGAAGAAGAGATAATTTGATGATTGAGAATGAGAGAATTCAAGGCCTATTTATACTAGTCGGGATAGGCAGAATTCGGCCAGAATTTTGTGTCAAGAATTCAAATTTTTGGTCGTTGGACAACTAGCATACAGCAAACCCTAAAAATTAGGGTCCTAGAAATCAGAGGGCAGAGTTCGGCCCGAACTCTGCCTCCATGCTGACAGAAAGTTCAATGGGCCTATGTGGGCTAATTTTAGCTTTGGTGGAGTTTAGGTTTTGTTTGGGATATAATGTTTAAGCCAAGAATACCCATTGCTACTCAGTTTACATTTAGCTAGACTCAATAAATATAAAATAGTACAGACTCTAAAAACGAGTACGCTGCAGGAAAGAGACGACGTCCGTCTGCACTGAGTTCTGTCTTGATGTGTCATATTGAATTATGATAAGTATCATATTGTCAATTTGTCAATATTCGGTTGACTGTGATTTGGGTCAACAATATCCCCCATTTTGATAATTGACATAAATGATATTTGTATATTCAATGTTCATACCTGGACACAAGTTGAAAGGAGTAGACATACATAGAATGCAGTAGCTCCCCCGTAATAGTAGCTCCCCCATAAACATAGCTTCTCTTTAAACTAATGTGTCGTATCCTGATATACATAATCTTCTCCAAAACATAGATATCACACAATATGATAGAAATATGAATATCAAATAGATCTTCCCCTTTTGGCATTTATCAATTATGAATATCAAACACAGACATGCAGAAGACTGTATAAATAAATAACTAGCAAGCACACAATATAGGCTAAAAGAGAATATAACAACCGTAGATAGAATATAAAGATCCACAAAAACTAAAATGTACTCATACAAGAAAATAAAACTACATAAGCATAAGTCCATAAAGCATAAAACTAAATAAGATGATCAGTAGTAGCAGCAGCAGGTACGGAACCACATCCATCATAGAGTGCGAGATGGTCCAGCGGCGTCAGATGGATCAGTATCAAAACGACGATGATCCACAAAAGCTGCATCCGGATCCAGATATCGCATGACCCAAGGGTCGTCGATACGGTAACCAGCGCGAGATGGATCCCGCTCCATAGGAAGGGGCATAGTGGGATGTCGAGACATGGTGTACCGGATGTCATGCAATGAGTTGCTGATGGCACTCATCTACAAAGTGGTACGATAGTCGAGCTGGGTCCAGCGGTCGTCCTCCAATATAAAATGATCGCGAAGCATGGTCTGGATAGACTCGAGAGTAGCAGGTGGCTCGGGCGTAGGTTGCCCAAGAGCAGGTATGTCAGCCTGAGCATCAGACCCGGAATGCTCGGACTCAGCAGGAGACTCGACAGCTGCTAGAAGCCGCCTTGCCTTAGACAGAAAGGCAGCGGTGGAAGGAACTGGCACTCATCAAGAGGAACGTAGAACGCACGAAAAATCATTGGCAAATAAAAAGCGTAGACCAATGATTTAGGCCTCTTTCGTGCACTCACTACAAGAAAATATAGCATTTACGGTGCACAATTTACGACGTGCGGTAGCTGCATACCGTAAATGACATTTTTTATGGCACACAAATTCGTACGCCGTATAGGAGTTGTTTTTTGTCTCATTTACGGCATATTTGACATGCAGGCCGTAAACGACAACATATTTACGGCATGCATTTTGTCATGCCGTGAATGATAACTTATTTACGACATGCAGCAGTGCATGCCGTAAATGATAGCTTAGTTATGGCATGCATTTTATTGGGCCGTAAATAATAAATAATTTACGGCATACATTTGTGCACGCCGTGTGTGTTGCTATCATGCTCTCTAAGTAATTTTTCCTACGTACTAATTGTTTCCCTAAAAGCCTCTTCCAAATTAACTTAATTTCCCTCAATGTTTATTCTAAAAGAAATTTTTAGTCACACCCCACTTTTTTTTATACAAATTCAAGGTGCACCCCACACAACTGTCATAATGTAAGACACCCTCTACTTTTGACGGAAACCATCCATAGTTGACGGTCAACCCATTTGACCGACAATTTTTGACGAAAATGCCCTCATCTGCTTCCTCCCCAAACCCAAACCCAAACCCAAATACTAATCACTCCTCCTCCCGCTCCGCTGCTGCTTTCCCGCACCACTGCCCCGTCGTGCCGTACAGTTAATGTGCCCATCGCCACCACCACTGCCACTACCACCACCATCATGACCGCCACCTTCACCATCAGCACACCACCACCACCACCACCACCATCACCTTTATCATTATATATAGGCTCTCTCATCTGCGTACATGCTAATTGGTGGAATATTCGTGAGCCCGGAGATTTCCAATTTTAAACTCTCAAAGCAACAAACTTGGTAATCTTTCTTTCCCATTAGTCTGATTTAGATTCTGATTTGAAGGCTCATAAATTTCAAATGTTCTATTTTCAAGGTACATTTTCTCATCGATTCACGTGATGGTGAAGGTGATGGTGGTGGTGGTGGTGGTGGTGATGGTGAAGATGAAGGTGGAGGTGGAGGTGGAGGTGGAGGTGAAGGTGGTGGAGGTGGTAGGATGCTGATGGTGAAGGTGGTGGTAATGATGGTGGTGGTAGTGGTGGTGGTGATGGGCGCGACAGCGGGGCGGGGCGGGGGCACAACAGTCGTACGGCGTGGCGGGACGGAACGACGGCACGAGGACGCGGCAGCGGAGCGGGAGGAGGAGGGATTAGTATTTAGGTTTGGATTTGGATTTGGGGAGGGAGAAGATGATGGCATTTTCGTCAAAAAATATCGATCAAATGGGTTGACCGTCAGCTATGGACGGTTTCCATCAAAAGTAGGGGGTGTCTTACATTATAACAATTGTGTGGGATGCACCTTAAATTTTGGTAAAAAAAAGTGGGGTGCGACTCAACATTTTTCTTATTCTAATTAACTTTCCCTCATTAGAATAAAAGGTAGGATAGCATTGTATAACCTAGCCTTAGGTAGCAAATTATCTAACCTAGTATACATGCAGCCACTTTCTAATTTTCCCTCAAAAACTCCCTATTTCCTTTACCAATTTTTTTTTGTTTTCCCTCTCAAATTTTTTGCTCCCCCCCCCCCCTTCATCAAACATCCTTTTTGTTTTTCCCTCTAATTTTTTTGGCTCCCCCTTCAGCAAACAACCCCTCCCCAAACATCCGTCAGCAAACGTCCTGCCACCGCCCCCAACCTATTTTCGCAGACATCGGCCCCCCTCCCCCATCTGATCGGGGATCTGATCAATGGCAGATCTGTTTGCTATTTTGTTCGGTACCTCGACGCATCAGGGATGCACTACAGTTCGACACCTAGGGCTTGTTCACGGTTATAGTTTCTTTTCTTTGTTAGTTTCAACATTTTAGGTTTTATGGTTTCACAATTATTTGCAAAAATATTTTGGTATTGTTGTGTACATAACTAAGGGCCTAGGGCTTGGACATAATTTTGAGTCCCAACTAATTGAGAATCGAGATCCATATCTTGAGGTACATATATTGTTATTTCTTGAAAAAGTTAATAGTATTAGTGTATTGTGTATCTCAAATATTGAGCACAATGAATTTGTTGAACAACTTGGCGGGAATGTTGAAAAAAGAAATTAATTGAATGATGCACGATGAATGGTTTTCTTATTAAAATGTTTTTTTTTCTTTTGTTTATAGTAACAGTGATTATTTTTTATAAATATCCACTTAAATCGCGTGTGTGCAATGTCTAACAAAGACTAGTCAGTTGTGACCGTACCAAAACACTAGAGTTATCACGAGTGTTAAGTTGCGTCTAACAAACATGTTCATATGATTTGCATGGTTTTGTTTCTAGCTTTTTGTGAATTACCATGGTATATGTTGATGATAAGGTTGCCTGGGATGTTGGAGAGGGTACTAGAAGAACTCTGGAAAGAGGCTATTGGAAGCCAAGCATGAGGTAGAGGATTTTCATTCATATATACCTATTAATTCTTAGGAGCCGGATAAATTTGTACTGACTTTTATGTGTGTGTGTGTGTGTGTGTGTGTATATATATATATATATATATATATATATATATATATATATAATATATATATATATATATATATATATATATATATATAAATATTGGAAATGGTAATTTTTGTCGAACGTCCCTACCGGGAATCGATCTCCTGATCACTTGGGCCGCATGCCTCACCGCTACCACTAGGCTAGGGATCATTTCCAATATATATATATATATATATATATATATATATATATATATATATATATATATATAAATATATATATATATATATATATATATATATATATGGCCGGGGCATAATTTGTACTGGTAGAATTTGAGCACAGAGATTGAAAGGATCAGGCGAGGGAACTGATGAATGGATTGCCCGGTGTTTGCGATAAGCAGGTGGTTATTTAATCTCCTAATTGTTTTTTATTCTATACTGGAGCGTACATCTTGACCCTCCAGCGAGAGCTTGTATTAGCGAAAGCCTCGTGGAACTGGGGATGCCGTCTTAATTTAATTTATTTCGTTGATGTGTTTGATGCAGATGGAACTCCTAAAGGCGATGAAGAAAAATGTATGCACCAAGAGTTGAATGAATCTTGATTTATTTGTTTTTCTCTAATTCCCTTTTGGTGGTAACTTAGTTTTAATGGTGTGATAAATTACAATGTGCAGGACAGATTGATGGAAGAGGAGAACAAGAGGCTGACTTAAAACCAGGAGGTTGTTTTACAAAAACTTCCTCATTAATAAAACCATTCAGAAAAGCACTTTTGACATCCATTTGGAAAAGTTTAAAATTTTGAAAGTTAGCAAAGACACAAAGCATCCGAATGGATTCAAGTCTTACAACCGGAGCATACGTCTCATCGTAGTCGATACCTTCCTCTTGGTTGTATCCTTGAGCTACTAGACGCGCTTTGTTGCGAGTGACTGAACCATCTTCATTTATTTTATTACGAAAAACCCATTTAGTACCAATAATCGAATGGTTAGCCGGTTTAGGAACAAGTTCCCAGACCTGGCTTCTTTCGAATTGGTTGAGTTCTTCTTGCATAGCAGAAATCCAAAATTCATCATTAAAAGCTTCTAAAATATTTTTAGGCTCAATTTGCGAAATGAAAGCAGTGCTAGCAATAGAATATCTTAAAGATGATCGAGTACTTACTCCGCGTGATACCTCACCTATTACCAAGTTTTCTGGGTGTGACGGCTTGAACTCAAACTTCTTCGGTAAGCCCTCCAGAGAATTGGTTTCAGGGGTGGTATTCATCGGTGTGGAAGTTGATGGTTCAACATCATCGTCGGGATAGCCGCTGCACTATTTTTCTCATCAAAAGAAACATTAGTAGATTCTTCTACAATCATTGAGCATTTGTTGAACACTCTATATCCCTTACTCTTGGCAGCATAGCCAAGAAAAATACCGTCGTCAGCTTTGGCATCAAACTTGCCTAAGTTGTCTTTGGTATTTAGGATAAAACAACGACAATCGAACACTCTAAAATATGAGACATTAGGAGTCCTACCAAAGCAAATCTCATAGGGTATTTTCTTCGAAATAGGTCGAATAAGCACCCTATTTAAAACATGGCAAGTTGTACTGACAGCTTCTGCCCAAAAGTATTTCTGAAGTGAAAATTTATTCAACATGACTCTAGCCATATCGCCAAGAGTCATATTCTTCCGCTCCATAACACCATTTTGTTGAGGAGTTCTAGGACAAGAAAACTCATGATCAAAACCATTTGTTTCGTAAAACTTTTCAAAATCAAAATTTTCGAATTCGCCTCCATGATCACTTCGGATTCGAGTAATCATGTAGCCTTTTTCGTTTTGGACCTTTTTGGCAAAGATTTTGAAAACTGAAATAGTATCGCTTTTGTTTGTAAGGAAGAAAACCCAAGTAAATCTTGAAAAATTATCTACAATAACAAATGCATAGAGTTTTCCACCAAGACTGGCTACTCTACTGGGACCAAATAAGTCCATGTGCAGTAATTGTAAGGGTCTAGTAGTACTTACAGTGTTTATGGATTTAAATGAAGATTTGGTTGCCTTATTCAGTTCACATTCGGCACATACCGTGTCCTTCTTGAATGTGATGTCGGGCAGACCTCTTACTAGCTTATTTATTGATAGCCTGGATATAGTATCCATATTGGCATGACTAAGACGCTGGTGCCATAATAGTCTTTCATCCTTGTGGGCATAGAGGCATCTTTCTGCACTGTTAGTATTTCTAGATAGATAGAAAATATAAATGTTATCTTCTCTTATCCCTTCAAAAGCAATGTCTCCAGTTGACCTATCATAAATGTATCATTTATCTTTTCCAAAGTTAATATCATATCCATGTTTAGCAAAATGACTTATGTTGAGCAGGTTATGCTTTAACTCAGTCACTAGGCAGACATCCTTTATTACAGGAGGAGGATAACCAATAGTACCATTACCTATGATGTAGCCCTTTAAATTATTACCGAATGATACATATCATTTTCTTTTCATCGATAGTGATACGAAAAGATTTGCATCTCCCGTCATATGTCACAAGTAACCACTATCGAGAATCCACTTGCTTTTGGTTGAGGAAGGAAGGTCCACCTACATCACGAGTAGATGTGAGCTTTGGTACCCAAGTTCTTGTGGGTCCTAAAATGTTAGTCTTCGGCACCCATGCATATAGATTAATATCAACTAATTTCCTAATTCTACATTGTGGTGAGATATGACCATGTAATCCATAGTATGTGCAACTAGCATGCCTATTTGTGTTAGGAGCAGGTTGATATTGATGTCTATATGCAGTATGGTGATAGTTATGTGAAACAGCAGAATAGTAACTATGTGTAGCAGCAGGATAGTAGTTATGTCTATGTACAGTAGAAGGATAATAGTTATGAGTAGATTGAGAGTGATATCTACGTGTATATAGTTTACGTGATCCATAGGAGTACGTGTACATATAAGCATAATTACATGCTGCATGTGGGTGACGTGTTTTACAATTAAGAGTGGTCTGGTGTTTTGTGTGTGTTCTGTGACTGTGTGATTGGGTTTAAGGTTGAGCAACCGGTTTTTCCAACCTGATCTCTAATTTTTTAGAGACAGCATTCAGTTCATTGCACTTAGCATTCAAACCAATAATCTTAGCAATAAAGATCTTGTGTTTATTTTTTTCTTCAGCAAGTTCTTTGTTGAGTGCTGAGATCTCACATGTTTGCTTCTCAATAAGTGTTTCGGCATCATGTAAGCTTAATTTAAGCTTGGACACCTCATCAGTGACTTCCGTCGGTGGAGTGTCTCTAATATTATCAAGTAAAGAAGAAAGATTTTGAATCTCTATTTCATAGCCTTTGATTTTCTTCTTGGCATGCTTATATTTACTAACGACTTTCTTATGATTATTTAGTAAGTCATTAAAGGCATCGCCAAGTTCATCAAATGTAAAGTCATCAAGAGTTTCGCTAGTTACCTTCTCGAATGTTGCCATTAGGCAGACATTAGCAGTGTCTCGAGGAGAGTCATCTTCTTCCTCAGAATTACTGGCTTCGCTTTCGTACCAAATACTAGTGTTGGCATACTTTCTCGAAGAAGGCTTCTTGTAGGGCTTCTCATATCGGTTACCTTTCTTTGCGAAGGGACAGTCCTTTCGAACATGTCCAGTCTTTTTGCAGCTGTAGCACGTGGGTTCTTCCTCGTCGTCTTCTTATTGTTCCTTCTTCTTTCGATTGAAACGAAAGAACTTCTTGAAGTTACGGACTAGAAGAGCTTGATCATCACCTTCAGAATTGTCGTCGTCCGTCTCTTCAGGATCAGCCCTTCGACGATGAGCTTTTAGGGCAATCTTTTTTACCTTTGGAGCAGGTTCGTCGAAGTCTTTGAGGTCGAGCTCGTGGGTCATCAGCTTTCCCATCAAAGTTTCCATAGATATTTTGGTGAGATCATTGCCTTCTATAATTGTTGTTACCTTAGGGTTCCAGATCTTCGGTAGCCCCCTAAGTAACTTGCGGATCTTCTCATGATTGGAGTATTGTTTGCCAAGAGATGACAGAGGATTGATGACGTCAAGGAACCTTGTGAACATTTGGGTGATCGTCTCATTCGGCTTCATCTTGAACGCCTTGTATTCTTGAATTAGACGACTGATCTTAGATTCCTTGACTTGAGTGGTTCCTTCATGCGACACTTTCAGAAGCTTCCATACTTCGTGCGAGGTGGTGCATGTCGAGACCATGTTAAATTCATTCCTATCTATTGCACAAAAAAGAGCATTAATAGCTCTAGCATCTAGACTCGCCTGTTTCTTTTCCTCGTCAGAATATTTGTCGTTAAGTTTTTCGATGAGATCTTCCTCGACAACTATTCTGGTGGGCTTTTTGTAACCATCGGTGACAATGGTCTACAGGTCAAAGTCTAGAGACTTGAGATAGAAACTCATCTTAGTTTTCCAATAGGTGTAGTTGGTTCCATCAAATAGGGGTAGCCTATGAGTAGACTGTCCCTCACCATGGTTGGAAAACATAGGTTGTGTGGTTGCCATGGATCAGCTCTAGGATGTTAGTCCTTGTTAAGAGAACGGAGCTCTAATACCAATTGAAAAACAGATAGGCAACTCTAGAGGGGGGTGAATAGAGTTTATAACAATAATGACCAAATAAAAATTAACTCTTTTTACCAACAGTAAATAATCAGAGTAGTAAATACAAAAATAAAAAGATCAAGAGAGCATACGCAAACACAGTCATTTTTAACCTGGTTTCTCTCATGGAGGACTAGTCCAGGCCTGAGAACTCTAGCTCAGGATTAAATCCACTATTTGTGAAATAGTAGTTACATCTCGTGCCTTTTCTTCAGAAGAGCACGTCAACTTCTTACAAAGATCGCTGTGATGATGCTTGAAATTTTCCAAGTGACTTTCTTGACTCTTGCACAAACTCCTAACTGAATAGCACTGAGCACTTTTAGGCTTAGGAAGCTTATGGCTAGTAGATGGGAAGGTTAAGGCTTGTATAAGGCTTATAGAGAAGACAAGAAGAGATAATTGGATGATTGAGAATGAGAGAATTTAAGGCCTATTTATACTAGTTGGGATAGGCAGAATTCGGCCAGAATTCTGTGTCAAGAATTCAAATTTTTGGCCGTTGGACAAATAGCATACAACAAACCCTAAAAATTAGGGTCCTAGAAATCAGGGGCAGAGTTCGGCCCGAACTCTGTATGAGGCAGAGTTCGGCCCGAACTCTGTCTCTATGCTGACAGAAAGTTCAATGGGCCTATGTGGGCTAAGTTTGGCTTTGGTGGAGTTTTGGGTTTGTTTGGGAGATAATGTTTAAGCCAAGAATATCCAGTGCTACTCAGTTTACATTTAGCTAGACTCAATAAATATAAAATAGTACAGACTCTAAAAATGAGTACGCTGCAGGAAAGAGACGACGTCCGTCTGCACTGAGTTCTGTCTTGATGCGTCATATTGAATTATGGCAAGTATCATATTATCAATTTGTCAATATTTGGTTGACTGTGATTTGGGTCAACATCAAGTACACCAGAAATGTTAATAACTCTTGTAACTTAATAGCACTCGTAACTTTCGCCTAGATAGTCTAGCACTACTAAAATATGCTATATTAGCGACGTTGTTTAGCGACGGAAGAAAATACCGTCGCTAAATATATAATATAGCGACTCCTTTCTATTGACATCGCAAAACGTCGCTGAATAGCGACGTTCAGCGACACTAGATACATTACGTCGCAGAATAGCGACGTTCAGCGACATATTATTAAAATATGTCGTCTATATTAAAATGGTTGCGACGATTAGCGACGTCGACTGTTGACGTCGCTAACTTTTTTACTTAGGGCACAGTCCTGTTTCTTTTTTCCCCCTCACTCGAAAACTCAAAAATTTCGTAAATTTTCCTCGAGCTCTCGGCGACTCCCTTCCCCCCCCCCCCCCGGCGACTCCCTCCCCCCCAGGCGACTCTATCCCTCCTCCGGCGACCCCTACCCCCCCTCGTCGAGCACCTCCTCCTCGAGCTCCTCCTCCTCCAATCCATTTTTCCTCGAGCTCTCGGCGACTCCCTCCCCCCCCGGCGACCCCCTCCCCCCCCCTCCGACGACCCCTACCCCCCCGGCGACCCCTACCCTCTCCGGTAAACCCTAACCTAACTCCTCATCCTCCTTCTCTCCCCCCCCACACACACACACAGACACACACAGTTAGTATCAGTTAGTTATCTTCCCTAATCCAAGCTTCACTTATTAAGGTATTTCGAAATCGCCTTTTTTTAGAACTACTACAACATTTTTTCCCTTCTTCTATACTAAAATATTATCAAGTACAACCCATTGGCCATCCGTTGCGTAATGAGTCTTTTGTTATCAACAATAAAAGTTATAATAAAAGGAGGATGTTAAATGCGTGGGAAAGATGTCTTATTTGAAAATAGATTTAAAAATAAACAATGGAGAAGATGAATATAGAAATATGAATTCAATATTTGATGAAGAATTTATGGTAATAGAGAATTGAATGGTAGGCTATGTCATTATAACTGGCAGATCTCATATAATCATATGTAGTGATAATTATAAGAAAAAATTTAAATTGTATCCTACTTTATCTACACTAATTAGACTTTGGGTACTGGATTTGTCCATTTAGAGTTTGGGTACTCGAAATTAGAGAGTGTAGTGTTAGTATCAGTTAGCTATAGTGATGGTATCAGTAAGGGTGTCATGGTGCAAGATGTGCATGTAAAATTGGATAGGTACATAAGTTCTATATATATATATATATATATATATATATATATATATATATATATATATATATATATATATAGTGGTGCTAGTGTAATAAGAATATAGAAGAGAGCAGCAGTAGTAGGGTCTGTCATGCCTTTTATGCAATACAACAGGTTGGGGGATACCAGGGAAGCCCTGCAGGCAAGAGAAGGCCAATGCTCACTGCTCCTAGGCAAGGACTAGTGGTAAGGTTAGGAGGGAGTAAGGTATGTGTGTGTGTGTATGTTAATTATCTGTGTGTATGAAGAAAGAGCTTAAATTGGTGTGGGTGTATAGTTGTGTACAAGAAATAGTGTTTGTCCCTGTTTTCTAAAGGAAGCAGCTATGAAGAGTGAGATGAGTGTGTACAAGAGCCAGTAGGCAGGCAGGGGTCATCCTAAATCAGTGTGTACTGGTAAGATATGTATAAGATTTGTAGTTGATAGGGGATTTTGGATACTTTTAGCTTGGTTAATGTTCTGGTTGTGAGGTTTGGCATGGTTTAGCTATAGTTGACCTAGATATTGAGTAATGAAATCAAGTTGACTAGTAGACCCATTTGACTAGTTTACCAAGGTTTGACTATCTAGCTAAGCCTCAGGATATTAGGCACTGGAGTAGGCTTATTCATAATGTTTTAAAGTACATGATAGCTACACATATCTAGCCAAGTGTAGGTAAGGATTGGGTATCTCAAGATACTAAGTTATAAGGTAAATATAGCTACACAGATATATGTGTGTGTGTGTGTGTGTGTGTGTGTGTGTGTGTGTGTGTGTGTGTGTGTGTGTGTGTGTGTGTGTGTGTGTGTAGAGTTGAGAGTAATTGATTAGTGTGTGATATTAAATGTATATGGGGACATTATATTCATGGGGTCTTAGATATCGGTTGTAGGTGATATTATATATATATGGTCTGACGATATCAAAACGAATCTAGTGTGTCTGAATGAGATATCGGTTGTAGGTGACATTATATTCATGGGGTCTACTTGATTTTTCATGGGGTCTTAGATATCGGTTGTAGGTGACATTATATTCAAGTCTTCAAAATTGATGTTAAGACAATTTTCAACTTGACCCTGGCGATATCGAAACGAATCTAGTGTATCTGAATGAGATTGGCATCAGTAAGAATCGATAGCATATGTGTACACGTTGGATGCACAAGAACTTATGTGCGATATAGCATGGTTATTAGTAACTATCCGCTACTAATATGTGTCCCATAATAAGACATAATATACGAATTTATGCCTATTGGATAATGTGTGTCCATCTTTGCAGAATTATTTCCAAATGGATATAAATTACTACTTGCGGAATCGTTCATGGATGTACAATCGTCGTCCTGATGATATGTGTAGTGTGCGGGATGAATACATAGCGGGAGTAGAGCAGTTCCTGCAGTTTGCTAAGGCATTCCCTCAGTACATGGATGGCACCAAAATTAAGTGTCCGTGTGTGAAATGTTATAACGTGAAATATTATCCAGAAGTGGAAGTGACATATCATTTGTACTCGAGGGATTTCATGCCTAATTACTATCAGTGGACCGCACACGAAGAACTTGTCTTTAGCATCAGAGCCGGAGCCTTATGTTGAGCCGTATATGCATACGGGACCTAATTTTGTTTCAGATAATCATGCATACGACGACGGGTGCGTGAACATGGTTTTCGACGCTATGGGGCCTAGTTTCGTTCATGATGCAGCTGAGGAGGCACCGAATGTCGATGCTGCAAAATTCATGGAGTTGTTGGAGAATGCAAGGACTCTATTGTATCCTAGTTGTGAGGATCATTCGTCGTTGGAGGTGGTTACAAGACTGTTGAGCATTAAGTCAGATTTTAACATGTCGCAAGAATGCTACAACCGAGTGTTGGAGTTGATTATAGAGATATTGCCGACGGGTGCTAAGTTACCTAAAGACTTCTATCGGTCTAAGAGGATGGTGAGATCGCTCTGGATGGGATACGAGAAAATCGATTCTTATCGCAATGGGTGCATGCTATACTACAAAGATGACAAGGACGCAGATGTGTGCAGATTTTGTGGTGATGATCGCTATAAGACAACTAGTACATGAAGGTCTACCGGTGCAAGAAGACCGACCGATTCAATGCACTACTTGTCTTTAATGCCGTGGTTGCAAAGATTATTTATGGTGAAAGAGACGACCGAAAATATGAGTTGGCATATACGAGAACAGATTAAAGGAGTGTTGGATCACACATCCGATAGAGAAGCGTAGAAGCATTTTGATCGAGTGTATCCTGATTTTGCTTCAGATCCGCGTAATGTCATGTTGGGGCTATCTTCTGACGGTTTTACTCCTTTTGGTCTTTCGGGATCCTAGTATTCATGCTGGCCTGTGATTGTCACTCCGTATAACCTACCGCCTTGGATGTGCATGAAGACTCAGTACATGTTTCTAACCGTTATAATTCCTGGTCCGAACAATCCCAAGAGAAACATTGATGTGTACTTACAGCCTTTGATAGATAAGTTGAATCAGTTATGGAAAGTAGGCTCTAACACGTACGATGTTTCCAGGAAGCAGAATTTTCAGATGAAGGCAACCCTTATGTGGACCATCAACGACTTTTCGGCCTATAAAATGTTATCTGGATGGATCACTCATGGCCGTCTCTCATGTCTGTATTACATGGACCGTACTAAGGCTTTCTACTTGAAACACGGAGGAAAACCGTACTTCTTTGATTGTTATCGGCAATTTCTGCCAAAAGATCATTCGTTCAAAAGGAATAGGAATGCATTCCGTGCCGGCGTTGTAGAGAGGGGTGATCCACCACCAAGGTGGTGCGGAGCCATGATATGGAGGAGGTTAGAGATTTTCCAAGTGCTATCGAAGATCCTACAACTAGGTATAAGTGCGATGGATTTGGTAGAGATCATAACTGGACAAAGAGGAGCATATTCTGGGATCTGCCATATTGGAGTACCAATCTGATCAGACATAATCTTGATGTCATGCATATTGAAAAGAATGTGTTTGATAACATAATTAATACTGTAATAGACGTAAAGGGAAGAATGAAAGACAATTCCAAGGCCAGGTTGGACTTAGAAGAAATATGCAAACGCCCTGCATTGCATTTGATAAAGGAGAATGGAAAATAGTTCCTGTCGAAGTCAATTTTTTTACTGGACAAGGAGGATAAAGTGAGACTTTGTCGGTGGATCCAGGGCCTAAAATTTTCAGTCAGATATGTGTCAAATCTGAGAAGATGTGTCAATCCGAAGGAAAACAAATTGACGGATATGAAGAGCCACGATTGTCACGTATTCATGGAGAGGTTAATTCCAATTGCATTTCGAAAATTCTTACCGCAGGCAGTTTGGGATCCATTGACGGAGCTTAGCATATTCTTCAGGGATCTTTGTTCTAAGAAATTGTTCGTTGATCGTCTAGAAAAGCAAGAGAAGGACATTGCGGTAACACTGTGCAAGCTAGAGATGGCGTTTCCTCCTGGATTCTTCGACTCTATGGAGCATTTGCCGATTCATCTATCCTATGAGGCACGTGTTGGTGGACCCGTCGAATATCGATGGATGTACCCGTTCGAGCGACATTTGAATCACCTAAAAAAAGGTAAAAAATAAGGCACAGGTCGAGGGTTCTATTTGTGAAGCCTATGTTCTCGAGGAGATCACAAACTTTTGTTCGATGTATTTTAAGCCTCATGTTGTAACTAACAGAATGAGAGCTTCCAGAAACGACGACGGAGATCATGAATGTAATGATACAATACTGAAGGTATTCAATGCCCCAGGAAAGCCATCGGGTAATGAAGAAGAAATATCTAAACGATGATGAGCTAAGGGCTGCTCAGGTATATGTATTACTCAACTGCGATGATGATGAAGTAGAAAAGCTGAAGGGGTAAGTAATTAATACGTCTATATTATTTTAATAGTATTGATTATTATACTATTACATTAATTGAACGATGTTATTTTCAACATATTTAATGATGATGTGAGGTCAGGTAGGCCACACATAACAGAAGAAGAACTAGAACAAGAAATGAGGCATTATTTTCCCTCATGGTTGAGTACATTTGTAAGACTTGAGAACTCTGTAATTACCTTTCTGTATATGCACTTGAGAATGAGCTTAATTTAATTTTTTGTGGTATTTAGGTCGATCGTCCATACGCAAGACTTGAGAATGAGTCTATTAGAACGCTAGCCAAGGGACCAATTTATGCTGCAAAAATATGGCCAAGCTACTGTGTTAATGGGTTTAGGTTCAAGTCAACAACTTGCCCGATCAGAGACAACTTTGTGGATCTCGATTCCACCAAAAATAGTTGTTTGTGTATCAAATCTTCGAACTACAAAGATGTTGATGCGGACAACAATTTCTATCGCGTCCTACGGGAGATTGTGGAGCTGACATATATTTATAGAATAGAGCCTGCTAAGATTGTGTTATTCAGGTGTGATTGGTTCGATCCGATTGAAGGTCAAGGGTGAAAAGTAGACAAGCACGGTCTTATGGACATAAACTATCGGCGTCGATATCAAGCCTATGAACCATTTGTCCTATCAAGTCAGGCTCACTCGTGTACTTCACAAGTTATCCTAAACGGGGAATAACAAGGTCGGACTGGTGGACAGTATGCAAGACCAAAGCTAGAAATACCTTTGAGGTTGATGATATAGCTTATCAGGAGGATGAACTACCTCTTGTAACAAATATTGTAGAAGTGGACACGGCGGAAGTTCCTCATTACACATCTAATTGTGTAGAAGAAGTAGAATTATCTGAAGAGGAAGATGCAGATAAAAGTGAAGATGTAGAGGAGGAAGAAGAAGAAGAAGAAGAGCTAAACGAACTAGATGAATTTTTAGAAGAGGATTAAATCTGTACGTTTATTTTATCATCATATTTGATACTTTAGTGACACTTTTATCATATAAATCTGTGACACTTTAGTGACACTTTTATCTGTGACTATGAGATTTTTGAAAATTCTGTGATGTTTATCATATAAATATGTATATTTGTTTTATTGTCATATGTTATTATCAGGTATGACTAGACCCGGACGACGCGGAGGATATTATGTTAGGCAGTCCCGTCTGCCTCGGGCTGGGGATGCAGATTCTGTACCCTCATCCTTATCTCCGAGTACGCCAGTGTACCATTCTGTTCCCGGTCCATTATCGGGACAGGGCAGTTCCAGCAAGTTGGCGACTCCTCCCTCGTCGTCCAGCATTCCTGATCCCACGTCCAGCATTCCTCCAGCGTCCAGCATTCCTCCTTCCAACGGCTCCATGGGGAGAGCCGACGCTGAGCATATGGAGGACGACGATCAGACTGATCCTGCCCAGCCAAGAGGTGAGAGCGACCATCCATGCCCTCCCCCGGATGAGATGCGTATGGAGATTTGGACGGACGGGCCTACGAAGTAAGTTAATTGGTTAATATATATTTCTCAAATGATTATATGTACATATATATTCATGAAATTTATTATTATATAGATATCAGCCTCCTGCAATACAGAGACAGCTGGGGTTATTTCTGAGGCAAACTATGGTGGGCCTTGGATTAACTACTCAGATACTCCCGCAGATAGGAAGGCCTTTTGGTTGGCCCACTTCAAGGTAAAAATTTTATTTATTTTTAAATTTTAATAATCATTTGTGTATATTATATAACTTTTTTATTTTACTTCTTATAGAGGACCTATTTCGATCTACCACACCGGGCGACGAAGATCGAGGCCCAATTTTCTGCCATCGCAGGCAAGCTCATCCGTGATGCGATCTACGACCAGAAGTCTCGTGATCGCTTCGGAAAGCCGATCCATGGTTGGATCATGCCAGAGCAGTGGACTACGATGAAGGCTAGATTCGCCGAAGCCAGGTACCAGGAGCGGTCTGACAAGGCCAAGGTGGCGCGGTCGAGCGCCAGTAAGTGGTGTGGTGGCTCCATTCCGATGACAAAGTATTTTTGTTGTCTGGTACGTTTGCTATGACGGACATCATTTTATATATAGTTGGATAGAATGTTTAAACTAATAATAGATAATATATTTTAACAGGTAAAAAAGGATGAGGACCCCAACATGGTGACGGTCTTCCTGGTCACCTATCGGAGGGCTGGGGAGTTCATTAACGAGAGGGCGACGCAGGCATATGTACGTTCTATTCTTTATATTAATTTACTATAATTTAGAAAATAGGAAAATAGATATCAATATCGACTTTGGCAAACACTTATACGTTAGCAAACATTATTCTAGGCCGAGTTTGTTTGGCTACAAAAGGAGGCGGCTGCTGTTGCTAGTGCACCAGCAGAGGGAGGGGCTGGTACTTCCTCCCAGCCGCCTACAGCTCCATCGCCGGACGACCTCTGGATGACCGTCGTTGGCGGTCTTCAGAAGGGTACGTACTACGGTACGGGATCCTACGGTGCCTATTTGGCTTCAGAGTCATCCCGGGCCCCCTCTGTGAGTGCGCAGTCACCAGCTTCGCAGGCGTCATCACGAGCTCAGGATATTCGTCATCAGATCGACGAGCTACGTCACGAGTTGCAGCAGCATATTTTTGATCACCTTACCGCAGAGCGACGATCCGACCCTCCGATGAACACCGGATGATTTGATGCGGTCAAGCGCAGTATACAGGAGCTTATGAGTCTGCAGCAGGCTACAGCTGCCAGCTTGTACACGCTCACCGAGTCTACGCAGCGCACAGAGCAAAGACAGGTCGAGCTGAAGGGATCGCAGAGGACCATGTCTGCCTCACTCACTAAGGTATCGGCTTTGATTGAGGAGAGTACTCAGAGGATAGTGAGTACCCCTGCTGCACATGGTGAGCGACTGCGAGAGCTGGAGCAGATACGTCCTTCCGGTCCATCGACGGCGCCGACTCCAGACATTGTACTGCCTCCTACTGCCCCTACGGTGCAGCTCACACAGGAGCAGTATGAGTACATGCTATCCCAGATGCGTGGTAGGGGTCCTCAGTGATCTAGTAGATTTTTTTTATCATCTTTGTATGTATTGGCCCTATAGGCCCATTGACTATTCTGTACACTAATTTTCATTATTATTTAACTTTGTTGGACATGTATGTTTGTTGGACATGTATGTTTAATTTGTTGGTATTTTTATTGAGTACATGTATGATATTTAGTTGTAGACTGTTATGATGGAAGACTGTTAATTATATATGATGATATCTGAGACGGGGATGACAAATATACCTACGCTGGGTTATAAGCGATGATCTGATATACAAAGGAGGTGTTGCCCAAAATTTAAAAAAATATAATATGTATTTTTGTGATGATGTGTGTCTGTGTTTACAGTGTATGTAAAATACAGTGTTCGGAACCATCGATAGTTTTGATTACTGTTGTATGTTTTATTTTGGACAGAAAGAGCAACTGTTCAGGGTGTACTTCTGAGAGCTTCATTTTCACATCCTTCACTCTCTCGGGACATCGTACAGGATCCCGAGAAGGACGTGAAGAGGAAGCTCTGAGAAGTGCACCCTGAACTGTTGCTCTTTCTATCCAAGATAAAACATAGAACAGTAAGCGAAACTGTCGATGGTTCGAACGCTGTACCTCACACACACTGTAAACACAGACACACAGCATAACAAAAATACACATTATATTTTTTTAATTTTTTTCAGGATTCTGCGACGGATAGCGACGGATAGCGACGTCTTAGCTACGTATGGGGACGTCGCTAATACGTCGCTAATTAGCGTCGGTACGTCGCTGTACGTCGCTACCTTGCTGACGTGGCAGGCATGCCATGTCATCACATAAACAGAAATAAACGTCGCTAAGTAGTCGTACTACATCGCTATTTTTGCGACGTAAAGTTGTCGTCGCTCTCCGTCGCTAACTTTGCGACGACCCAGTGACACGGCAGTGACGTCGCAAACAGCGACGTAGAGCGACGAATTTGTCATCTACGACTAGCTTTAAAGCGACCTTCATTTTTTGTCGCTAAAGTCGTCGCTAATTACGATCAGCGACGTATTTTCCATAATTAGCAACGTATCTGGACGTTGCTAATCTGCATTATTTTAGTAGTATAGATAGTCTGTAGGGCTTGTGACTGCGGGAATATCTCAACTACATCTTGTTAGTAACTAGACCTGTGATAATCGTAATTAGCCAATGATAGCAAGCCGTAGGACTTGATTGGCCGTGCATGAATAATTATCTCATAATTAACATGGGAAGTATATTCTACCTCTTGTTCTTCATGATGCAAGCAAGTATGTTTATTTAAATCTTGTCATTTATGTTATCATAATTATGTTCTCGTATCAGTTGTTTTATATGTTGGTTTTAGTTCATAAGTTGAGTCTTTCTTGTGGTACTTGCTCTTTCTGGGGTCTGACCTAACTGTCGGAGTGACACCCAAGGATCTAACTGCTTTTCAGACAGATGGTGAACACCAGGAGTAATCGTGGCAACAAGTGGGTTTCTTATTTTTCTCTCCTACTCTAATGTAACTTATTTTTTTGAGACGTTTAGCCGCCGAGTACGTGTTAGCTCGTGTTAAAACTTTACTTTTGTCTGCCTAAGGGCTGTAATATGATTAACAAATTCTATGGTTGATCATGTATGACTTAACTCTTGCTAGTATTCGTATTTTGTATGACTAGCTTCATGAACAGCTGAATATGTAATGTTTGGGATACCTTACTTTTGTATGTCTGATGATCTAACATCTTGTAACATCTATTTGCTTACTTAAGATTGAGATACTAGATTTTTTCTTGGCCATAAGGGACTGATAGATTGTAGACTAACCCTCATGCATCTAGACAGCCATGACTATATTGCGAAGTGTGTTACACTCCAATGTACGTAGCTGGTTATGTCTATCCCCTGCTCTCCAGTATTCTGGTTCTGGGACATGACAGACTCCCTCATCGATCGAGTCTCCGGGTTGCGTCCATCCCCGCTATGGCCGACCGGCCTTCGTCAACAAAACCTACCGCCGCTCCCACAGCCTGTAACCTCGCCAGTCGACCCCACCATGCTCCTCCTCTTCCATGACACCAGCGACCAGACGCCGAGCCCTCCATCGCCGCCACCGCAGATCCAGTCTCCGCGCTTGCGTTGGTAGAGTGACACCTGCTCGACGATCGTGCCTTTCCAAGTCGAGCGCCGCCGACATTGCCACTCCACTTTCTGCCTGCGACGAGCCTCGATAAGCGATGTCGTTCCCCAACCTCTCTCTTGCTCATGTTCTCTCAACTCTCTCCTCCCCAAAATGTTTTCTATCCCCCTTGTGATAAGAACAACAATTTTATTTTACTTTATTTTTATTCGTTGCTTTGTCTCTCTCTCCATCGATTATGCTCCCTCTGCTTTCTTTCTAATTTGGGGGAAGCAACACCCACATGAAAAGAGGAGGAAAGGCAGTATGTATGCGTGTATGCACATACATATGTACATATGTATGTACGTGCGTGAGTGTGTCTTTAGTAGTATACATATTATTAGTATTATTATGATCTTTTATTAGTTGTTATTAACCCTTATTATTAATATTATTTGGTTATTAATTAATTTTTGTTGGTTTTATTAGTATTAATATTTATTAGTAAAATTATATTATTGCATTATTATGGTATTATATTATATTATTATATTTTATATCCAGTATGAATATATATATGTATTTTACTTAGTATAAATATTATTAGGTATTATTATTTTTTGTACTAAGTATTATATATATACCTTTATTATGGTACTACTAGTACTATTATATTAATATTATTGTTATTTCTATTGTTTGGGTTTCCAATTTATTTTGCCACACTTTATTGTAATAAAATATAATTTTTGGACTTTGCTTGTAATTACAAACTGGCCTCGAAGCCCTAAATAAATTATTTTATTATTTTACGATATTTTAAATAAATGCTAAATCGACCTATAATTATGTTTGACTATAAGTAGATTTTTGCCTTAAATGTTCTCTAAATTTTGTGTATTTTTCTAAAAAGTATTTTGCTAGTAAAAATATTGTTTCTAATATTATAAGCATTTTCTTGAATGAACCGCCAGGGGCTGCCTGTTAGACCGCGGGGTACGCTGCCGCCACAGCCGAGGGGTCGTCAGTCAAATTCGAGGAAGAGAAAAGCGCCGTGGGAGCCGGGACGGATGGAGCTGTCCGCGTTGAGGTGGAGGCCGCATCTGGAGTGGCGAGGGTGGTGGAGGGGGAGAGCGCCCGTCTCCGGGTGGTCAGGGGGGACCGGGGGAGAACGCGCGGCTTCGGCGAGCAAGTCTGCCGTTCACGCAGGCAGATGCCGGGGGGGCGACCCGAGGATAGAGGGAAGGGAGGAACGAGGGGGCCGACGCCGGAGACCGAGGTAGGGTGGTCTCCGAGGCGCACGAGGAGGCTTGCTCATCCGGCGACGGCGGGATAATGAAGGGGAGCCGAGAGCGGGAGGAAGAAGCGGGGGGGGAGGTTCTGGAGGACTCGAACGCCAAGGGCGTCCGAGGGGGGCGGCTTGGACGAGGAAGGGAGGTGGCGAGAAGGCATCGGGGAGGAAGGGGAGGCGGGTGGGGGGGCTAGGTCAGCCGGCGCTGGCCGAAAGGGGAAAGCCAAGGACGGGAGAACATGGGGGAGCGCTCTGGACATGATAAACTTTATATATATATATATAAATATATATATATATATATATATATATATATGTGTGTGTGTGTGTGTGTGTGTGTGTGTGTGTGTGTGTGTGTGTGTGTGTGTGTGTATGTGTATGTGTGTGTGTATATATATATATATATATATATATATATATATATATATATATATATATATATATATATATATAAAATATATATATATATATAAAATATATATATATATATATATATATATATATATATATATATATATATATATATATATATATTTTTAAATACAGTTGTATATGTGTATGTGTATATAAATACAGGTGTATATGTATGTATATATATATATATATATATATATATATATATATATATATATATATATATATATATATATATATGTGTGTGTGTGTGTGTGTGTGTGTGTGTGGGTGTGTGGGTGTGTATACATATATAGGTTTACATATAGTAATAAAGAATAAAACAAAAAGAAAAAGAAAAACAAAGTAAAACAAAAAAAAGTAATAGCAATCCCAGACACAAGCCCAGCCCGGCCTAGCAGTCAAAATCCCTACAGCAAAGTTCCCCCACAGTGTTCAACCCAGGCCGAGCCCCATAGCTCCCCGAGAGCCAACCGTGAGGAATTGTATAAAGATAAACTTATATCCGAGAGGGGGAGAGATTCTAACTCAAACCCTAACTCCTACATGACACCCATGACGCATCCCCGATGCCTGGACGGTCTCCCTGCGATAGCGTGCCGCTGTGCGAGTCGCCGAACGACGGCAGCACCGTGCGCGCACGGCCTGGGGCCGAGGACAACGACAACAGCAGCCCGACTTTCTCCCCAACTTTACAGGTACAAAACTTTTCCCTCGCTCGACGATTTTTTGAGCCGTAAAGTCCTACGCTTAGACCACCTAACCCCCTACACAACCTTTTAGTTAGATTTAATTATACTACTTTAGATTGACCCGAAAATTGATTCAAAGTCGACAAAAACTTTGTTTCTTAACAGGACCAAAACCACCCATCACCCCTGTTTTGGGAGACAATTTCGCACAGGATATCGAGGAATTTAGAAATCCATTTGAACAAATTCTTAGACAACCTATAGGGCTTCATAGCCCTTTCCGTAGATTTGGATTTCATCGACTGAGCGTCGAGAAATTAGATTCCCAAAACCAAGAAAAACTTGTTTTCAAAATTAAAAAAATTCCCTCGATATGACGTGCGTCCCGTCAATCTGGGCGACGTGGTCGCGAACCGAAAGCATCGAAAGGTACGTAATGGCTTCGCGGATGTGTGGGCTTTGACGGAATTCAAATTGGTTGCGTGTGCGCGACGAATTTGATGCGTATCCGTCAAAATTTACCATATCGGTCTCTGTGCAAATTTTTTAATTACTTTGTGCACGTTCGTCAGATCGAGACGAAACTTGTGCCAACAAGACCGTGTCATTTTTTGGTCATGTATGCCAAGTTTGATCCAATTCTGAGACCGTTGATCGGATCGCTGTTTTGTGGGCCCCACGGTCCGACTCAATGGGCTATTTTGTGCACGTCCCGTCGGAATCCAACTTTGGATATATGGTTGGGTTCGTATCCAAAAATTGGACCTATTGACGTATAGTTTGATGACTTTAGAGACCATTGACTCTGACACATTTTTCGGTGCAAAGCGGGTCCAACGGCGTACACCGTTTTGACCCAAAATTATCGTTTTGCCCCTGTGTCCAGAATTGGACTTAAGGACAGGCAATCCTATAGCTAATTTGACTATTCTAAAAAATTTGGTAATGTTTATTTCAGCATCCGGAGACTTCTGCATGTTGACTGATTGTGGCTCATTGAGTGGTATAGTATTGTCGGTTTCACCAGCACAGGACCTCAGGCGAGTACATCTCTGATAGTTTTTATATCTGATTATCTCTATGAATCATGTACGTAGTAGTGTTTTACATTGATATTACATTGGTTCTTGACACGATGATACACGAGATAGTAGTTGTGGATTCTTTACATGTTGTTCGTGACCAATTTATTATCGTGTTCGTGATCTGTTTGGATCCATGAGTACTGGTCGGGCGAGAAAATACTCTAGACATGTAAACAAACCCAAAATTATTCGTGCCTAATAGCAGTCGCACACCTCACGTGCGGCGTGCCGGATCTTATTCTTGTCTAATAGCAGTCGCACATTTCATGTGCGGGATGCCGAATTTAGCCTTAGCCATTTACATGTCGAAGTAGTATTTCAACTCACTAGATAGGTACAGTGTCTGGTTCTACAGTATATATTGTTGGCTACAGTTCTTCTCTGTTTTTAGTACTCACTTGCCTTGTTCCCTATGCTCAGTTTTTGTCATGATTCTATACTTGTCTTTTCGTCATATATTTCATTATTATTTACAGATTTATGGATTTTATCATTTATTGAATCTGTTATGAGATTGTGCTCGTTCCATTCCTAACTGGAAACCAACATTTTTAGGTTTAGTTGCGACCACTCTTAGCATTGGGAAGGCTTGGGTATGCTGAGGTCAACCTAGAAATAGATAGCAGTTGTATCATTTTCATTAATTGTGAGAACTTTATATTTTTTTAATTTTAAATATTATAAATGTTGTAATCAAATTTAGAAATATGAATGAGCAATAAAGTTTATTTTAAGCATTTATTTCTTGCGGGCTTGACAGCGTTCTACTGTCGACTCTGTGGCGTAGGCTAGCTTGGACACGTCCCGTATCCGAAAAAGCGGGTGCGGGTCGTGACAAGTTTTTTGTGGTGGCCCATGCAGGTCTGGTTTCGTAAAATATACGAACTCGTGATGGTACTTAAGTTAGTCGTACCATTACGAGCCTGCGACTAGAAAATACTCATTCACAACTAGGAGTAAGTCAACATTAGGAGAATGGTTAGGAATAGGAGTCCCTAGTTTAATCTGACAGTTGGGTAGTTAAGGTTGCTACATAGGCCTCATTGAATTCTAAATCCTGTTAGATGATTTTCATAGAAGGATGCACTATTGTATTCTGAATCGATAGTATTTCTGAAGTAGGTAGATTCCTAACCCCTCTTTCCGAAAGTTTGGAAAATATTCTTTTATTTATTTGTTTTGAATTAAAATGTGATTTTAGAATTTTATAAAATATTTATAGAAGGCCTTAGTCACGGTTAAATTTTGGAGCGCAAGATAACCAAGAATTTTGGCACTGAGAGTGTGGTCGAGTACCTTGACTAGTGTTCTAGCCATGGTAGAGAAGACCGAGTCATAGGTGTATACTAACTAGGAAAACCAGGCCAAATCGTGACATAACCCTAGGAATGATTTAATTATTTATTATTAAGATTATTTGCTTTTGGAAGACCCGGTTGTTCCAAATTAGCCCGAACTCAACCCAAGTCTTGGTGGTCATGTAGTGCGACCAACGTCGTCTATGTAGATATATAGATGTGTATATATATTGGTAGTCCATTTCTAGTCTTGTGAATAATTTATATAAATTATATATTGAATATAATATATGTATTATTGCTATTTAAATTTGTATTTTCTTGGAAATAGGATAACCTCCTCTTAGAATGATAATTTGGGTTTTACTTAGGCTATACCTATATATTTGTGTATAAATATATTCATAATAGGTAGACATAGTGCTTTATACATATTTTCCCTCGACCTTGAATATTAGGGAAATGTAAATTTAAGTTTATATTCCTTTTTGCCTCCGGTCATTTTCTTCCCAATCATGATCATTTGTACAATTTTATCTTATGTCTTTTCTAAACACCGCCATAACATAAGTTCGTATCACTTATATTCTTTTCCTTGGACCTAGGAATTATTTTCAAAATAACTTCTCACTCAATTGTCTATTAATTTTGAGTTAAGTTTTTGGGATTCGAAAGTTTCCTCTCAATCGTTAAATAGTGAATATCCGTGAAATAAGGATTATAAGATGTTTACTTATTTTGACTTCGATCATTATCCTTCCTAACAAATTGTTTTTCCTTTCGAAAAGCTGATCTTATACTCGAAGAACAGATACTTGCACTTTTTCTATCTTTATCAACTTGTATGATATTTTAAACTCTTTTGATATTCTTGGGGATATAGTTGGAATAATTTTGATGACTTGCGATGACAAGACAGCAGTACACTGTCGCCACTTATTTGACTTATAGAGACTGTGGGTTCACTGCAGCCAGCAGCGCACTGGCGAGGCATGATCCCTAAGTTGAAGTAATCTCAAGTAAGTATAAGTTATCGAATGTTGTCAAAACTATATCTTGGTCGTCCTATCTTCGTCTTTAAGTTGTTAAGTCCAGATTGGATAGAGTTGATAGGGTATTCGTTATCGTATCCATGCTTAAGTCGTGGAATCAAGAGTTTATTGCAGCTAGCTGTACATTGGAGAGGTATAAATTCTCGGTAAAATGACTTCGATCATGTATACGAGTTTCGAATACCATAGAGACTATGTCTTATTGGCATATAACTATTAAGTTTTCAAATTGATTTGTGCTTATTTTTAGTCACAATCTTCTCAATAAACCGGTAATTCTTCCTTCCTTTCTTATCCTTCGATTTTTTCAGATTGTCACTTTTAAAATAATTTTGACTGGATTCCTAAACCTATGTAGATTTTGATTCTAAACTCGTGCCTAAATAATTGTGGATAAATATTTTAAGCATATCGAAATGATTTTGGAGTTGATCATCCTTGAACGATTTCGACCATGACTAGATCCCTTTTATTATATTTCGATCGAGTCAATTCGTATCCTTTTCAAGGTTTGATTCTATAATCATGCCTACACAATCGTTCATGTTAGAACGATTTCGATTGGATCTTCCTTAAATACTTTTTGATCACGACCAAACTATTCGATTCTATTTCGATCGTGCCAATTCGCCTGTCATCCTAGAATTCAATTCCATGATCGTGCCTAAATAATTTTGCTCAACTAGTCGTTCGTACCAAGATGACTTCAATTTTGATCGACCTTAAAACATTTTATCAAGACTAAATCATAGTTAAAGTTATACCTTCGTTCCAACTACGGTCATGACTATTTTGATCATGATCATGCTCGTGCCAACTTTCTATTTTCACCCTGCTTGGATGACTTGCACGATTAGCCTTGACCGTGACTGCACCATAAATGCGACCAAAATTCTGTTTAGATTTCATCGAGAACTTGGTCATTTCTTAAAAAGCTGTTAATGACTCAACCATGTCGTCCATAGATTGGTCGTATCCAACCGTTTCAATCTTGACCTTTCTTAAAATAATTGGTTGTCAACTAGACCATTTGACCGAATATTGATCATGCCAAATCACACTCTCCTTTAGTCTATTATCTTTGTCATTTTGATCGTATCCATGATTACGCGTGACTAATTAGATCATGAATCATATCACCCCCTGATTATACCATTCGTCGTTTTATTCATATCAATTAAAAATTTGGTTCTTGATTATTCTCCATAGTCGTACCTAATCGTGCTCTTTGAAATTTTAAAGACGAAATATTTCTAAGGTGGGTAGAATTGTAAACCCACACCCCTGCTTTCAAAAGTTTTATTTTGTTAGAAAATAGATTTTATTTGTAACCACTATAGAATATTTTGATGACGCCAGAATTTTTGTCAAAATATTTTGAATTTAGAATTTATAAAATATCGTTAAAATATTTGCTAATATTAATTATCAATTAAATTCATTTTGTTATATTATAGTTAGTTTGATTCAGTCTTGGACTAACAAAAATATGTATTATTTAAATAATATATACCATATTTTCCAAGTTATTTGATAAACCTGTTATTCATTTAAATTATTATTGTATTATATTTAGATTCGATCAAATGCATTTTTTATATTTTAATAAAATCTGAAATTATTTCTAAAATCATTAAGGATTGATTTTGACTTGTTAAATCCAATATTCATTTAAATCTTAGAAAGATTTGACCATCCCAGTCCTTAAGATTGAGGATGAATCATTCTAATGTGGGAAGGTCGTAGGCCCACTTTCTATTTTTTTATCTTCTTCATTTAGTTTATTTTAGTTAATTATTTTTCCAATTCGGGAAATAATTTTTATTATATTTCTATCTTTATATTTTGGGAAAAATGAGGAGAGATTTGCAAAATTTTAGAAGAGATTTTATTCCAGGATTATTTGAATTACTATTTTATCAAGAGTTATATTAAATTCAAATTATTACTATGTTATTTTAGAAGATATTGTATTTATGAAAATATACAGCTATAAATATTTGAATTATTCTTAAAAGATATTTTGACAATTGATTTTATTACGAGGATTATTTAAAGTAATAGGTATTATTTTAGATAATATTTTATGAATGATTTGGGGCATGATTGGGTCAAATCCCTAGGTTTCCTTTTCGGAGTTTCAGAAGAAAAAAATTATTAATATTTATTCATTTATTTATTCACATATTTTATTTGTCGGGGTTAAAGGCAGATTTCGTCGATACTTTGTTTATGATTATTTTTCTTAGCAAACTTGTTTCAAAATTGAAGATGAGAGCATTTTAGAGCTTCAAACCTTTTCTTCCTATTTCATTTATTTATTTGATCAATTTCCTTTATCATAAAGTTCTATTACCTCTCACCAACCTACCAAACCTAAATACCCTGGTAGTCCTCAAATTCGAGGACGAATTTATTTTTAAGGTGGGTAGATTTGTAGCTCCCCTTCTCAAAAAAATTTAAAATATTTTTATATTATTTATTTGATTTGAATGTGATTTTTTAGAATTTTATAAATAATTATTTAGTTAATTATTACGGTAGATGACTGTAGCCATGGTTGAGATTTGGAGTACAAGGTGATTAGAAATCGTGGCATTGATAGTACAGTGGCGTGCCTTGACTAGTGTATTAGCCATTCCAGGGAAGGCCGAGCCATAGTGATGTCCTAACTAGGAAAACCAGGCTAAGTTGTGACATGACCATTATAAATAGTTTAATTATTTATTATTAATATTATTTGACATTTAAGTGACTCGGTTGTACCAAACTGGTCTGGACTTGACCCGAACCAAACCCAAGCCCATGTAATCTTGTAGTAAGGCCAAAGACGTCCATGTAGACGTACATATTACACTTATTAATTTTGATTGATCAAATAGGCATTTCATATATATATATATATATATATATATATATATATATATATATATATATATATATATATATATATATATATTAAAAAAACCCTCATTTTATTAATCAAGCCTCAAAATGCCGACGCCTGAACAAGTATACAAGGCACAAAAAGTCGAAGTCTATACAAGTATACCGCCAAAAGGAAAGAAGAGGGGGAGAGACAACTCAACCGCCAAGAGTTAGGGGTGGAGCGAGGACCAGAATGCTCTCGGACTGTGAGAGCACAGGGTGCTCCATTTACGGCATTGGCGGAAGACTTTCCGAATGAGCTGGTCGGCTGAGTATTGATGGCCTTCGTATCTCGCCTTGTTGCGATTCTTCCAAATCTCCCACGTGGCGGCCGCTGCGACGATCTGGTGGCCATAGGAGGCAGAACCCCAGGAGACCGCAAGATCGTGGAAGCGTCCACCACCCAGCTCAATACTGTAGTGCTGGTTAAGGGTCCTCGAAATACTGCCTGGCAGGCTCCCCTGGCAGAAAATGTGGTCGATAGTCTCCATCTGACGATCAGAACAGAAAGTGCAGGCTGATGCTAAGCTAATCCCAATAGTGTTGACGATATCGTCAGTTGGCAATTTCTTTCTATTGACTCTCTATATGAGGAAAGACCACTTCTTAGGGATGCAGGTTTGCCAGTAGTGCACAATGGAATGATGCGACTGCCCGATTCCTTGGACAACGATTCTCGCCGACCTCACCAAAAATGCCCCCGATGCCTCGAGCGTCCACCTCAGCACATCGGCTTCGCGGCCGATACTTAATCCGCACAATCGGATGCTATCTGCCGTTTCATTACCGGACTATTCCTAAATCTTGTCCCAGTTCCAGTCGTCAGTAATGGAGTTCCACAAGTCTCTGATCCTACTGTCTCTCGGGGTCTCTGTGAGACTCGGGATCAAGATATCCCCAATCCATCTCTCCAGGAATGGATCTGAATCGCTGGTACCCAAATGGAGTCTCATCGCAGGCTCGACGAGGTCTCGTCCGATAAGGATACGACGCCAAGCCGTTGAAGATCTATTGTTGGATATGGCCACTGATGGGTGGATGTGCTTGAAGTACCTGGCCTTCATAAACCTGGTCCATAAGTTCTTGCTCGTGCAAAGTTTCCACCATAATTTCATCAAGAAAGCTTTAACGATGTGAGTGAGTTTGGTAAATCCTAGACCCCTTTCGTCAGTAGGATGAGCCATGGATTCCCAGCTGGCCCAGTGATGCTTATCTTGGCCGTTGTAATGCCCCCAAAAGAAATTACAAAAGATCTGTTCGATCAAAGAAAGAACCTTCATGTGCGGGGAGCACGCAGCCAAAGTATGGATGGGGATGGAGGTGAGCACATGTTTGATGAGGATCATCTTGCCGTCTGGGAATAAAGTGGCATTATGCCATCCTTCAAGTTTATTCCTGATTCTTGTGATCAAGTTCTCAAAGATGCCAACATTGGATTTCTCGTACACAAGAGGACAACCGAGATAGTTGAACGGAGGATGAGCAACAGAGAAGGATGTTAAGTTGGAGAGACTGATTGTGTGCTCTCTTTTGATGTTGTGGTGGGCATAGATAACGCTCTTGGAAGGATTGATCTTCTGGCCGGAGCATCTAGAGTACCTCTGCAAGGTATTGTGGACCACTTTCACCGCTCCTTCGTCCCCAGACGAGAAGATGAGTAAATCGTCGGCGAAGGCCAGGTGGGTGATGATAGGACATCCGCTGGATGTGTGATAGTGCTAGAAGTTTGGAGTGTTGACTATGTTGTTAAGGTTCCTACTCAGGACATCTGCAACCTCCATAAACTCTCCCCACCTACCCAGCCGCATAGGCAAGTGCCAACTTACTTCATGATGGAACTCCAGTATTATTGTTCCATCATCTTCCTTACTTGATTTTAAGTTCCTTTAGTATTTAGCATTTTCAATTTCCATGGCTCACTTCATGTAGATCTAAGTTTAATGTATTTATGGATTTCTTAGGTTTTGATCTAGCTAACTTTGTTATTTCCAAGTTTTGATGGTTCCATGTTGTAGAGAATTTTGTTATACCCTATTTTGACCTATGGAAGTCCAGATTTGGGCTTGGAATGGAGGATTTAGAGAGCTTGGAAACAATGGCTTCCATGGTTCTGTTCTTGGAAAAGTGGAGAAGAAGAACAGTGCTTGACCGCATGAGTTTTCATGCGTCAAGTCTTCTTTGGCCGCATGGCATTCCTGGTCGCATTTTATTCCCCTGCCGCATGAACACCATTCAGCTTGGCCGCATGAAACCCTTTTAGTTCTCAGCCGCATAAGCTCAGGATTGTGTTGCCGCATGAAGTTTCCCTTCCTGGCCGCATAGGGGTGCCAGTATCTCCCAGCTGTATGGACATTTAATCCGTAGCCGCATAACTCAGGACCATTTCTCAGCCGCATATGACCTTACTTTTCCAGCCGCATGAGCTCACTTTCAGCCGCATAGACTTAATCATTTTTTAGCCGCATAAAGAGTTACTTTATCAGCCGCATAAGGCTTGACCCTTCCAACCGCATGGTTGAGCTTGAGCCATAGCCGCATAAAGCTTGTCATTTCTGGCCGCATGGATTTAGTTAATCCCAACCGCATGAAACTTTCTACCCGAGCCGCATAGGGCCCAGATCCTCTATCCGCATGAACTTGATTTTCTGAGCCGCATAAGACCCGATTGTTTAGCCGTATGAAACTTGATCTGTTCAGTCGCATGGGGTCCCTATCCCCGGCCGCATAAACTTGTTATTTTTTAGCCGCATGTGTATGTCTTACTCAGCCGCATGAATCAATAATTCTCCGGCCGCATGAACTCTAGCCCATAATGACCATTGGGCTGATTCTGTCCTAAGTGGCCATTAATTAACATTGTCTAGCGCATGAACTCTAGCGCATGTCTTACTCAAGTTGCACCCATCAAAAAAGCAAAGAAAATTAAATTGTGCATCCTTCAAGTCAACTGCACAAGAAACAGATTGCGCAACAACTCAACTGCGCAAGCTGAACTGCGCACACATCCAAGCGCGCTAGCTGACGTGGCCGCATCATCATTATCTGACAGAAAATTAGATCTTCTGACAGCTGACAGCCCGAAGAACGAGGAAACTATTCGTTTCTTGTGCAGCACAGCGCTCGAGGACAGCTGTACAGCCAGCGCAAGCTACCAACCCAATCGAAGCACAGTCTGCCATGTTTCCTGCAGCGCAGTTCAATCCCAGCGCAGTCTGAAGCTAGCGCAGTTCATGTGGTACACTTCATCAAGACAACTGACAATTTACACGTGGCCTACATGCCATCAATTGTTCACCACGTGGCAACCGTCTGTACACGACCAAGCGCATTTCAATCAAACAATGTCACACGTCTCATACAGTTGGTCCACGATCGAGTAACTGCCAGCGCAGTTCGCTGCTTGTGCAGTCCAATGTCTGCGCAATCCATCCTGCGCAATCCAGAATAACTAAAAATTAGTTATTTCCAGAACTCTATAAATAGAGTTTCAAGTCCTTCATTATCAAGCCCCAGATTATAAAAATCTGAAAAATCAGAATCTATATCAGATCATCACCAGAGATCAGGAGTTCTTGCCAAAGTGCTGCTGCATTCTTCAGAGGCTACCGTCTTCAAAGTTCACATCGTCCAAGGGATAAAGCGATCGTCTTCAGATCGGATTTCTATAGTTGTACTTTTCCATAATTCTATTGTAATCTTCTTACAAAGTTTGTGAAATAAAGAACACTTTTGTTTTTGCAAACAAAATGGCAACTCTGCTGGGGACGACTTTTTCCTCCGACGAGGAAGTGACAACTCAATGTGACGTTGAGTCTATCGGAAAGACGCAGAAGACGCTGGTTGTAAAGGTCAACCAAACGGCCTACGAGGCGATGATCAACTTCGGGACTACTCGTCGCACTGCAACTTCTGCCAAGAGCAAAGTCTGTTCAGTGTGGACTCCAAAGTCCTCTGCACAATCCTCTGCACAATCCTCTGCGCAGTCTGCTATCTCTGCCCCTAAAACTGCTGCGCAGTCTGCTGCCTCTACTGCCCATGCGCAGTATGATGCTCCCCTTGCCAGTGCACAAACCACTTCTTATGCTGCTCTGGCAAAGTGCAAGACTCCTCTTCTCCTGGCGCAGTTGGCTGCAACTCTGCCTGTGCAGTCCACCACTCCATAAACCAGAGTACAACTCAAGCACTCTGAGGTCAAGACTCCTGTTGCGCAAGCTACAGTCTCTGTGGCCAAAAAGCCATCTGTCAAAGCTTCTCATGCGCAACCAACCAATTCTCCTACTGCCACTTCAACTCCTGCGCACACTGTGCCAGCGCAGTCTAAGAGGGACAGCCTTTTGGCTAATCTCTCTTCTTCTCACAGCAAGGGAAAAAACTCTGCTCCTCTTCCCAAGCTCCCTGTTGCTCCAGCACAATCCACTGGGGGTAGTCTGTTGACTATTCCTCCTCCTCCTCAAAACAAAGGAAAAGGCCCGTTGGTCTTTTCTCAAACTTCCTCGTCCCACGACTTGGAAGACAACAGAGGAAAACGCTCTTTAGCTAACCCTTCTTCACAAAACAAAAAAAAAGGCCCTTTGGTCTTTTTTCAGTCTTTTTCGGTTTTTATTGTAGAAGATCAATCTGAACGTGCTCCGGCACCAATCAGTACAAGAGCTCTCTCAAACAAGAGTTCTTCTTCCCACCTTGCCAAAGGGAAGTGTACTGATCAAAGAGGTATTCTACCTACTCCGGTAGCAGAATTCCAAGATCTTCTAACTCTCAGGATATTCCGCTCAAAATAGAAAAAATTACTGGTGTCTCAGACAGAAACCCCTGGGGGTGAATTTGCTGATCTAAGAACTTATCTCAATAGACCAACTTCGGTGAAACGCAAACAGCCAATGCTGAAGACCAACTAGTATCAGAGGCAAACTTCCAAGACGAAGAATCCTGACACCTATGCTAATGAAGTACTTTTCTGTACACTCAAGGGACAAAACATTTGAAGAACCGGAACCATGTTCCGAATGTTGTCAAAGAACATATCCTTCGAACTTCTTCTCGTCCCGTCAATGTTCCCGATCTCCGAGAGCACCTCAAGAAAAAATGGGACAACATCTCAACACTTCCAGTTCAACCACTTGGACACCATTGTAATCACAAGGTTGTCATCAAGTGTTGTTGTCAGACAGTAAAACGATCTGTCTTCGACCGTTTGAATTTTACAACGTCTAAACCTATGTCAGAAGATAAAGACGAAGTATTGTACGCTTCCGTCAACATGACTTCTCGAGACACTGGGGGTAGGAAGTGCTCTAAGCACGACAAGCCTCGTAAGACCATCCAGCGGTATTTAGATCTACTCCAAGAATATTCTGAAGGAATATTTCGACATACCAGATCCCGAAGCCGAGACACAATCGGTCAAAGGAATCTTCAATATCCTTCCGGTCATCTCCCTCTTTCTCACTCAGGAGATGATTCTTTCTCCGATTATGATGCATACAGCGAAAGTTCTGAACAGACAGTGTCCTCTACTGTACCTAGAGAAGTGATAGCTTATGTTGTCACTGAAGACCCAGATGCTTCCAGTTCGGCTAGTCAAGAACAACGAATAGCTGTGCTAGAAGACAAGTTGAAGACCATGGCTGAAATGGTTGTAAGTATGCATTCTATCATCGTGGCCCAACATACAGTACCACCGACTGTACCTGTTACAAATCCTGAGATCATAGCATCGTCGGTGCCTGTCAATACAGGTCTTAGGGTAGCATCTCCTCAAGTACCCCCTGTACAAATTCAACCCACATCCAGTCAGTCAGGTGCTGGGGGTAGTGCTTACCACGCTGTTCCTCCCCCTAATACTCTAATTCACCCTGCTTCTTCTTCATTATCAGAGGATGCTAATGAAGCTGTCAAACTCCTGCACACTCAATTCGAGGCCTTCAAAGAGAAAGACAACTTACAGAGATTGGGGATCAAGCAACCCTACCCAGTTGAATGGAAGGAAGTCCCATTTCCTCCAAAGTACAAAATCCCTACAATCTTTCTGTTTGACGGCAGCACTTCTCCTAGTCAGTTCATTAACCACTTTGAGGTAATGACTGTCCAACTTCAGCTAAATGACGCACTTCTTACCAGAGTATTCGTCGGCTGTTTAGCCGGCGTAGCATACGATTGGTACAGGAGCTTGTCTGATGGCTGTATCACTTCTTTCTCAGGTCTAAAATAAATCTTCTTGGAATGATTCTATAAGGGGATCAATGACATGACCATGTCAGCCCTTAATAAAATCAAACAAAGACATAATGAAACCGCTGAAAGTTTCATTGAAAGGTTCCACCGAGAAGCTTTAAAAATGCCTCATGGAACTCCGGCCGCTGTCACTATTGATACCTGTAAGGCAAATCTTTTGCCTATTATCAGCATATGGACGGGGTCAACTCAGTTCTAAGACTGGCCATCCTTCATTGTCAATGCTAAAGCAGCCAAAGTTAGTGCTGACAAATTCAAGCAGCTAGGGGTACACATGTCTAAACCCGACCGGGACGAACACCCGACAGCTAGTAGCGGTAATCGCCAGAACAACCGCAAGGGAAAAGAGACTTTGAATATCAACTTGAAGAACAAATAATCTCTGGCGGTCAACGTAGCTCCACCTACGTCTACTCCTACTCCTTCTGCTCCTCCACCAAGGGAACCTCGTCCGAAAGTAGAGTACTCCTTTGACGAGAATGACACTGTGAGCATCTTTGATTGCTTGATCAAAAGCAATAAGCTCCAACTCCCAGACCCGAAGAAGCCTGACGAGGTCTGTAAAACTGATCATCCCAAATACTGTATTTATCACAGGTTCATTGGGCATCCCACTCGAGCATGTTACGTGCTCAAAGGCAAAATTCAGGAGTTAGTCAATGCTGGTGTTGTCACTCTGCAGCAAGACGAGAAGACGGTTACCGCGAACATGGTCTCAGTTCAGTTCGGTAACTTCCCTCCGCAGATGATACAGCACAGTGTCATCCCTATCCCCAAGGCTACTCTTGAGATCGAGAATCTCCCTCCTCCACGAAGTGGAGGTCTCGTCCCCTTGTCTCTTGACAATGGCGAGATTATGTGGATTCACCCTGACCTTGCTTCAGAGTTCGAAGTTCCCTCTTCCTCCAAGAAGAAAGAACGCTCCAAGGGCAAAACAAAAATATGCAATATGGTGTCTTTTGACCCCATAATTGACGAAGAAATCCTGCTAGGCACCAGATCAGGGAAAGCCTATCTACGGAAACTTCTCGAGACTCAAGAAAATCCTGCTTCTTCTTCTGAGTCTTCTCCAGTGCAACCTGCTTCTACTGAGGGCATCCCTGCTGTGTCTTCACCAGTTGTAGAACCCATTCCCCTAAGCCGACAGCAGCCGACAAAGGCAAACAACAAGTCCGCTTCGACAAACCTTTGAAGAAGTCATCTCCTTCGAGATTTGAAAAGCCATACAACTTTGATATCTTGGCCCAACTAGCCAATACACAGGCCAGGCTGTCAATCTTCGAGCTCTTGCGCCTCTCCAAAGAGACTCGAGAAACTCTGAGTGAAGCTCTAATGCAGGCAGAAACCTGTCTAGCCCTTCTGAAGAAGCCAAAAGCAAAGCCTGTCTCTTGCCTCTATTATCACAGTGTGTTTGAGTTAATTCCAAACATTACCTTCACACAGGATGATATGCTGATGGAAGGCAATAGGCATGACCATCCTCTATACTATACAGGATATGTCGACTCGATGAAAGTCGATCGTATTCTGATAGATCCAGGGACTTCCCTCAGCATCATGCCAAAGACAATGTTAGATGCACTGAAGATCCCAGTACATAGTCTTTCCAGTACAATCACCACCATCCTGGGGTTCAACCAAGGAAGAAGTGAACCTCTGGGCAAGATTCGCCTAAAACTCCAAATAGGCAATCTTCGTACAAAGGTGACCTTCTACATCATAGATAACCATGGTTGTTCTTACAATGCTCTGTTGGGGAGACCATTCCTGCATGAACATAACATTGTTCCTTCGACTCTCCATCAATGTTTCAAATATGTTGATGATAATGGAGAGATTCAAAAGGAGGTTGCTGATCTCTATCCTTTCAAAGGTGTCGAAGCATACTGCAACGATGCTCGTATGTACAAGGATGAGTTCATAAAAGTAGTACTGTCTCTGGACACTGAAGAAGAACAAGAAGTAGTGCCTAATGACACCCTCATCATACCTGTCAAAGGGCGTGTTTCTCGTCCTCAGTCCTCCAAACCATTGGCTATTCACTTGCCAGTCCAGAAGCAACCAACTGATAGTGGTCAAGATCAAAGGGAGCTCACCTCTTCTGAGCCACTTGTTATCGACCTACGCCGTAATAAGGATAAAAGACAGCTCACCTCTTCTGAGCCACTTGTTATTGATTTATCTCATAACAAGGATAAAAAGGGAGCTCACCTCCTCTGAGCCACTTGTTATCGACCTCCGTCGTAACAAGTCCAATCCTCCTCCACGTTCCTCTTCTCCCCTCTTATAATCAATCTAACCAAGCCTGCTAAGGCTAAAGGTCCTGTTATAAATACAGATGTACAAATCAATGAAAAAGCATCTCCTTTCCAGTATACTGATGTCATTTATCATGCTAAGTGCTATTTGAATATGTTAGATAGCTTTCAGTCATTTACAATAGGAGTTGTACAGTCTCTTCAAACAGAAGTCTTACTCGAATACCCAGATGATTCATACTTTGTTGTCCCTTCTCGAAAGAGAGGTGAGAGTCCAATACTTTTTAGTAAAGGACCGGAACAAAAATTCAGTTATACGGATGATAGCAAAAGTAACGATACGGGGCATCTTTAACTTCGTCGTTACAGTCAACAATCAAAAGACATCATCCGAAGGATGGGTTATGACTTCAAGAATGGCCTCAACTACGGTAAGGGTAGAAGAACTCCTATCCGTACAGTTGTTCCAGAAAGAAAATCAGATATGTATTACAGCAGGACCAAAAGAGGTCTCGGATATGCTTCATCTCCGGTATTATCTCCAGCAGCCTCCGAATCTGATAGTGAAGAGCGCTCTAACTCTTCTGATTCCAGATCATAGGATTCTGATACCAGCATCGATCAAGTTCATCGGCTGATCGTATCTTCTAATATGGTCTCCGCTGAACTTCCAGAAGGATATGACGAGGATATTGAAGAAAATCCTGAAACAGATCCTTGGGCTCAACGAATGGATACCCAATGGAAACTCTGATTCGAACAACGAGAACCTCCAACCGAAGATCAATTGGTTCAAATTGACGTAGGAGAAAGCGGGTCACCTTGTCCAATATTCATCAGCAAGAACCTTCCCGAGGCGGATAAGCAAGAATTAATTCTTCTTATTCAAGAATACATTGATGTCTTTGCTTGGAGCTATGAAAACATGCCAAGTCTAGATCCCAAGGTTGCTACTCACAAATTAAATATCCTGTCTAATGCAAAATCGGTCAAACAGCAACAATGGCGCTTCAAGCCAGAAATGATGGACGCAATCGACGATGAAGTCAAGAAGCTCATCGCTTGTGGCTTTATCCGAGAAGAACAACATCCAGATTGGGTAGCCAATATTGTCCCAGTTTTGAAGAAAACCAGCAAAGTTCGTGTCTGCATCGACTTCCGGGATCTTAATAAAGCATGTCCAAAAGATAAATTTTCTCTCCCTATCGCGGATGTCATGATTGACAATACCTGTGGGTTCAAAAGGATATCTTTCATGGATGGATTCTCTGGATACAATCAGATTCGGATGAATCCTGAAGATGAAAAACATACTTCTTTCCGCACTCCTCGCGGAGTCTACTGCTATACCGTAATGCCATTTGGTTTTAAGAATGCTGGTGCAACTTACCAACGAGCCATGAGTACTATCTTTCGAGATCATCTTTGCAAGACTGTCGAATGCTACGTCGACGATATTGCTGTCAAGAGTCGTCTAAAGGAAGATCACATCCAAGACTTGAGAACTATCTTCAATCTAATGCGCCAATATCAACTCAAAATGAATCCCACCAAGTCATTCTTGGGTGTCTCTAGTGGCAAATTTCTCGGCTTTGTTATTACCTCTAAGGGTATACACGTGGATCCTGAGAAGATCAAAGGCATTCAAGAGATGTGTCATCCACGCAACCTAAAAGAGCTACGAGGATTCCAAGGTCGACTTGCGTACATCAGGAGGTTCATTTCGAATCTGTCTGGACGCTGCAGACCATTTACTCAACTAATGAAAAAGGGTGTATCTTTTATTTGGACCGAAGAATGTCAACGAGCATTCGATGACATAAAGCAATATCTCATGAACCCACCAGTCTTAGTACTACCAATTTCAGGCATACCATTCTTAAAGTATGTCCGTGCTATGGATCATTCATTGGGTGCTTTACTTGCCCAAAAGAACAAAGAAGGTCATGAACAGGCCATCTATTATCTCAGTCGTATTATGATTGGTGCTGAACACCGTTATAGTATGGTTGAAAAAGAATGCTTAGCTCTTAAGTTTGCTGTTCAAAAGACTCGGCACTACATCATTGGCCAAACTATTCATGTCATATTCTGAGTTAATCCTCTTTGGGTATTGATGAAGAAGCCCAGCACACTCAATCCTCGGCTGGCTACATGGGCCATTCTGCTAGCCCAACATGACATGGTATATGTTCCACAAAAGTCTGTTAAAGGTCAAGCACTGGCGGATTTCTTAGCAGCTTATCCTGTTCCGGGGACATCTAAACTCTATGATAAAATTCCAGACGAGACATTGGAATCAAATATGATCTCCGAATAATTTCCTACTTGGCGTCTATTCTTTGACGGTGCATCCAAGATTGGACCCAATGGTGCCATTATCGCAGGAGTTGGAGTTGTCCTTGTTTCTCCAGACGGGTCAACTATTCAAAGAGCCTACTCCCTAGATAAACCTTGCTCCAACAACGTAGCAGAATACAATGCTCTACTTATTGACCTTCAATTAGCCAAACAACTAGACGTCGAATATCTTGAATTTTATGGTGACTCCAAGCTGGTTGTTAACCAGGTTAGAGGAACCTATGAAGTTCGCCATCAAGATTTAGTGCCTTACTATGAAGCAGCAATCAACATGGCTACATCATTCAAAGCCTTCTTCATCGAATATGTCCGTCGAGCCTGCAATACTGAAGCCGACGCTTTGGCTAATCTTGCAGCAGTCTTAGCCATCCCTATCAAAAGACAGCAGGTGGTGGTTGTCTCTAATCGGGAATTGTTCTGCATCGAAAACAATTGTAATATTGAGTTCAGTAATCTAACTGAAACCAATATTATCAGTAAAGATTGGAGAACTCCTTTCATAGACTTCGTAGTTCATGACATACTTCCTGAAGATCCAAAGGCAGCTACGAGTATTCGTCAGCGGTCTCTGCGATTCTACTACAATCAGACCACCAAAAATCTTTACCGGCAGACTTATGACGGCCTACTCTTGCGCTATCTTGCTGGTGATGAAGCGAAGCAAGTATTGCGTGAAGCTCACGACGGTGTCTGCGGAGCACATCAACCCGGTCCTAAGCTACAGGATCGTATCCGACGCATGGGTTACTACTGGCCCTCTATGGTATCTGATGCCATCGAATATGCAAGGAAATGTCGAGCTTGTCAAATCCACGCAGATTTTATTCATCAACCATCAGAATTCCCTCATCCGACTGCTGCTTCCTAGCCTTTTGAAGCTTAGGGCATGGATATTATAGGTCCCATTAATCCTCATTCTTCTAGGGGACATCGGTTCATACTGGCAATAACCGACTACTTCTCCAAATGGGCCGAAGCTATACCCTTGGCTGAAGTCAAGACCAGCAGTGTCATCAACTTCATCAAACATCATGTCATCTATAGATTTGGCGTACCTCGACGAATCATTCATGACAACGGACCTCAGTTCATCAGTCAAAAGTTCACAAGGTTCTGTGACGATCACCGGATTGACAATGTCGCTTCGACAGCTTATAATCCTGCTGCTAATGGCTTGGCTGAAGCTTTCAACAAGACTATCATCAAGCTCCTCAAAAAGTTTGTGTCTACTAACAAACGAAACTGGAGTGAAAAGCTTGGAGAATGTCTTTGGGCCTATCGTACTACAGTCCGCAACCCTACAGGTTGTACACCCTTCTCTTTGGTGTACGGCTGTGAAGCAGTTCTACCCCTGGAACTTCAAATTCCGTCTTTAAGGATTGCCATCGCCAACGAGCTCACTACAGAGAACAACGACCTTCTCTGACTCCAAGAATTAGAAGTGCTTGACGAGAAATGGCTATTGGCTCAACAGCATATTGAGCTATACCAAGCCCGCATCTCAAAGACCTTCAATCGCAAAGTTAAGGTCAGAGCTTTTCAGAAAGGAGAGCTCGTTCTAACCGTCAGACGTCCTATGACTATGACTCACATGAGCAAGGGCAAGTTCGATACGAAGTGGGAAGGGCCATATATCGTGAGCAAAGCCTTCTCAAATGGACACTATCAACTCACAGAACTGGATGGTCGAGTTGCAATGATGCCCATCAATGGCAAGTTCCTCAAAAAGTATTATGTATAAATGTAAAAGACATTGGTTGTAATCATCAGACAAGTTCATAAATAAAATTTGATTTTATTTTATCATGAATGATAGTACATAATATCAAGGAAGGTCACTATCATCCTTCTCAAAATTGGGACGAGGACCACTACCGTCCTTCTCAAAAACATAATCGGCAAAAGTGCTGAGAATATCCTTGCTCGAACCAACCAGAAACTTGCAAGCAGCCATCCTCATGGCCTCTTCTTCTTCTTCAGTCTTTCCTGGTTTAAGAAGGAAGTCCAAGATGTCCTTTGGCGGCTTGGATGCAGACGAACCTTTGCCTGCTTCTGTCTGCTTTGGCTGGACCGGATCGACTGGACGTTCTTCAGTAACCGCTTCAACCTTCGGGGCGATCTCAGCCTTCTTAGATGCATCTTCAGACGACATCTTTGTGTTGAAAGGTGAAAGTGAACATTACGTCTGATTTTCTGTTCTATTTATAGACAGAGATTCGTAAGACAATGAAGCGACACATTCATCCGACGGTTCGCCCGTTCATCACATTCATCCGACGGTTCGCCTGTTCATCACATTCATCCGACGGTTCGCCCGTTCATCACATTCATCTGACGGTTCGCCCGTTCATCACATTCATCCGACGGTTCACCCGTTCATCACATTCATCTGACGGTTCACCCGTTCACTACATTCATCTGATGGTTCACCCGTTCACTACATTCATCTGACGGTTCGCCCGTTCACTCCATTCATCCGACGGTTCGCCTGTTCATTACATTCGCTTGACGGTTCACCCGTTCATCCATTCATCTGACGGTTCGCCCGTTCATTTCATTCATCCGACGGTTCATCCGTTCAACTGATGGTTCACCCGTTCACTACATTCATCTGACGGTTCGCCCGTTCACTACATTCATCTGACGGTTCACCCGTTCATCACATTCATCTGACGGTTCACCCGTTTACTACATTCATCTGACGGTTCACCCGTTCACTACATTCATCTGACGGTTTGCCCGTTCACTCTATTCATCTGACGGTTTGCCCGTTTATTACATTTGCTTGACGGTTCACCCGTTCATCCATTCATTTGACGGTTCGCCCGTTCATTTCATTCATCCGATGGTTCATCCGTACATTTTATTCATTTGACGGTCCATCCGTTCATCCTGACGATTCATTTCGTTCACACATTTTGACGATTCATCCATTTTGTTCACATCAAGCAACTTGTCATTTTTGATTAAGTTGTCTACTGAAATAATGATATTCAATAAATTATATTCTGCCATGTCCACATTACCTCTGAGCAGATATAATAAATATAATTATTTTCTAAAATCAAGAAATATATCATGTCTTGTACCTTTAAATATATTTTCTATCGCTATTATTTATATCTGAATAAGATATGCAATAAATAATAGAGCCACAAAGGAAATGTCTTTTTATTGATCAAAATTAAAAGAGATTACAAAATTACATGTCACAAAAATTGAAGATACAAAAAGTCTTTCTATTCCGCTGGGAGGTCATCAAGCTAGTCATCTGCTGCTTCAAAGTTTGCAGTCGCTCCTCACGAGAGTCCATCACTTGCCTCCTAGCTTCCTCCATTCCAGACTTATCGTTGAAAGTCGGTAGAGTTACTAGTCTGCGAGAGATTTCAGCTTGATGAGCTGTGACATATTCATCTCTTTCCTGGGTCAGGGCGTCCAGTTGCTGAATTGTAGCTTGATGTTGTGTGGCCTCATCTTCCAGAGCAAGCTGAACAAGTCTCAACTCTTCTTGAAGACGGGCAGATTCTGCTTTTAGTTCAGCAACTTTCTTCTCCTTCTCTTCGGCAGCAGATGCTATTATCTCTATTTGAGAGTTATATTCTGAAGACTTAGCAGTAAAAGTGTCCAAGATAATCTGGAAATCAACCTTCGCCACTGCAGCCTCTTGTGACATCCTCTCAAACTCGGCCTGTACCAAGGTCTCCACCTCCCTCTGATTCAGATCTTTGTAGATCTTAACCGATTCCTCTAGCTCATCCAGGATGTGTTCAAGGTAAGCAGCTTGCGCTTCATCACCTTAATTTTGGATGGCAGCTATCAGATAAGAGGTTGGACCTCTAACAGTTATGAAACCAATATCTTCTTTCTCCATTATCCTCTCTACTAAGGGTCCGAGGGAATTGAAGAAAAGGTTGGTAAAGGAACCGATTATGAATCTGTTAGTGGCAATAGTACCAGGAGTAGCAGCTACTCCCATGGACGTCGAAGCAGCAGGTGCCTGTGCAGATGGACGTTCAGCTTCTTGTATGTGAGTGGAGGTCTCTTTGGATAATGGAGCCATGGTAGAGCTGGTCGCCCCTCCCAGGTGTTCCTCTGCAAAATCAAACAAACACCATCAGCTGGCTGTCATTAGCAACTATCGAGAAGGATCAAAAGTAAGAGTGATCTTACCATTGCTAGGTCCAGGGACAAGTTTGTCCTCTGCTGACACGAGTTGCAACCTCACAGAAGTAGCCTCAGACATTACTGCCTGGCTACTACCTGCTTCGGAGCCGCCCGAAAAGTGTCTGCTACCGCTGACTATCTCCTTTATCGGCACTATGTCAGTGCATGTTGGAAGAATTGGAGAAGATTCAACTTCTGCATCGATAAAAATTTAGATGTCAGCCATTTAATCTATGAAAAGAAGATTGATAATATCATTCAATACCTTTGGGATCAGCAGTAGTAATTTCCTCAGCTGCTACTTTTCTACCCACATTCTTTTCTGGAGATACATGCACATCAACATCCTCTTCTGGATTCAATGTGTCATCAACAGCTTCTGAGGATACATGGACATCAGCGTCCTCCTCTGGATTCAGTGTATCATCAACAGCCTATGCTGATGAAACTTCATCACTTGTGCTCTCCTCTCGTGCTCCACTATCAGTTGCTGCGATCGGGTCCACATCATCAAGGAGGCCGAAGTCGCAGTCGTTCAGAGCATCGATCATTAATCGATCCTCTTCATCACGAAGTGTTCTCGGTGTAGCCGAAAGCTGGGTAGTCTCCACTGCACGTGTAGGAGATCGCACAACTTCATCTTCTTTCTCCACGGCTTCCTCCATGGTCTCTACAGCCTCATCCCTCCTTTCTGCGCTGAAAGCTTCAGGTTCAGGGGCGGGTGTAGGAGATGACTTGTGATTCCGGCGGCAGCACTAGCCACGACCGATGACATAGGTCTTGGAGTGACTACCTTCTTTCTCTTGAAGACTATTTTCTTTCTATGTAGAGGTCTCTCTGGACTCTCTACATCTATAACATTGTCTTGTCTTTGGATAGAGGTCGGGGTCGCCGCCTCTTCTCTTTGAGTTGACTCGGCCTGCTGCCGAGATTGTGATCGGGTCGTGACCCTTTTTGATGATTCCAAGACGAGCTTCTTCTTCGCAACCGGAGAAGAAGGGTCCTATATTCTTCTCTTCCTCTCCTTGGCTAGAGATCTGACAACTTTCAAGGAAATACGCAATGGCTCGTTGACTTCTTCCGGGAAGTTGGCTTCCCTTGAAGCTTCCAACGGTGCATCGGTCGGTTCACGCTCTTCATTGTTGCCAGGAGCCGACACAACAGTTGCTCCTTTCTTCAATCTGGCTGCTGTCGCAAAGCTGTCCGCGAGACTGAAGTTCTCGGCAAAGGTATTCGTGGATGTATAGAAAAGTGAATATGTATACAGCATCCTCGGACCATGGTCGCTCTTCATTGGCATCGAGAATGTTGTTCTGGTGTCTCGAGCATTATAATAAGCCCATGCCCGGGCTCCATCAATCAGATAGCCTTTTCCTTGTAGGCACGTAATTGCGTTACCTACATGAAACTGGTCGTAGCCGAATTGACGGAGAAAGTGACTGGGAAGATAGGGTTCCAAATGACATTCATCTTCAAATCTATAGACCAGGTGTGACGGCCTGATTGTCCTCAGCCAATCAAAGACTGTATGACCCAAAGACTGCCTTCCCAAGTTGACCAGATTCGAAGCCATGTGCTCGTAGCCTGCCGGAGGGGGAACACAATAGAAGTTCCACCCTTTCCCGAGATTCAGAGCACGTCTGTAATCTCTTAAGCTGGTGTATATCCATTTGCTCCTGGAGAATCACCTTAAGAAGCTGCCGCCTACTGCTCCCATGTCGGGATTCATCAGAGCAGGATAGTGCAGAAGCAACCATCCGAATAAGTATATATATGGCAGCTCTAGCCGCGGAAAGCTACCTTTCTCGTCTTTCCCTTTGAGCATTGAATCTACAAAGAGGCGGAGGCCAGCGTTCACTCGGCAGGTCATTGTCGACAAAAGATCCATCCGATAGCCAAAGACTAAACGGACGGCAGCAAAAAGCACGCCTCGATGGAAGCGATCGAAGACGCTCTCTCCAGGGACGACGAATCATCGGAGCCAGTAGGGAAAGAAACCCGCCAGATGGGCTTCCTTTGACATGGGCCTATAGCCCATCCTCATGAAACTTTCAATATTATCTTCTATCTTGAAAGGAGGGTTTTGGAGATCATCATCGATCATAATATCTATCTCCTTATTTTCTTCCATCAACCCAATCACCTCACTACTGCTGAGTGGTTTGAAGAAGTTGGGTTTACAATTATCATGTTCCTTGGTTTTCTTCTCTATAATGTGGTTAAGGAACAGATAGGGTAACCACTTCGTCGAGTAACAGGTGCCTGATGAACCGCTCTTGTAATACAAGGAACAGATTTTGTAGTGGCACAAGAGCTCCTCGAAGATGGCCACCATATCAGCGTTCTCCTGACGAATTTTGTCCAACTCGTCATTGGTGGGGACAAATTCCTCATAAGGGATATTCCCCATTGGTAGACTCGAGATGTACTTCATCTCGTGAAGAGCCAGTCCGATCTCCCCACAGGGCATCATAAAAGTCCATGTTCTGAAGTTGTACCTTTCTGCCAAAGCAAAGAATAGGTAAGGATTGGATTGAAAGCCGTAAACGGTAGAATATATCGGCTGGTACAGCTCAATCTCCTTGAGCTTCTTTTTGAATTGAGCCAATATCCAATTGGCTATACAATTCATCTTTTGTTATCCGGATTAACAAGACCTGTTAATCGGATATCTTGATCAGGATATCTTCCTTCAACTTTCGCAAACTCGTTTACGAATATCGGCGTCCTGACCGGCAGCAGCAGGGAGTTCTCTGGTGGGATGCACCTAGGTTTCAATCCTCTGAACAAGGAGCTGTGACGCTCCGAGGAATTGTAAAACATGTCCTTGTTGTTGGGTCCTTTCTTCACACAAATGTTTCCTGTTCTGGCTTATTGAAGAGGAGTTATATCCCAGTCCATTCTCCTGGGATAGCTCGCAAAGGCATAGCGAGATTAGGGGAGGCATCTGACAATATCCGGTAACAGTATCCTCTTCTCGCCTCTTTGGAAGAGTCTCTGTTCAACTCGAGGCCTTGGCTGAGAACTCTTATCAAGAGCCTCACTAAACAGAAACAGAGGTTTCTTATGAGTAATAGCGTCAGCAGTTTGTAAAGGCTGCCCGTTCATCAGACTCAGCAATGTCTCATTGTCCTGTGCTGTTAGAATGGCCTGTCGAGAAGATGGCAGGGCATACTGAGGAAATGTTACATGGGACAGATCCTCCTTAAACTCTGGCTCAGCCAAAGTCCCTGCAAAGACTTCATAATTCGGATCTTTCCTGAGATTAACTGCATCAAACAAAAAGACAGAATTCAGTACATACAAAATCAAAGAGTCTGTTCAAAAGATCAGCAAATTGCGCAAGTGTCAGATTGCGCTATGTGCATAGCATCAGATTGCGCTAATGTAGCCTACATGCACAAAATATCCAGTTGCGCCAACTCATCCACTTGTGCAAGTCATCAGATTATGCTCACTCACTTGCGCAAGGCATCAGGTTGCGCTGGACAGACTTGCACAAATCGATAGAATACGATGAACATTTGCCAGCGCTTTCTAACCGATTGTGCAAGAGTATAGTTTTCATAAAAATGAAAACTATTGTGTTCGTGCAACCAAAACCCTAAACAGGGCGGCACAATTCCATCAAATCTCTAAAAAGAGATTCAATAATATCAAAGAACCCTAAAAATAGTGTTTTTGATCGGAGTTCATCATCTACCTTGAAGTACGGGATGACCGACTTCGTGACGTGAAACTCGAGGCACAACCCGAGTCGAAGACTCAGCGGGGGCTTTTCCCTTGTCGGCGGCTGAACGTTTCGGGGCCATTGATGTCGACGGAGAAGAAGACGAAGTGGTCGGAGTTGGCACAGGAGCTTTTCCCTCTTGAACAAGTTGGAAACAAGTAAAGAAGGAAAGAAAGAAGAACGGAAACTATTTATAGTTTTTCTAAAGTAACAGTCACCTCAGATTGTGCCGAGAAATTAGGAGCTGATTCCTCCAAATGCGCAGTCAAGACATCACTTGCGCAACTTGATTTTAAAGTCAAAATTCAAAGTATTTCGAAACTTTGAATATTTTCAAATTTTAAAAACTTTGAAGGGGGTCTTGTAGGTCCTAAAAATCAAGTTGCACCCATCAAAAAAGCAAAGAAAATCAAATTGTGCAACCTTCAAGTGAACTGCGCAGGAAACAGATTGCGCAACAACTCAACTGCACAAGCTAAACTGCGCACACATCCAAGCGCGCTAGCTGACGTGGCCGCATCATCATTATCTGACAAAAATCTGATTTTCTGACAGCTGACAGCCCGAAGAATGAGGAAACTGTTTGTTTCTCGTGCAGCACGGCGCTCGAGGACAGCTGTACAGCCAGCGTAAGCTACCAACCCAATCGAAGCGCAGTCTGCCATGTTTCCTGCAGCACAGTTCAATCCCAGCACAGTCTGAAGCCAGCACAGTTCATGTGGCGCACTTCATCAAGACAACTGACAATTTACATGTGGCCTACATGCTATCAATTGCTCACCATGTGCAACCGTCTGTACACGACCAAGCGTATTTCAATCAAACAATGCCACGCATCTCATACAGTTGGTCCACGATCGAGTAACTGCCAGCGCAGTTCGCTGCTTGCACAATCCAATGTCTGTGCAATCCATCCTGCGCAATCCAGAATAACTAAAAATCAGTTATTTTCAGAACTCTATAAATAGAGTTTCAAGTCCTTCATTATCAAGCCCCAGATCAGAAAAATCAGAATCCATATCAGATCATCACCAGAGATCAGGAGTTCTTGCCAAAGTGCTGCTGCATTCTTCAGAGGCTACCGTCTTCAAAGTTCACATCGTCCAAGGGATAAAGCGATCGTCATCAGATCGAATTCCTATAGTTGTACTTTTCCAGAATTCTATTATAATCTTCTTACAAAGTTTATGAAATAAAGAACACTTTTGTTTTTGCAAACACTAAGGTATCGGTAGAAGAACGTGTGGATCAAGTGAAGTTGTTACTTCAGGATCTCGCACGTGATTGGTGGGAATCAGAGTAAGTAGGCATCAGACGTCCTGTTACTTGGGACAATTTTACAGCAAGATTCAAGACGAAGTACTATAGAGTTGTGGTACAGTTTGAGCTACAACAAAAGTTTATCAGCCTCAAGCGGGCTGGCAAGACAGTAGATTCTTATGCAGCAGAGTTCTACAGATTGAATAGGTTCTCCCCAGAGATGGTAGCAACAAAGAGCCAGAGGGCTATGAGATTTCAGCAAGGGTTTCATCTTGAGCTCTTATAATTGATAGAGGGGCACAACTACCAGACTTTCGATGAAGTGTTGATGGCAACCCGAAGGCATGAGATCACCATTCAGAGGATCACGGCAAGGACTGGAGGTCAGAAGAGATCCCATAGTCAGATTCAAGGAGGAGGGGGAGTAGCACCCTGAACAAAAACACCGTCCCTTGGTGTTCGCATTCATGATGTGGCAATACGAGGGCCAGTGCCGCCACCAAGGCAGCAACAGCAACAGCAACAGAGGAAGAACCAGCAACCTCCAGCGGGCTGCACTTATTGTGGAAAGGTAGGGCACGCTAGAGATGTGTATCGAACATTGAACGGGCAGTATTTGATATGTAGAAGTCCATATCATCGGGTTACCACATGTCCCATAAATTCGAGGTCAGCAGAACCAGTACAGTAATTTTCTGCTCTGCCAGCACCAAGGACAGGCCAGAATCGAGGACCAGCGGTGGCAGTGAGACCGTTGGCACAACGTCCGTTCATGTCGCAGGCTTAGATGTTTCGGCAGCAGGGATCGCCGATGCAACACCAGCATAGACCACCCTAGTATCACCAAGGCAGGGGCCAACAGCAGTACCAGGCTAGGTCGCAACATGGAAACCAACAAGGAGGTCGAGGACAGGTATTAACTCTATCCTTGAAAGAGACAGTAGCATCAGGAAATGTTATGGCAGGTAACATTCTTATCGTCTCATATCCCGCAGTAGCATTGTTTGATTCGGGAGCATCACACTCATTTATATCTGCACAATTTGTGATACAGCTAGGAATGGAGTTCGAGACATTGCCAGGAAGGTTGAATATACTCACTGGTAATAGGCTTGTAGGAGTTAGTAGGATTATTCTAGCGTATAGCGTTGTAGTTTGCGAGCATTCTTTACCCGTCCGGTTGATAGAATTTCCTGTTGGAAATTTCGACGTTATCTTAGGCATGGACTGGCTGAAAGATAGTCATGCGATAATAGATTGTCGTAGAGGGAGTGTATCTTTTGATATTCTAGGCATAAAGCGGTTCACCTTAGTCAAATCAGTGGCAACTCAACAAGAGCAGGGAGTAGTAACGGCAATGGAAGAAGTTCAAGTTCCGAAGGTAGTTGAAGAGTTTCTAGACGTATTTTCCGAAGAACTTCCAGGCCTACCACCGGTTAGAGATATTGAGTTCAGTATAGAATTGGTACCTGGAACTAAACCAATATCAGATCGAGTTTACAGGATGGCGTATTCAGAGCAGGCCAAGGTATATCAGCACATAGAGGAATTGAAAGAGAAGAAGTTCATCCAAGCTAGCATATCACCAAGGACAGTACCAGTGGTACTTGTGGGGAAGAAGGATGGGTCATACAGATTGTGTATTGACTACAGGAAGCTTAACGCAGTAACAGTAAAGAACAAGTACCCATTACCCAGGATCGACGACTTATTTGACCAATTGAGCAGAGCTAGAGTTTTCTCCAAGATAGATCTTCATTCAAGGTATAATCAAGTGAGGGTTCGGAAGGAGAATATTCCTAAGACAGCGTTCAGGTCGAAGTATGGGCATTATGAATTCTTGGTAATGCCGTTTGGTTTGACCAATGCTCCAGCAATATTCATGGATTTGATGAACCGCATTTTTATTCCATACTTAGATCAATTTATCATTGTGTTTCTTGACGACATTCTCGTATACTCTGCTAGTGTGGAAGAGCATAAAGACCACCTCCGAAAAGTGTTATATGTTCTGAGAGAGAACCAGTTATATGCCAAGCTCGGCAAGTGTGAGTTTTGGACGGATCAAATTTCATTCTTAGGGCATATCATATCAGGAGCCAGAGTAGCAGTGGATCCCAAGAAGGCAGAAGCCGTGGAGAGTTGGCCAGTACCCAGGACCATAGCAGATGTGCATAGTTTCTTAGGATTGACAGGATATTACAGAAGGTTTGTATCAGATTTTGTAAGACTTTCAGCACCCATGACCCGCTTAACACGGAAGGACGTGCCATTCATCTGGTCGATAGAATGCCAGGCATTATTTGGGACTTTGAAGCAGAAGTTGATATCAGCGCCTATTCTTACATTGCCAGTTGGACCCGGAGGTTTTACAGTATATTGTGATGCGTCAGGAAAAGGACTTGGATATGTCCTTATGCAGCATGAAAAGGTGATAGCATATGCATCTAGGCAGCTTCGAGACCACGAGAAGAATTATCCAACTCATGACTTAGAGTTGGCGGCAGTAGTATTCGCTTTGAAGCTATGAAGGCATTACTTATATGGTGATCGAATGGACATGTACACAGACCATAAAAGTCTGAAGTACATATTTACTCAGAAGGAACTGAACATGAGGCAGAGAAGGTAGTTGGAATTGATCAAGGATTATGACATGGAGCTTCAGTATCATCAAGGCAAGGCTAATGTGGTAGCAGATGCTCTTAGCGGGAGAGGCGACACATTAATGTTAACAACGCATAAGCATATCTTAGAAGACCTTCAGGAGATGTGCATCGAGGTTATACTTTCAAGTGATGTAGGAATTCTGGCAAGTCTATAAGTTTAATCTGACTTAGTAGACAGGATCAAGACAGCTCAGGCACAGGACCCAAGGATTCAGAAGCTCAGGGCAGAATGTGAGTCGGGACTCAGGAAGGAGACAAAGATTCATGAAGATGGTACACTTAGGTTTGGATCACGTCTATGTGTGCCTAGTGGATATATCAGACAGGAGGTTATGGCAGAAGCCTACAGTTTTCAGTATTCTATATACCCTAGAGGGACCAAGATGTACCAAGATATCAAGAAGCACTTCTGGTGGAACGGAATGAAGAGGAAGATAGCTAGATTCGTTTCCCGTTGCTTGATATGTCAACAAGTAAAGGCAGAACAACAGAGGCCAGCTGGATTATTGCAACCGCTTTCTATTCCAGAATGGAAGTGGGAATACATCACAATGGACTTTGTGACCGGTTTACCGAGATCACCAAGCGATAAAGATGCTATTTAGGTGATAGTAGATCGGCTTACAAAGGTGGCACATTTTCTTTCTTTCAGAGTAGGGCAATCCACAGAAAAGTTGGCAGAATTATATATGCAGCAGATAGTCAGGCAACACAAAGTCCCTGTCAGTATTGTGTCAGATAGAGACACCCGCTTTACATCACATTTTTGGAAGATTTTACATCATAGTTTGGGTACTAAGTTAAAATTTAGTACGGCTTACCATCCACAGACGGACGGACAATCAGAAAGGACAATTCAGACTTTAGAAGATATGTTAAGAGCTTGCACCCAGGATTTTAGAGGGTCTTGGGAGAGCCATCTGTACTTAGTCAAGTTTTCATACAATAACAGTTATCAAGCCAGTATCCAGATGGTGCCATTCGAAGCACTATATGGTAAGAAGTGTAGTTCGCCACTAGCATGGAATGATATCGGGGAGGGGAAGATGCTAGGCCCAGAAATGATTGTCCAGACAGTTGAAGTAGTTAAGGGAATTATAGAACGACTTCGAGTTACGCAGGATCGGCATCGTCATTGGGCGGACCAGCATCGTAGGTCGCTAGAGTTTTTTGTTGGGGACCACGTGTTCTTGCGGATCTCACCTACCCGTAGGATCATTTGATTTGGCGTTCGCGGGAAGTTGAGCCCACTGTACGTAGGCCCATTCGTTATCCTTGATAGGATAGGCGATATTGCTTATCGTTTATCCCTTCCACCTTCATTATAAGAGGTGCATGACGTGTTTCATGTATCTAAGTTGCGTAGGTATGTATCGGACCCAAGCCATATCCTCGATCATTCTGAACTGGTTGTTGGTACCAATCTGTCTTACGAGGAACAGCCTGTGTCCGTTTTGGACCGAAGAGAGAAGATACTCAAGAACCGAATAATTAACCTTGTCCAGGTTGCTTGGGGTCATCACTCTTTAGGAGAGTCAACGTGGGAACGTGAGGATGATATCCGATCACGGTATTCGTACCTGTTTGACTCACAAGGTATATCTCTTTCTGTATACCTTGATTTTCTCAACTTCTCATGCTTGTCACCTTATGAGTAGAATTGCTTGATGTCGTAGAATGTTCAACATGGATATGTTACTTACTGTTAGTATTGTAGAATGATTACTTACTCAAATTGCTTATTCTTGGATTAGTTTAGCTCTGATGTTTCTATCCTGCTTGGATTTGATATTTCGATGACAAAATTTTTCTAAGGAGGGTAGAGATGTCACTTCTCGTTCCCATAATACGTATTTTAATACGTGTACTGCTTAAATGTATTTATTTAATATTTATCATGTATTCTTCTATATTTAAATTCTTTTAATTTCATGCTAACTATTTTTCTGTATTTTAATTTCTGCTTTTATCTTGTTTTTGGGTTCGGCCTGAGTTGGTTTATTTCCCAGCCTTGGGTGGTTCAACATGAACCCACCTACCATCCCTCTTTATTTAAATCCCCAAAACCCTTCTCTCTCTTCATTTACTCCATCTCTATTAATCTTCTTCTTCATCCTCCATAAACTCTCCCCACCTACCCAACCGCATAGGCAAGTGCCAACTTGCTTCATGATGGAACTCCAGTATTATTGTTCCATCATCTTCCTTACTTGATTTTAAGTCCCTTTAGTATTTAGCATTTTCAATTTCCATGGCTCACTTCATGTAGATCTAAGTTTAATGCATTTTCGGATTTCTTAGGTTTTGATCTAGCTAACTTTATTATTTCCAAGTTTTGATGGTTCTATGTTGTAAAGAATTTTGTTCTACCGTATTTTGACCTATGGAAGTCCAGATTTGGGCTTGGAATGGAGGATTTCGAGAGCTTGGAAACAATGGCTTCCATGGTTCTGTTCTCGGAAAAGTGGAGAAAAAGAAAAGTGCTTGACCGCATGAGTTTTCATGCGGCAAGTCTTCCTTGGCCGCATGGCATTCCTGGTCGCATATCATTTCCCTGCCGCATGAACACCGTTCAGCTTGGCCGCATGAGATCCTTTTAGTTCTCAGCTGCATAAGCTCAGGATTGTGTAGCCGCATGAAGTTTCCCTTCCTGGCCGCATGGGGGTGCCAGTATCTCCCAGTCGCATGGATATTTAATCCGTAGCCGCATGACTCAGGACCATTTCTCAGCCGCATATGACCTTACTTTTTTAGCCGCATGAGCTCACTTTCAACCGCATAGACTTAATCATTTTTTAGCCACATAAAGAGTTATTTTATCAGCCGCATAAGGCTTGACCCTTCCAGCCGCATGGCTGAGCTTAAACTCCAGCCACATAAAGCTTATCATTTCTGGCCGCATGGATTTAGTTAATCCCAGCCGCATGAGACTTTCTACCCAAGCCGCATAGGGCCCAGATCCCCTATCCGCATGAACTTGATTTCCTAACCCGCATAAGACCCGATTGTTCAGCCGTATGAGACTTAATCTGTTCAGCCGCATGGGGTCCCTATCCCCGGCCGCATAAACTTGTTATTTTTTAGCCGTATGTTCATGTCTTACTCAGTCGCATGAATCAATAATTCTTCGGCCGCATGAACTCTAGCCCATAATGCCCTTTGGGCTGATTCTATCCTAAGTGGCCATTAATTAACATTGATTGTTATCTTGGCATTAATTAACATTAATTATTATCTTGATTAATGATTGATCATGCGTTCCTGGTTAGAACTAAGAGACTGGATAGTCGTCTTATTGAATTGAATGAATGAGACATGTTCATATTAAATGAATGAGACACGTTCATATTAACTATGAACTATTATAATCGAATGGCTGATCCTGAATATTGGCATACAGGCACGTGCAAGTTTTAATTTATTTATTTTTCTACAAAGCAGCATGTGTACTTTATGGTCAAGGCATGATTATTTCGTGGTTAGTTTTGATTGTTGCATTACGCTATGTAAGACCTACAACCTAAACCGCACGGGTATCGTTGTAGAGTTGGGCATATCGTATTTTGTACGGAAGTACTCATTCTGAAAGACCATGATCCACGGCATGGGATTTCACTTAACATAGAGGCTATTAAGTTAAATAAATTAATGATTATATGGAGAGAATGGATTTTCGAGTTCTTACATAGCAGCCCTCTTTGGGACTATTAGTGCCCGACAGGCCGGCTGGTTCCCACAGATACTGCAAATCTGCCACACGGGCAGGGAACGGTATCTGCTTATATTATTTATTGTATATTATATATTGATGACGGGCGTCCCGTTGGGACTCGTCTAATTTATGATTGGCGCTATTGATTGACTGGATAGACTAGCCTTGTTTGCCCATAGTAAGAACTGAGGAATCATTATTGCATAATTCTAGGATAACTTGGAACTCACCATAGCAAGCCGTAGTTATTGCATGGCCGTTTAAGTTGACTTGTTTGTGTACTGTACCTACTCGGTTGACTAACTGAGACGATCAGAATGTCAGGACATGACGGGCCAACTTCTGTCCTTGTTTGGTTGGGAGGTTGGTTCGAAGTGTCGTAATGTTATGTAAATCCTAGTAGCTAGCAGAGATCTATTATCATATTTTCTTTACTGGTTCTAATTCCTCATATTGTGCTTCCTTGCGGTACTTGCTATTAGAGGTCTAATCTCTCTGGTTTTGTATGGCCAGATTTAGAGCCGGTTCCCGAGGACTCAGCTTACTTCCACCTCCAAAATGGTCAATACTAGAGGAATGATCGCAGGAGGACTCGAGTGGGTCCTTTACTTCCCCGCTCGTTTTGTTATTTACTTTATACTTGCCATTTGTTACTGACATGTTAGTCGGATTGTCTTATAATTACTTTTGTATAATTGTAACTAAAGTCAGGCTGCAGCTGATAAACAATTGTGTATACTTTGCTACATCATCTGGCTATGTTTTGTAAAGCCAGTTATAAAAAATATTTTGACTGAGCGTTTGGGATGCCTTACTGCTTTATCTTACATGTTCTCTATTTCTGTTTCTTGTTTGAATGATTGAGACGATAGATGTGAAGTGACCTTAGCGAGACTTTCATGTAGTATGCACCCCCTTGTCTTTTAGACAGTATTGATCGTATTATACGATATTCGTCTACCCGTAATACGTAGCTGGCTGAGTCACTCCTCCGCTCTCCAGTGTTCTGGTTCTGGGGCGTGACAAGGTTTTAGTTGTGGCCCATGCATGTCTGATTTCGGACTTGTAGGGTATTTTGATTTATAATATGTCTCAATCACACATGTTTTTCCTTAATCTCATGATTCGTTACTCTCGACTCTAGCTTGACATTCCGGTATCCTTCAACTTCATTGATCCTTTATGTCCGGTCATTTGATTGCTCTCTTGTCCCTTTACTTAGGGGCACCTCGTCTACATCTGTCAGAACTGGACAGCAACAACAAGGGCAATATGGGCAACATGACCAGGTTCGTCAACAACAAGGGCCAGTACTACCTCAAGAGATTATACAAGAAGAAGTGATAGTGGAACCAGCAGCTGGACCGCAGTATCCGAAGGTTCCAACGCCACTAATAGTTCCATATACCCCTGTAGAAGTGGACACACCGGCCCTTCTGGAGATCATGAGAGGGATGATGGCTACTCAGCAACATCAGATGTTAGTCCAGCAGCACATGTACGCTCAGTTGCATGAGCAGAACATACTACTAAACCAAGGGTTACAGACGGCTTTGGAGAGAGGGGCGAGGCCAGATTCAGGAGCATCAACCAGATTTTGTAAGTTCAACCTCCGTCGTTTCGAGGGCACGGAAGATGCCATCTCAGCGGATGTATGGCTTAAGGATATTGAGGCTATTCTGACAGCAGCTAAGGTGCCGGCAGAAGAACGTGTGGATCAAGTGAAGTTGTTACTTCAGGATCTCGCACGTGATTGGTGGGAATCAGAGGAAATAGGCATCAGACGTCCTGTTACTTGGGACAATTTTACAGCAAGATTCAAGACGAAGTACTATGGAGTTGTGGCACAGTTTGAGCTACAACAGAAGTTTATCAGCCTCAAGCAGGCTGACAAGACAGTAGATGCTTATGCAGCAGAGTTCTGCAGATTGAGTAGGTTCGCCCCAGAGATGGTAGCAACAGAGAGCCAGAGGGCTATGAGATTTCAGCAAGGGTTTCATCTTGAGCTCTTACAATTGATAGAGGGGCACAACTACCAGACTTTCGATGAAGTGTTGACGGCAACCCGAAGGCATGAGATCACCATTCAGAGGATCACGACAAAGACTGGAGGTCAGAAGAGATCCTACAGTCAGATTGAAGAAGGAGGGGGAGTAGCGCCCCAAACAACAGTACCGTCCCTTGGCATTCGTATTCACGATGTGGCAATGTGAGGGCCAGTACCGCCACCAAGACAGCAGCAGCAACAGCAACAGAGGAAGAACCAGCAACCCCCAGCGGGCTGTACTTATTGTGGAAAGGTAGGGCACGCTAAAGATGTGTGTCAGACATGGAACGGGCAGTATTTGATATGTGGAAGTCCAGATCATCGGGTTACCACCTGTCCCATGAATTCGAGGTCAGCAGGACCAGTACAGCAATTTCCTGCTCTGCCAGCACCAGGGGCAGGCCAGTATCGAGGACCAGCGGTGGCAGTGAGATCGTTGGTGCAACGTCCGTTCATGTTGCAGGTTCAGATGTTTCGGCAACAGGGATAGCCGATGCAACACCAGCATAGACCACCCCAGCATCACCAAGGCAGGGGCCAGCAGCAGCACCAGGCTAGGCCACAACATGGGAACCAATAAGGAGGTCGAGGGCAGGCATTCACTCTGTCCTTGGAAGAGAAATTGGCATCGGGAGATGTTGTGGTAGTTAACATTCTCGTCGCCTCATATCCCGCAGTAGCATTGTTTGATTCGGGAGCATCACACTCATTTATATCTGTACAATTTACGACATAGCTAGGAATGGAGTTCGAGGCATTGCCAGGGAGGTTGAATATACTCACTGGTAATGGGCTCGTAGGAGTTAGTAGGATTATTCTAGCGTGTAGCATTGTAGTTTGCAGGCATTCTTTACCCGCCCGGTTGATAGAATTTTCTGTTGGAAATTTCGACGTTATCTTAGGCATGGACTGGCTGAAAGACAGTCATGCGATAATAGATTGTCGTAGAGGGAGTGTATCTTTTGATATTCCAGGCATGAAGCATTTCACCTTAGTCAAATCAGTGGCAACTTAACAAGAGCAGGGAGTAGTAACGGCAATGGAAGAAGTTCAAGTTCCGAAGGTAGTTGAAGAGTTTCTAGACGTATTTCTCGAAGAACTTCCAGGTCTACCACCGGTTATAGATATTGAGTTCAGTATAGAATTGGTACCTGTAACCAAACCGATATCAGATCGAGTTTACAGGATGGCATATTCAGAGCAGGCCAAGGTATATCAGCACATAGAGGAATTGAAAGAGAAGAAGTTCATCCAAGCTAGCATATCACCATGGACAGCACCAGTGGTACTTGTAGGAAAGAAGGATAGGTCATCCAGATTGTGTATTGACTACAGGAAGCTTAACGCGGCAACAGTAAAGAACAAATACCCATTACCCAGGATCGACGACTTGTTTGACCAATTTAGCAGAGCTAGAGTTTTTTCCAAGATAAATCTTGGTTCAAGGTATCATCAAGTGAGGGTTCGGAAGGAGGATATTCCTAAGACAGTGTTCAGGTCGAAGTATGGGCATTATGAATTCTTGGTAATGCCGTTTGGTTTGACCAATGGTCCAGCAATATTCATGGATTTGATGAACTGTATCTTTATTCCATACTTAGATCAATTTGTCATTGTGTTTCTTGACGACATTCTCGTATACTCTGCTAGTAAGGAGGAGCATGAAGACCACCTCCGGAAAGTGTTACAGGTTCTGAGAGAGAACTAGTTGTATGCCAAGGTCAGGAAGTGTAAGTTTTGGACGGATCGAATTTTATTCTTGAGGCACATCATATCAGGAGCCGGAGTATCAATGGATCCCAAGAAGGTAGAAGCAGTGGAGAGTTGGCCAGTACCCAGGACCGTAGCAGATGTGCGTAGTTTCTTAGGATTGGCAGGATATTACAGAAGGTTCGTATCAGATTTTGTAAGACTTTCAGCACCCATGACCCGCTTGACACGGAAGGACATGCCATTCGTCTGGTCGATAGAATACCAGGCATCATTTGAGACTTTGAAGCAGAAGTTGATATCAGCGCCTATTCTTACATTGCCAGTTAGACCCGGAGGTTTTACAGTATATTGTGACACGTCAGGAAAAAGACTTGGATGTGTCCTTATGCAGCATGGAAAGGTGATAGCATATGCATCTAGACAGCTTCGAGACCACGAAAATAATTATCCAACTCATGACTTGGAGTTGGCGGAAGTAGTATTCGCTTTGAAGCTATGGAGACATTACTTATATGGTGATCGAGTGGACATATACACAGACCACAAAAGTCTGAAGTTCATATTTACTCAGAAGGAACTGAACATGAGGCAGAGAAGGTGGTTGGAATTAATTAAGGATTATGACGTAGAGCTTCAGTATTATCCAGGCAAAGCTAATGTGGTAGCAGATGCTCTTAGCAGGAGAGGCGACGCATTTATGTTAACAACGCAGAAGCATATCATAGAAGACCTTCAGAAGATGGGCATCGAGGTTATACTTCCTAGTGATATAGAAATTCTGGTAAGTCTACAAGTTTAATCCGACTTAGTAGACAGGATCAAGGTAGCTCAGGCACAGGACCCAAGGATTCAGAAGCTCAGGGCAGAATGTGAGTCGGGACTCAGGAAGGAGATGAAGATTCATGAAGATGATACACTTAGGTTTGGATTACGTCTATGTGTGCCTAGTGGCGATATCAGACAGAAGGTTATGACAGAAGCCTACAGTTCTCAGTATTCTATACACCCTAGAGGGACCAAGATGTACCAAATATTAAGCAGCACTTCTGGTGGAACGGAATGAAGAGGAAGATAGCTAGATTCGTTTCCCGTTGCTTGGTATGTCAACAAGTGAAGGCAGAACAGCAGAGGCCAGCTGGATTATTGCAACCGCTTCCTATTCCAGAATAGAAGTGGGAACACATCACAAAGGACTTTGTGACCGGTTTACCGAGATCACCAAGCAGTAAAGATACTATTTGGGTGAAAATAGATCGGCTTACAAAGGTGGCACATTTTCTTCCTTTCAGAGTAGGACAATCCACAAAAAAGTTGGCAGAATTATATATGCAGCAGATAGTTAGGCAACACGGAGTCCCTGTCAGTATTGTGTCAGATAGAGACACCCATTTTACATCATATTTCTGGAAGAGTTTACATCATAGTTTGGGTACTAAGTTAAGATTTAGTACGGCTTACCATCGACAGACGGACGGGCAATCAGAAAGGATAATTCAGACTTTAGAAGATATGTTACGAGCTTGCACCCTGGATTTTGGAGGGTCTTGGGAGAGCCACCTGCACTTAGTCGAGTTTTCATCAATAACAGTTATCAAGCCAGTATCCAGATGGCGCCATTCGAAGCACTATATGGTAAGAAGTGTAGTTCGCCACTAGCATGGGATGATATCGGGAAGGGGAAGATGCTAGGCCCAGAAATGATTGTCCAGACAGTTAAGGTAGTTACGGGAATTAGAGAGCGACTTCGAGTTGCGCAGGATCGGCATCATCATTGGACGGACCAGTATCGTAGGCCGCTAGAGTTTTCTGTTGGGGATCACGTGTTCTTGCGGATCTCACCTACCCGTGGGGTCATTAGATTTGGCATTCGCGGGAAGTTGAGCCCACGGTACGTGGGCCCATTTGTTATCCTTGATAGGATAGGCGATGTTGCTTATCGTTTATCCCTTCCACCTTCGTTACGAGAGGTGCATGACGTGTTTCATGTATCTAAGTTGCGTAGGTATGTATCGGACCCAAGCCATATCCTCGATCATTCTGAACTGGTTGTTGGTAACAACCTATCTTACGAGGAACAGCTTGTGTCCGTTTTGGACCAAAAGGAGAAGATACTCAAGAACCGAACAATTAACCTTGTCCGGGTTGCTTGGGGTCATCATTCTTTAGGGGAGTCAATGTGGAAATGTGAGGATGATATCCGATCATGGTATCCGCACCTGTTTGACTCACAAGGTATATCTCTTTCTGTATCCCTTGATTGTCTCAACTTCTCATGCTTGTCACCTTATGAGTAAATTGCTTGATGCCGTAGAATGTTCAACATGGATATGTTACTTACTGTTAGCATTGTAGAATGATTGCTTACTCAAATTGCTTATTCTTAGATTAGTTTAGCTCCGATGTTTCTATCATGCTTGGATTTGAAATTCCGAGGACGAAATTTTTCTAAGGAGGGTAGAGATGTCACTTTCCGTTCCCAGAATATGTATTTTAATACGTGTACTGCTTAAATATATTTATTTAATATTTATCATGTATTATTCTGTATTTAAACTCCTTTAATTTTATGCTAACTATTTTTCTGTATTTTAATTTCTGCTTTTACCTTGTTTTTGGGTTCGGCCTAAGTTGGTTTATTTCCCAGCCTTGGGTGGTTCAACATGAATCCACCTACCACCCCTCTTCATTTAAAACCCCAAAACCCTTCTCTCTCTTTATTTACTCCTTCTCTATTACTCTTCTTCTTCATCCTCCATAAACTCTCCCCACCTATCCAGCCGCATAGGCAAGTGCCAACTTGCTTCATGATAGAACTCCAGTATTATTGTTCCATCATCTTCCTTACTTGATTTTAACTCTCCCCACCTATCCATGGCTCACTTCATGTAGATCTAAGTTTAATGCATTTTCGGATTTCTTTGGTTTTGATCTAGCTAACTTTGTTATTTCCAAGTTTTGATAGTTTTATGTTATAGAGAATTTTGTTCTACCCTATTTTGACCTATAGAAGTCCAGATTTGGGCTTGGAATGGAGGATTTAGAGAGCTTGGAAACAATAGCTTCCATGGTTCTGTTATCGAAAAAGTGGAGAAAAAGAACAGTGCTTGACCGCATGAGTTTTCATGCGGCAAGTCTTCCTTGGCCGCATGGCATTCCTGGTCGCATACCATTCCCATGTCGCATGAACACCGTTCAGCTTGGCAGCATGAGACCCTTTTAGTTCTCAGCCGCATAAGCTCAGGATTGTGTAGCCGCATGAAGTTTCTCTTCCTGGCCGTATGGGGGTGCCAGTATCTTCCAGTCGCATGGACATTTAATCCGTAGCCGCATGACTCAGGACCATTTCTCAGCCGCATATGATCTTACTTTTTCAGCCGCATGAGCACACTTTCAACCGCATAGACTTAATCATTTTTTAGCCACATAAAGAGTTACTTTATCAGCCGCATAAGGCTTGACCCTTCCAGCCGTATGGCTGAGCTTGAACCCCAGTCGTACAAAGCTTGTCATTTCTGGCCGCATGGATTTAGTTAATCCCAGCCGCATGAGACTTTCTACCCGAGCCGCATAGGGCCCAGATCCCCTATCCGCATGAACTTGATTTCCTGAGCCGCATAAGACCCGATTGTTCAGCCGCATGAGACTTGATCTGTTCAGCCGCATGGGGTCCCTATCCTCGACCGCATAAACTTGTTATTTCTTAGCCGCATGTGTATGTCTTACTCAGCCGCATGAAACAATAATTTTCCGACAGCATGAACTCTAGCCCATAATGCCCTTTCGGCTGATTCTGTCCTAAGTGGCCATTAATTAACATTAATTGTTATCTTGGCATTAATTAACATTAATTATTATCTTGATTAATGATTGATCATACGTTCCTAGTTGGAACTAAGAGACTGGATAGACGTCTTATTGAATTAAATGAATGAGACACGTTCATATTAAATGAATGAGACACGTTCATATTAACTATGAACTATTGTAATCGAATGGCTGATCCCGAATATTGGCATACAGGCACGTGCAGGTTTCAATTTATTTATTTTTCTACAAAGCAGCATGTGTACTTTATGGTCAAGGCATGATTATTCCGTGGTTAGTTTTGATTGTTGTATTGCGCTATGTAAGACCTACAACCTAAACCGCACGGGTATTCATCTACCCGTAATACGTAGTGTCGTGATGTTATGTTGGGAGTTGGTTCAAAGTGTCGTGATGTTATGTAAATCCTAGTAGCAAGCAGAGATCTATTATCATATTTTCTTATTACTAGTTCTAATTCCTCATATCGTGCTTCCTTGTAGTACTTGCTATTAGAGGTCTAACCTTTCTGGTTTTGCCTGGCCAAATTTAGAGCCGGTTCCCGATGACTCAGCTTACTTCCACCTCCAAGTTGGTCAATACTAGAGGAATGATTGCAGGAGGACTCGAGTGGGTCCTTTACTTTCTCGCTCATTTTATTATTTACTTTATACTTGCCGTTTGTTACTGACATGTTAGTCGGATTGTCTTGTAATTACTTTTGCATAATTGTAACTAAAGTCAGGCTGCAGCTGATAAACAATTGTGTATACTTTGCTACATCATCTGGTTATGTTTTGTAAGGCCAGATATCAAGAACATTTTGACTGAGCATTTGGGACGCCTTACTGCTTTATCTTATATGTTCTCTATTTTTGTTTTTTATTTGAATGATTGAGATATAGATATGAAGTGGCCTTAGCGAGACTTTCATGTAGTATTCACTCCCTTGTCTTTTAGACAATATTGATCATATTATACGGTATTCATCTACCCATAATACGTAGCTGGCTGAGTCACTCCCCCGCTCTCTAGTGTTCTGGTTCTGGGGCGTGACATCCCGCGAACAAACCCGCTTTGCTCCTCAAAAATGATCTTAGGAGAATTCTTGCCATTCTGGTTGCGATGATCTTGGAGATGATCTTGTTGGTGAAAGTGCAAAGACTAATTGGTCGAAAGTCGTGAAAGGACTCCGGGTTTTCTTTTTTCGGGATAAGGATCAGCTTGGCACTAGAAATAGCTTTGGGGTATATAGCTCCATCGAAGAATGCAATAGCCGCTTCGATGATGTCCTGCTTGATAATATCCCAGCATGTACGAAAGAAGACCCCCGAAAAGCCATTCGGTCCTGGTACACTGTGCTCGTTCAGAGCCCACACAGCTTCTTTCACTTCCTGGACAGTAGGGGGACGTTCCAACTGGATGTTGCCGGTGTCATTAATGAGGAGGGGAATTTGATCCAGGAAGGAGCTATCTTTGTGAACCGTCTCTTTGGAGAATAATTTAGAATAGAAATCAGTGGCGGCCACTTGGATGCTCTTTTGGTCTGTAATGATATTTTCATTGTCGTCAGCAGTATGGTGAATCGATAGCTTCTGTCTGCGACCGTTGACGCAGGCATGGAAATATTTTAAGTTTTTATCCCCCTTGCTATCCCATTTCAACCTCACTTTCTGCTTCCAGAAATCTGTCTCTACTTTGAGCCTGAATTTGAGCATAGCCTTTGTGAGGTTCAGGGCTTTTCTGGCCGCCGATGATCGATCCGAGGCAAACTTGGCTTCGGCACGGGTGACGTCGTCCTCTGTAACCCGAACGGCTTGAAAAATGTCTCCGTAGGCTAGTTTGCTCCAATTGGACAGGGCTTTCCTCGTTGCCTTGAGCTTATTGCTTACCCGATAGAGGAGATTGGGAGATTCCTCTCGATTCCACGCTTCCGTAATGACACCCAAAAATTGGGGGTGCTCGGTCCAGAAGTCGAGGAATTGGAAGTTCTTTTGAGTGGATTAGTATTGTTTTTAATTTCAACCAGCAGAGGGGCGTGGTCTGATTCAGAGGAGTTGAGATGGGACAAGTTGGTTGTGATCCCCATTCCGTGCCAGAGGGCATTCTTGAGGGCCCTGTCCAGGCGGGAATACTGACGACGGTCACCTTCCTGCATGTTGCACCAGGTGAAAGCATTGTCGGTAAACTGGAGAGAGGCTAGATGAGCGTTGAAGATGAAGTTGTTGAAGTCTTGCATGGCCGAAATGGGAGGGGGCGGCCATCGATTTTCCCTTCTCTGCAGGTAATCACATTAAAGTCACCAATACAAAGCCAAAGAAAGTTGATGTGGTGGAGATGGATGTCAAGGAGATCATTCCAGAGGTATTTTCGCTCTGCAATATCACAGCTGTCGTGGACCGCTGAGAGGATGGCGCGCTCTGGGAGCATGGGGTATTCCAACCAGCAGGAGAGGGCCTGCCAGGAGTCCTGGATGACCCCGATGTTGACGTCCTTCGTACAGAGGATCCAAATATCGTGTCTGCCTACTATGGCCGTGGGGAGGTCCAGTTGCAGCTGGATTGATTTTAATCTTTTTGGGGGGATTTTGGGTTCTAGAATAATGAGGATATCGATCTTGTGGATTTTTCGAAGGCTGGTAATTCTCCTTAATGTAGGTTTGTTCGCCAGACCATGGACATTCCAGGATAGGATGTTAAGCATTAAAGAGGTTGTGGGAGGGTTTTTTGTTCCGCTTGGCGGCGGATCTGGTTTGGATGGTTGTGGTTTCGGGGGTCCTTTCTTAATATTGACCCCGTACGAGGTTGATGCTTCTGCCTTTGTCGAGGTAGAAGGATCGCGAGTTGATTGCTCGCGTGGGTTCGGGTGAAGTTCGACCGATTCTCCAGCGGAGTCCGTGATGGGATCCTCAGGGGGGATTACTATGGAGTCACTGGCGCTCCCAATCAGAAGAATAGTTTGTTGGAGAGGATAACCTGTGGCTTGGACCTGTAGTCCTCTCCGAACTTGGTCTGGCCCGAGAATTGCAAGGACTTCTTCAACAGGTCTTCATTGGTGTGTTGTTGATCTGCATTGATGGTGTCAGTGATCGCCTCTACGTCCTCCGAGTTGGGGAGTATCTCGGTGAGGGCACGATCGTCTTGGAGGAAAACGGTCTCCGTTTGGGATTTTGCGTCCTCCGAATCTAGAGCATCGAATTGGTTGGAGAGAGTGAGAGCTTGGGTGTTGAAGGGGATCAAGGCTTTGCTAGGGAGCTCGCTCTTGTCTGACTTGCCGTCACTGGATCTGAATCGTGTGTGTGAGTTCGAAAGTGGTAGAAGGTGTGGCTTGGGTGTTCTCCCCTCTGTTGGTACGTTATCATTCTGGGATGATTTCTTATTTAGTTCTGGATGAAGACGGTGGCAGTGCTTTGGAAGGTGACCTCTTAAATGGCAGTGGTTGCAGAACATAATGTGGTTGTCGTAGAGGATTTGTTGGGTGTGGGACTGATTGCCCAGCTTGATAGTAAAAAAAATTGGGTGGTTCATAGGTGAGGTCGAGTTCCACACATATTTTGGCATAGTAAGCCTTGGTGAGGTTGCTGGTCTCAGGGGCCGTGGCCACATACGTTCTGAAGGAATTGGCAATACGCCTAAGTGCCGCTGGGACAAAGCAAATGAGGGGTAGATTAGGTAGGGTTACCCAGGCGGCGACCTTCACTGAGTCTTCTTTGGTGCTAAAGCTTGCTGACCACTTGATGATCTTCATCTGGTGGAAATCAATCCTGCAAGTGCCTTTGGACCACACGGTCCTGTGGTCGGAATGGACGGATAGGTGGAGGAGAATATGTCTGGGATCGAGGGGGGCCACTCGGTAATCCACCGAGAGTCTCCAACTGGCTATCGCCTCCTGCACCCTGGAGAGTTTGGGACAGCCAGTGGAAAATTTGAGGATAAATGTGTGGGGGAAGGAGGATGACAGAGAGGTCAATTCCAAGTTGGTGAAAGGGACCAAAGGCACTGGGGAATCCTGGGAGTATACTATGTCCGGGAGATTAACGTCAGGGACTAGGAGACCCTTCGATGTTGCTAAGTCCGGGCAGAACTTGGCGGCGTAGGATGGCTGAGCTGCTCATAACGAGGAAGGATACTGGGACTCTCCACGGGAAGGTAGGGGTGCAATCAGGGATGGATTCTGCTCGGGACGGGGGATGAGGGCGGCGGTGACGGCCAGGGGTAATCTATCTGGGAGGGGAGGGGGGACGGTTCAGCCGCGATGATGGAGAAGGACAGGTCGGAGGCCGCATCGCTCACAGGGGGGACGCCTCTTGCGATCCAACCACTGCCGATAAAGGAAGGGGAGGAGCGACCTGGACCGCCGCAGAAGGGTCCCCAGGACCGGCGACGCCCGAGGCGTACAAGACCGCCGGGGGCTCGGGGGTGGCGGGCCGCGGAACCTAAGGACGCGGGGGGCGTCTGAGCAGATGACACGGAAGCCGTGTCGGGAGCCGATGGGGGGTCTGAGGCGAGGGGGCCAAGGGGGATACAGCAGAGACAATGGGAGGGATGAGGGCCTGGGAGGAGTGAGGAGGGAAGATGGGGAAGGGAGCTGTGTAGAGCTCATGGGGAACAGCGGGTAAGGAAACTGCGTAGAGCTCAGGGGGAGGCTAGGTCCCACCTGCGTACACAGGAAAAGGGGAGGAGAAATACGCGGGACTGCCATGAGGGGGCATGTGGGTGCGCAGGTCCTCGAAGGTCCAAGGATGAGGGGTCGTATAAAGAAAAGGGGCTGCGTAAAAGCCAGAGCGTTCTCCTCCGAAGCGAGTTGCGTAAGGGTCAAGGTGGGTCCACCTAAGGGAGCAGAGGGAAAATATGCAGTACGCGTGTGAAGGGGAGGTTGAGGTGGGACCCCCTCGTGTGATGAGCTGCTAGCAGTAAACACGATAGGCCAGGCGTTGGGAAGCCCGAGGCCTGCACCGCAGGGGGCTCCCAACCCGAGGTGACCGCTGACCCGTTTGAAATTTGAAGGAAGAGAGAAGGCGGCAACCGAGTACCGTACTCCGGGATACTCCCGGCCCAAGGGGGCGGCCTGGATACCGGCAGGAACAGCGCCCAGGGGATGGGCATGCTGGGGGCGGAGCAAAGGGACGCAACTGCCCGGTAGAAAAGGAGGGCGGTAGGTGGTGGGGTGAGGGGGCGAATGGTCGGAGCTCCCGGGAAGGGCTGACGGGGAGGCGGAGCTACCGGAAGGGGGCGGGTGGAGGAAGAAAGGGGAAATGACGGAGAAGGAGGAGGGACCGGATGGGAGGGGGAGAGGAGGGGGATGGCCTACCAAGGCCAGGCAGTCGGCTGGCCAGGGTGGAACCATTGGATACCGACGGAGAGGGGTGGGGAGCACCGGAAGGGCCGGACGTAGGAGACCCTAGGGGCTCCCCAGGAAGGAGCAGCACCTGCAATCTCAAGTACATCTGGTATTGAATTACTGTATTTTGTCCTCCTGTATTTCGTTAATATTATTTCTAAGAAAAATTGATGTGTATATATACGTAAATAATTATTATTGATTATTTTCTACATTGATAATAAATAATTTTTATAATCTGTGTACATATTGTTATAGTAACTTTATACTAGGGAGATGTAATATTATGATTTTTTGAAGTATTACATCGTATGTCATATATATATAGTTAATTATATCGGCATAAATATATATATTCAGAATTTATTAATGTGTATACATATACATGTCATATAAATACAGGTGTGTATGTGTGTATGTGTGTATGTGTGTGTGTGTATGTGTATATATATATAAATACAGGTGTATATGTGTATGTGTATATATCACACACACACACACCACGCACACACACACACACCCACACACACACCACACACACACACACACCATATATATATGTGGAAATATATATATATATATATTTGGAAATATATATATATTATAATATATATATATTTGGAAAACCCCCTCTCTTTATTAATCAGGCTCAAAATGCCGAAGCCAGACGTATATAAGGCACAACAAAGCCTATACAAGTTACCACAAAAGGCACAAACGTAAAAAGGGGGTTAGTAAGGTCTACCGCTAGGAGGTAGGGGCGAATCTAGGACCAGAATGCCCTCGGGCAGTGGGAACACAGAGTGCTTCATTTACGACATTGGCGAAAGATTTCCTGTATGAGTTGGTCAACTGAGTATTGGTGACCTTCGTATCTTCCCTTGTTGCGATTCTTCCAAATCGCCCACGTGGCAGTCGCTGCGACGATCTGGTGGCCGTAAGAGGCAGAGCCCCAGGAGGCTGCCAGATCGTGGAAGCGTCCACCCCTTGGATGGATATTGTAGTGCTGGTTCACAGTCCTCCAGATGCTCACTGGCAGGCTCCCTTGGCAGAAGATGTGGTTAATAGTCTCCGTCTGACGTTCAGAGCAGCAATTGCAGGCTGATGCTAAGCTAATCCCGATGGTATTGAGGATCTCATCGGTCGAAAGTTTCTTTATGATGGTTCTCCAAATGAGGAATGACCACTTCTTAGGATGCACGAATGCCAATAGCGTGCCAAGATATGATGCTGCCCTATCCCTAGGATGGCGATTTTTGCCGATCTCACCGAAATGCCCCGAATGCCTCAAGCGTCTACCTCCATGCGTCTGCTTCGCTCTCGAGGGTAAGTCTAAATTTGCGGATGTTGTCTGCCGCTTCGTTACCAGACCATTCTCGAATCTTGTCCCAATTCCAGTCGTCGTTAGTAGCGTTCCACAGGTCTCTGATCCTGCTATCTCTGGGGTTCTCCGAAACTCGGGATCAAACTATCGCCAATCCATCTCTCCAGGAAGGGGTCTGACTCACCGTCACCCAGGTGGAGTCTCATTGTCGGCTCAGCGAATTCACGCCCGATCAGGATTCGACGCCAAGCTGCTGATGATCTGCTGTTGGATGTGGCCAGTGATGGGTAGATGTGTTTGAAGTATCTGGCCTTCATAAATCTGGTCCATAGGTTCTTGGTCGTACGGAGTTTCTACCACAGTTTCATCGAGAAAGCCTTCATGATGTAGGAAAGCTTGGTGAATTCCAGTCCTCCGTCCTCGGTGGGATGAGCCATGGCATCCCCTAGCCCGTGGTGTTTGTCTTGGCCTTTGTTGTGCCCCCAAAAGAAATTACAAAAGATCTGCTCTATCGAAAAGAGAACCTTATTGGACGGGGAGCACGCCGCCAGAGTATGGATAGGGATGGAGGCGAGCACATGATTGATTAGGATCATCTTGCCGCCTGGGGATAAAGTGGCATTATGCCACCCTTCAATTTTGTTTCTGATTCTTGTGATCAAATTCTCGAAGATGCCGACGTTGGATCTTCCATACACAGGGGACAACCGAGATAGTTGAACGGCGGGTGAGTCATGGTGAAAGAGGTTAAGTTGGAGAGACTGATAGCTTGCTCTCTTTGATGCTGTGGTGGGCGTAGATAACGCTCTTGGAATGGTTGATCTTCTGGCCGGAGCATCTAGAGTACCTCTACAGGGTATTATGGACCACCTCAATAGTTCCGACGTCCCCAGCTGAAAAGATCAGTAAATCGTCGGCGAAGGCCAGGTGGGTGATGATAGGGCATCCACTGGATGTATGATAGTGCTGGAATTTTGGAGTTCTGACCATGTTGTTCAGGTTCCTACTCAGGGCATCTGCTGCTATAATAAAGACATTGGATGATAGAGGGTCGCCCTGTCTAACATCGCAGCTGGATTTGAAGAACCCCTCGGTTAGATCGTTGATCACTGTGGATAACCAAGAGTTGCTGACGGATCTCCACACGGTGTTTGTCCAAGTTTCTGAGAATCCGAAAGCTCTGAAGACCCATATCATAAATTGCCAATCCAGTCTGTCATAAGCTTTCTCTATGTCGATTTTGACGACGATGTTGCCCCTCTTATAGGAAACTTCATGCATGTGATTAACTCTTGGGCCAACATAATATTGTCCTGGATGTTTCTTCTCCGAACAAAGTCGCTCTGCTCCTCTGAAATGATTTTGGGGAGAATCCCTGCCATTCTGGAAGCGATATCTTAGAGATTATTTTGTTGGTAAAATTGCAAAGACTGATGGGTCGAAAATCATGGAAGGACTCCAGATTTTCTTTTTTCGTGATAAGGATCAGCTTGGCACTGGAAATGGCTTTGGGGTATGTTGATCCTTCGAGGAAAGCAATAGCCGCTTCGGTGATATCCTATTTGATAATATCCCAGCAGGTGCGAAAGAAGACACCTGAGAATCCGTCCGGGCCTGGGGCGCTGTGTTCGTTCAGGGCCCACACTGCTTCTTTTACTTCTTGTTCAGTGAGGGGACGTTCCAACTGAGCATTGTCGGTCTCGTTAATGAGAGGGGATTTGGTCCAGGAAGGATCTATCTTTGTGAATCGTCTATTTGGAGAATAATTTGGAGAAGAAGTCCGTAGCGGCCGCTTGGATGCTCTTTTGGTCAGTAATGACGTTCCCATTTTCGTTCGCAGTATGGTGGATCGATAGTTTCTGTCTGCGGCCAGTGACACATGCGTGGAAGTATTTCGAGTTTTTATCCCCCTCGTTGTCCCATTTCAATCTCGCTTTTTGCTTCCAAAAGTCAGTCTCCACTTTGAGTCTGAATTTGAGCATGGCCTTAGTAAGGTTCAGGGCTCTCCTGGCCGTTGGGGAACGGTCCGACACAAATAAGGTCTCGGCACGGGTGACATCGTCCTCTGTGACCCGCACGGCTTAAAAAATGTCCCCGTAAGCCTGTTTGCTCCAAGTAGACAGCGCCTTCCTTGTTGCTTTGAGCTTGTTGCTCACTCGAGTGAGGGGATTGGGATGGTCTTCGCGATTCCAGGCTTCCGCTACGATACCCATTGTAATACCCCAGTCCCAAAATACATAGGACTAGGAACGTATCCATGCCAGCTGTATTCATACGAAGTATACTCCAATATATGGAAGCTTCGTATAAATACATAAGCTGTAAAATGCAGTAGAACCATAACTAATCTCATCCACACAGAATAAATGAATAAAAGATATCATATAATGAGAATGAATTTGTCTTGATACAATATGTTGGGCGGAGACAAATCCACTACCAACAAAATAAGGAAAAGTACATAAAAATGAAATGAGTGGCGAGCGAAGCGAAGACGATCCAAGTGCAATCATCCTCGAAGAAATAGCAAAGATCACGGCTAGAGCTAGAGCACCTGCGAAAGACAATAGCACACACATGGGGAGATAACCAGGTCCTCAGAGGGATGTAACAAGACACATAATATCATGCCATATAAACTGAATAAATATTGCTCAAATAAATAAGTAAATCGAATTATAACATGTTCCAATACGCACCTACTGAACGAGCGTACCATCCCCCCAACCAAACAAGGACAGGAGATGGTAAACTAATTCACGGTAACGTATTTTCCTATGTTATGAATCCAATATGGTATCCGGACCCCAACAAGGTTCAATACCTTCTCATCGAAGTAGTAAGTCACACCTACAACCAAACAAGGACAAGATGTGACCAACTAATCCGCGACAAGTTATTGTTCCAAGCCACGGTCAGATACAAGTACCCAAACCAAAGGTACTCGTACCTAACGGATAAGGGCGCCTAACCAACTCTAGGTGAATGCAGTTTTAAGAACAGTTCATGGTCGCATGACTACCGGATCAAGTCAAGAAATTACCAATGCAGTACCTCAGTAGCGAGTCGCAAAACCATATACTATTCCTCAGTATCGAGCGAGTCTATAGCATACGGTCTACCTATCGTTCCTCAGTAGCGAGCGAGTCTACGATAGATAGGGTGGTAGTCAACTTTCAATCATGTTCTTCCCGCCCAATGCTAACTCTATAACCGCTAAGTCAACCTAGCATGCAATCTCTATTAGCGGTTATTCCTATCGCACGGCTTGTACGTACTGGTGGCCAGCCAATCATGCACTTCCGTGTTCTACATGCGGCACACAACTTCGTAGTACAACGTGTCAAGGCCATGAATGCAACACACAAAGGTGGTCCCTTAAATCTAGGTTTAATGTGTAAGAAAATAATACATAGCAAGAAACTGAACAGTAAATTCTAACAGGTTATGCCATATATCAGTTATTTTTTCATAAAGAAAATAATGAACATGCATGAAATATGAGCTAAAATAATTAAAAGCAAATGGCAAGGTGTCTTGCCTGGTAGGACTCCTGGTGTGCTGCGATGATCAATATGGCAGGAACTGCAACTTTGGTGCAACAACTGTACAAGGTGACCTCGGATGGTGGTACGGACAGTTCCATTGGGTCCAGAAGGGCTAAATTAGTTAGGGTTGACATAAGGTAGTCTCGAAATGGGCGAAAGAATAGGAATAATAGGACTGGATACGGACAAGAGAAAAAAATCAAAGAATTAATGGATAAATATTATATATACAAATTTTAGAAAATTTTATAATACTTGAAACTATTTTACTAGTAAAATAATTTGGATAATTATTTTGAAATAGGAAAATAAGTCAATTTAGGCTAAAACCAAAAGTTTGTATAAATACGCTTATAGATTATAACTACACTTCATAAACAAATATTTTAGCTAATTACTCAAAAATATTAATAACCCGTTTAGGTCAAAACTATACTTAAAATAGGTAAAAATAATGTAAAAATAATTTTATGGTTTTCAACTAAACGTTAGGAAATTGTTATATGGCCCAAGCCTAAAACAATTTCTTGTTGCAATATAATAATTTTAAAAGGATTACATATATATAAAGATACTTAATAATTAACAAACTAGTATTAATAATACTAATAATCATATATTAATACTAAGAATTAGTGTAGACATATATACAATAAAAATTAATAATGATTTAAAAATATCCTTTGATAATGGTAATAAGGTAAGAATAATAATAATAGTATAATAATAATAATAGTAACAGTAAATACAATACCATAGTACCATTAATCAAAACCATCATATCCTAATAATAATATATAATTTATTTCAGTTAAGAAAACAAGTGAATAAAAGCAGTAAAATAAAATAATTAAATAATAATAACAGATATAATAATCGAAATAATAATAATAATAGATATTAAAACAAAACACAAAAATAAACAACAACAAAACAATAAGTAAATAAAATAAAAAATAACAACGAATAAACTGCAGCAGTCAAACAGACTGCTGCTCTTACTTAAAGAAAGAAAAAAAAAACAAAAAGTTGAAAGGAGACAGGAGAGAGAGAGAGAGAGAGGAGCGGAGTGAATGAGGAGGCCGAGAGGGGGAGAGAGGCGACGGGGGAGGAAGAGGAAGGGGAAAAAGGATCGGCGGAGAGGGAGGAAGGCGGTCCGGCGGGCTGAGAGGGGAGAGAGGCGGCAAGTGGCGCTGTACGAACGGGAAGATGATCGGAGCGGACGGTCGGGACTCGTGCCGGCAGCGGCGGAGCTCGCGGTGCTCGGGCAGTTGTCGGAGCCGTCGAGCTCGGCGGAGGGAGCTCGGCCATTCGGAGGGTGAGGGTTTCACCGCGGGCGGAGGGAGTGGAGAAGAAAGGAAGAGGTGGCGGGGCGCACGCGGTGGGGCAGCAGCGCCGGAAGAGGGCGACGAGCTCGGCGATGGCGGTCACCGGTCGAGACGGAGGGG